>JALJVW010000199.1:29599-54798 GCA_024865655.1 Emberiza elegans
CATCACACACTTTGACTTCATAGCCTGCTCTATGATGTCATACAGCCATGCCATGATGTCACAGCCTGCTCTGTGATGTCACAGAATCCCCTCTGTGATGCTGTAGCTTCTCAATGACCTCTCCCCACAAACTCTGTGACATCATAGCCCAATCTGTGACCTCACACAGCCCACTCTGGGCTGTCACACAGCCCCTTGCTGACATCACAGCTGCTCTGTGCCTCCATGACACTGCCACAGAGGTGCTGCTGTGACACAGCCCCCTCTGGGACATCCCACCGCCCCTGCCAGTGCTGAGCCCCTGTGAGCTCTGTCTGTGCCCTGCTGGTGTCCCTGAGGGACCCTGGCAGTGCCCCAGCCCTGCTGGGGTGTGCACAGGAGCTGCTCCTGGGCAGAGCTGTCTCTCTGCAGCGCTGCCCTTGCCAGGAGCTGCCTCTGTGCCAGGAGCCTGGCCCAGCTCAGCAGCACAGACACAGCACAAGGACTTTAATGACCCTCTGGGGCTGTGGTGCTGTCTACATCAGACTCAGTCCCTCAGAGTGTGCTCAAAAAACTTCTCAGGGACTCAAAAAGAGAGTGAAAGTGAAGTTTCTCATACTTGAAATAGATCCATCTGAGGGACAGGACTGAGTAAGTATTCCCAAGTTCCAGGTAGAGCAGAACAGTGGTGGCAGTGATGACAGGTGGGGACATGCAAGGGAAAGGTGTCTCTGATGCTGAGCAAACCTGGGCCTTGTCCCTGCAGGCTGTCGTCATCCCCCGGCTGCCCCACCTGGCTGGCCCCTTCCTTGGCTGACAGCTCTGCCTCCTGCCTGCCTCTGCCTGCCCACACAAAGCCTTGGGCTGTTTCAGGCTCCTGCTGGGGGACGTGCTTTGCCACAGCCCTGCCCTGGCAGGGAAATTCCTTTCTCCTGGTGTCCAGTCTGGCCTCCCCAGCTGCCTTTGGTGCCATAATTTCCTTCTCATGCTTATATCCTCTATGAAGAAAAGCTCCAGCCTCTCTGAAACCACCCTTCAATCCCTCCCAGGCTACTCCTGTTCTGTCCTCAGTCTCTACACCACTCACCCCTGAGCCCTCAGGCTCTCCCTGCTGGTTCTGTGATGAGGCCTCCAAAACCCATCTTGGGAGATTTTGGAAAAAAATAAGGTCTGTGAATATGGAAATATAGTGGTCAAAGTTATTTTCTCCCAAATCTTTCAGTGACAAAACAAGGGTCAATATCTGTAAACTGAATGAGGGTGGATTTACATTTGTTAGAAGAGGAGATATTTTACAGTTATGAGATTGGCACGAAACTGCAGCTGTTTTTCTAGAGAAGTGGATTCCCCATCCCAGGAATTGTCCAAGAGCAGGAGCTTTGTGCAGCCTGACCCAGTGAAACACTCTCATCCCCAGGGACAGAATTCCTGTTGTATGGGCTCTCTGATATGCTGGGTGCCCTCAAACACTTCTGGCCAGAATTTCTGCTGAGGGCAGCCAGGCTGCTGCAGGGGCAATGACCTCACAGCCATCACCACAGCAGCCCTGTCCCCTGGGCCTGGCTCTCCCCTTTCTTCTGCCCCTGCCTTGGCTCTGCTGGCACCAAGAGTTTTGTCATTAATATCTTGTCCCCAAGGTGCTGAGGCCAATGGCTTCCCAGTCAGGCTCCTGGAGCAGAAGTGGCTTTTCAGGGCCCAGCCAGGAATGAGCCCCGAGGCAGCAGCTCTGCAGTGGTGGCCATCAGGCCGGGCTGCCAAGGGAGGCTTCTGGCCATGGCCTGCAAGCAGCTGCTGCTGCCAAGGTGCTTTTGGTGCCTCAGACTCTCCCTGGCCCAGCTCCCAGCATGGCACTCTGCCCTTGTGCCCGAGGCCTTCCTTGTGCTGCGGCTGGACTGGGGCTTTTCCTGCAGCGGGACCTGCCCTGCTCATGGCACAGGAAAGGCAGTTCCTGCTGGAGCAGGAGGCTCTGCCTGCAGTGGGCTCCAACAACTCCAGCAAGGCCCTGTTTGCAAAGCTCCCAGTGGGAAATGAAGGAGGGGGGGTCACGCTGCTTTTGGGGTGAATAATGCAGAAACCAGCCTGACTCCTCCATCCCAAAGTTCAACATCCTCAGAGGGAGCTGAAGGTGTGGCAGAGCTGGAAAAATCCCCAGACAAAGGAACAACCAAGTGACACCACTGAGAGCTTCTGCAGAGCTGCTGAGCTGGCCCAGCCTGGGCACATCTGACTGACAGGGCAGCACCTCAGACTAGAAAAACCCCGTCCCAAATTTGAACAGCAGCATCTCCTGACATTTCCCTTCCTGGGGGGTGTGGAGATTCCTCCCTGCAGTGGGGACACCCCCCAAGGTCACTGCTCCGGGTGGAGCCAAAGGGATTTGCCCACAGTCAATGGTCTGCGGGAGTGACATCAATCTCTGCTTAATTACTGGTTTTGCTTTAATAAAATTGCTTTGAAATCACTTCATACTGTATAACATAACATAACATAAATATAATATAATATAATATAATATAATATAATATAATATAATATAATATAATATAATATAATATAATATAATATAATATAATATAATATAATATAATATAATATAATATAATATAATATAATATAATATAATATAATATAATATAATATAATATAATATAATATAATATAATATAATGTAATGTAATGTAATGTAACGTAATGTAACGTAATGTAACGTAATGTAACGTAATGTAACGTAATGTAACGTAATGTAACGTAATGTAACGTAATGTAACGTAACGTAACGTAACATAACGTAATGTAATGTAATGTAACGTAACGTAACGTAACGTAACGTAATATAATATAACGTAACACAATATAATATAACGTAACATAACATAACATAAATATAACATAACATAACATAACATAACATAACATAACATAACATAACATAACATAACATAACATAACATAACATAACATAACATAACATAACATAACATAACAATATATAATAATATATAATAATATATAATAATATATAATATAATATAATAATATATAATATAATATAATATAATATAATATAATATAATATAATATAATATAATATAATATAATATAATATAATATAATATAATATAATATAATATAATATAATATAATATAATATAATATAATATAATATAATATAATATAATATAATATAATATAATATAATATAATATAATATAATATAATATAATATAATATAATATAATATAATATAACATAACATAACATAACATAATATAACATAATATAATATAATATAATATAATATAATATAACATAACATAACATAACATAATATAATATAATATAATATAATATAATATAACATAATATAATATAACATAATATAATATAACATAACATAACATAACATAATATAATATAATATAATATTATATTATATTATGTTATGTTATATTATGTTATGTTATGTTATATTATGTTATGTTATGTTATGTTATGTTATGTTATGTTATGTTATGTTATGTTATGTTATGTTATGTTATATTATATTATATTATATTATATTATATTATATTATATTATATTATATTATATTATATTATATTATATTATATTATATTATATTATATTATATTATATTATATTATATTATATTATATTATATTATATTATATTATATATTATTATATTATATATTATTATATTATATTATATTATATATTATTATATTATATATTATTATATTATATTATATATTATTATATATTATTATATAAATGTTACAACTCCTATACCTTGGTGTAAATATATCTGATTAAGATAATTTTATCTAGTCATTACCATAGTAGATAATTATATAAATATCTCTGGTTTGCCATCCTTAATGTTGTGAGACAAATTCTAAAAAGGTTTAACTCCAAATTCATAATTATTTACACATGACCTCTTGAAATGTCTGGGGCTGGGAGTAGAACCAGCTGTTCCAAGGCTCCTCTCACAGAAGGAGTTTAGAAAGACTGGAGGTCCTTGGCAGTATTTGGGGATCTGTGGGGGCTGTTGGGGATCCTTTCTGCACCTTGTGACCCAACAGGAGCTTCTGTAATAAACTTTCCCTGAAGCTCCCACTGTGCCCATGACAGGAACCCCCGTGAATATCTGGGACATCCCGGCTCTTTGGCAGCCTGGGGACTCTTGGGATGTCACCGTGGAGCCCCCATGAGTGCCTGTGACAGATCCGTGCCTTTGCAGCCCAAGGTCCCCTGGGATGTCAACATGGAATGGCTGTGACTGCCTCTGACCACACAGCTCTTTACCATCCCCAGAAAGCCCTGGGACATCTCCATGGAGCCCCTGTCTCTGCCTGTGACATTCCAGCTCTGGAACAGCCTGGAGACTCTTGGAAAGTCCCCATGGAACCCCTCTGATGGCCTGTGACAAATCAGATCTTTAACAGGCAACCATCACCAGCCCCCTGTTGCTATGGACAGTTTCCATGGCAACCATCACCTCAGCCAGGGACCCGCTCCCAAGGCTGTTGCCATGACCACCAGGGCTGGGACCTGCTCGGATGCTTGGTTTCCATGGGCCAGGGTTCAGGAATGGGATTCCCCAATTTCCTTCTCCCACTAAAACCGCACTGCCCTCGCTGCCCTCCTGCCTCCCATGGAAAGCACAAAAGGCAAAGATCCTGGGCTGGGATAAGAACAATTTATTGGGAACAGCAACAAGATAAGGAACAAACAGGAGCAGAAACAATATTGACAACAGAAGGGATAAGAAAAACTATTTACAGAGGGAACTACAAAATGAACAACTGTCTCTCCCTGGCCACGTATTTCCCCCTGTCTGGAAAGGACAACCTTCACCTCGTGGAGAGAGAGTCCGTCCCTTTCCTGCCTCTGGCAATGACCTGAGGTAGGAGTGAAGGTAATGACAGGGCCATGGCCAGACCCTCATGATCTTCAATCCCACATCATGTCATTGGCAGGGGCAGGAAAAGGGACAGGTGTCTTCCCAGCAGGGATCATGGGGAACATGAATGACCAGGGCTCTTCCCAGTGTGTGTCCTCCAATGATGGATGAAGCTGCAGCAGTGCACAAAGCTCTTCTGCAGTCAGGTCACTCACAGGGCTTCCCTTACTGGTGCCTCTTTTGGTGTCTGATCAAGGCAGAGCTCTGGTTGAAGCTCTTCCCACATTGGGGACACTCTTAGGGCCTCTTCCTGATGTGGATGCGCTGGTGGGTGATGAGGTGGGAGTTGCGCTTGAAGCCCTTCCCACAGTCAGGGCAGCGGAAGGGCCTGTCCTCGGTGTGAATCCGCTCGTGCAGGAGGAGATTGGAGCTGCTCTGAAACCTCTTCCCACAGGTGAGGCACTCATAGGACCTCTCCCCAGTGTGGATGCGCCGGTGCCTGATGAGGTTGGAGTTGCAGTTAAAGCCCTTCCCACACTCAGGGCAGAGGAAGGTCCTCTCCTCTGTGTGAATCTGCTGGTGCTGGAGGAGATTGGAGCTGGTGTGAAACCTCTTCTGACACTTGGGACACTCATAGGGCCTCTACCCGGTGTGGATGAGTTGGTGCCTGATGAGTTCTGAGATGCAGCTGCAGCCCTTCCCACACTCGTAGGGCCATTCCCCTGTGTGGATCATCTGGTGGCAGATCAGGTGGGAGCTCAGCCTGAAGGTCTTCCCACACTCCAAGCACTTGTAGTGCTTCTCCCCATCATGAAGCTGCTCGTGGGCCACCAGCTCTGAGCTTTGGCTGAAGCTCTGTCCACCTTCCTGGGACAGGGTGGGTCTTTTCTCCTCACAGCACCCTGGGCTGGGTTTGCAGCCCATCCTCCTGCAGGATGTCTGGGGATTTCCTCCCCTGTTGGATTCCTGTGCCGTGGAGTCACTCAAAAAAGCCTCTTCCACGAGGTTCTGCTGTGGGGATATCCCTCCCTGGTCTCCATCCTCAGCTCCTTGTCTGGGGAAGGAAGGTCAAGGAGAGGATGGCATTTGCCTCCGTGCCAGAGGGAAGGGGAAAGAGATCCACCCAGTGCATCCCCGGCAGGACAGGGTTGGCAGCAGGGTTGTCCTGCAGCCAGGGGCCGTGCTGGGCTGGGAGATGGAGCAGGAGAGAGGGGGAAAGAGAAACTGACTTCCTCCTCACCTGCCTGGGTGTCCTGGGGCATCTTCCACTTCCTCTGAGTCTCCTCCTCCATCTGGCGAAGGTTTGGGGATGGGAAATCCTGTTTTGGGAGGAAAACAAGGGATGAGCAGACTAAATTTTGTACTGGATTGAAGGCAAACCAGGGTGAGAGTCTACGCCAGAACTACAATTTAATAAGAAAATGAAGATCAAGACAATGATACAGAAACACTGCCTTAAACTGACAGAGTCAGGATATAACCTGACACCCTGGTGGTCAGGGTGGTGGCAGCAGTCCCATTAAATGGTGGCTGCAGTCCTGTTGGAGTGACCAACGTGATTCTGTTGAAGCAGTGATCCTGTAGAAGTTTCTGGTCTTCCTCGGAAGGTCCAGTGGTGGTTATGGAGCTCTTGTCCTCTGCATTCCTACAGGGAATCCTGTAGCTAAGCTGCTCCTGGTGTGGCAAGCCTCAGTTTATATCCAGGTAGGAATGCTTGATTCCTCCCTCTGGGCAGAGCATCCCACAATGGGATGATGGAATTTGATCAGTCCTGCAGTGACACACAATGGCCCATTCACAGAAGATATCTTCCCTGGAGGGAGTTATCAGGGGTGAGTCATGGAAGAGATAAAGAACACTGCCCCACCTGTTTATAGCAGTTGATGAAGATGGGGATTGAAAACATGCATTTGGTTACATCTTGCACTGCAACCTGAAACAGTAGGGTAATCCCTGGTCGGGGGGTGAACACCACTCCCCTTACCCAAACTGGTTCAGGTGTAAAACCCTGTCATGTTTAGACCCTGGCACAATGCCAGTGCCCCCATGAAAATATCCTCTCCCTGGTGTCTGCTGTGAGATGTGACCGGGAATAAGCAAAGCAGGCTCCTACTTAGTAAGAAAAAAACTTTATTCACTACAACTACACTACATAGGAAAGAAAAGGAAAGGGAAAGAAAAAAAAAACCCACACACAAGGAAAATGAAAACTTTACAAGTGCATCTTCTCCTCCCACCAAATTCCCAATGCAATACATCTCTCGGTCCAGCACCACCCTTTAGAATACTCAGTCTTCAGTTCCCAGTGAATGCTCAAGGGGTCTCTGTGCCTCTTGCCCTGGGGTATGTTTGTGAGGGGCTTGGGAGGGTTGTCCCTGTCCCTGTCACCCCAGGCCATTCCCCAGGGGTTGTCTCTGTCCCTGTCACCCCAGGCCATTCCCCAGGGGGTCTCCATCATTCTCACATCCAGGGAATGCCTGGGGAGTCTCCCTCCCTCTCACCCCTGTGCCAGGGGGTGCTCGGGGCAGTCTCTGTCCCTCTCAGCCCAGGGGATGCTCGGGGGGTCTCTGTCCCCTCGCCCTGGGGGATGCTCGGGGCGGGGGGTCTCCATCCCTCTGGCCTCAGGGAATGCCTATGCAGGGCTGGGGGCCAGGGGCTCTGTGTCCCTCTCACCGCTGAGGGTGCTCAGGGCTGGGGGGGCTCTCTGACCTTCTCACAGCTGGGGAGGCCAGGGGGGTCTCTGTCCCTCTCAGCCCTGCTGTGACCCCACCCAAACATCATCAGGCTCAGAGGGACAGAGACACCCCCAAACCCCCAGAATGGCTGAACCTGGGATTTGCTTTGGGGCTGCGGATGTAGGAAGTGGCTGGAACTGGGGCTGGGCTTGGAGTTGGGGCTGAGATTTTGCTTAGAGCTGGGATTGGGGTTAAGGCTAGACATGGGATTGGCTTTAGGGCTGGGATTGGGATTGGGTCTGTGGCTAGACAAGTCTGGGACTGGGATTAAATACAGCACTGTGAGTGTGTCTGAACATGGAGTGAGATTGAGACCAGGATCAGGGTCAGGTTTGGGACTGAGCTCACCCAGAGCAGGACAGAGGGGATGTCACTGCAGGATGTCCTTGGCATCATCCCAGCCCTCCTCAGGCACCTCCAAACATGGGGGGCAACTGGGTGCTCCAAGATCCAGGTGCTCCCACGCTGCCCCTCAATACCAGGCGAGCATTCCCTGAGGTCAGCCCTGACTGTGACCCTTGGGGCTCTGGGATCAGCCCTCACATCCCTGTGGGAGCAGCTGCAGACAGGATGAGAGATTCCCCCCACCCTAATTCATGTGGGAGGATGAAGCCCGGCTGCCCTTTTCTTCTGGTGCCTCCTCCTCTCCTCAGCTGAGGATGTCAAGCTCCCCAGGAGCAGAAAAATCCCCATTCCCTGTTTCCTGTTGGCTGCAGCCTGGAACATCCACCCAGAATAAAGGACTTTCTGACAGGCCTGCTGAATGACATTGGGAGCAGGTTTGTGAGAAAGGGAGGAAATTGTATTTCAATAGTAAATAAAAGGTGCAAAATTATTTCTTTCTGTCACATTTCTTTTCAGACAGCTGCACTTCTGGTCCCAGGCCAGGGAAAAGGGTGGGGCTGGGGGCTGGGGGGGGTGGGGCAGGGATGTGGAGAGGTAGAAGGAACTTCCAGAGATCCTTGAGTTCAGGAAAGAGGAGTCCAGGGTTTCCCAAAAAGGGGGGACCAGGGTGGGGATACCCAGGATGTTCGGAAAGGGGGAGTTCAGGGAGTCTCGTTTTTTTTCAGAAAGGTGGGGCTGGCGGCTGGGAAAGGCAGGAATGGGGGTCCAAGACGTTTCAGGTTGTTCCAGGGTCAAGCCCATGGCCAGTCTGGAGGCTGGGAGCCATGGGATGGCCGGGAAAAGGGGAGCAGGGAGCCCTGATGTCAGGGAATGGGGGATTCAGGGGGGTCCCTGTGCAGGATAAGGGGAGCAGGGGGGTCCCGGTGCCGGCAGTGGCGGTTCAGGGTCCCGGTGCCGGGGGTCCCACTCCCCCCTGGCCCCCCAGGAGCGCCCCCAGCCCCAGCACTGGAGCCATCGCGCTGCTCCTCCTCACTCCCAGGATGATCCCAGCAGAACTCAGTCCCCCAGGAGCTGCTCCCAGGATGATCCCAGTACAGCCCAGTCACTGCCACTCCTGGCATCCCCCCAGCCCTCTCTGCGTTCCGACCTGTCCCGGCTCCATGCCCGCCCCTCCCGCGGGCTGCGAGGGCTCCAGTAGCCGGGGAGGAGGAGGAGGGAGGGAGGAAGAAGCGGCGCGGAGGAGGAGAGAGGGAACCCCGCGGCTCTGGCGCTGCCTGAGCTTGCAGCAGCCTCTTGTCCCCTCCTGTCAGGGAGTTGTGCTGAGCCAGAAGGTCCCGCCTGAGCCTCCTTTTCTCCAGGCTGAGCCCCTTCCCAGCTCCCTCAGCTCCTCCTGCTGTTTCAGCCAGGGTAGGATGCTAGTGCTACAAAGAGCAATGGATAGACCTGACACAGGTGCCTTTATCCCCACATTTTAACCTTTCATTGCTTACAGAAAGACTCTCGGGAAGCACCAAACTGAAGTCAGCCGCTCGAGTGCCAATCTCCTTTGAGAATCCCCGCGGCCCGGCCCGGCCCCGCCCGGCCCCGTGCTCGGTGCCGCGGTTGCCCGGTAACCGCGCCCGGGCCCTCAGCGCCTGTGACGGCGGCGCGGCCTCAGCCGTCCGAGAGCGCGGCCCTGGCTGGGTGTGCGCAGCCCGGGCTCCTGCAGGCGGCCGCACCGGGCGATTCGCCAGGGGAATTGTTCGCGGAGCATTGGTCTGCGCACAGAATTCCTAAAGGTACAGAGCATGAGCCTCTGTGAAAAGTTCCTCAGCGTGCAGACCATCGGTCTCTGCTCGGGAGTGCTGAATTTCATTTGAAGGTAAAGACCGAATAAAGTTGAACTTTTTAGTTTTGTTTCATCTGTGCTCTGAAAGAGAATGGCAAAGGGAAATAGAGGATGTGATCATGCCAGTCTTCTGGCGCAGTAGTTCAGTGACATGTACACCTGAGAGGATGAACAATAAATGGTCTACTGATTGTGCTTTTTTTCACTGAAGAAATGCAACATCTTCTAAATATACTAGTCTATACAATTTTTTTCCTATAGTAATTGCTTAAACTGCTTAAAGGTGAATGAGTTCTGTTCAAGTTTCAGTGGGTTTTTATCATCTGGTTATTAAAATTATTAGGGAGATGCCTCTGTATTGAGGTGCAAATGAGACCATATGCCAAAGTCAATGGTCTGGATTTTATGGAACAGTAAATGTGGAGAAGAAAGAGAGAGAAAGAAAAGAAAAAGTGGGAGGGGGATGGGGGTTGGGAAGGCGGGGGGGAGAAGAGAGTGACAGAGACAGATTTAGTAGAAAATCTCACCATTCCGTGGATCCCATTGGCATACCATTAAATCCTCTTCTGGTCTTCTCTGTGGTGAGGTCTGGCAAAACGTAAGACTCCAATGGATTCATGGAGATTTGGGCAAGGTGGGACTGCCCAGGTACCTCCCTGGGGTGGGGCAAGTTTGACTCTGTCTCTTGCTACTTTCAAATAATACAAAATCTTTAGTACCTGTATATCCTTCGAGTCTGCAAGTGAGTTGGGTTCTGGATTTTTAGATTTGTTGTGTTACTTTGCATGCCCTGCAGTCGTCTGGTGCAAGGCCTCAGGAATGGGTCTGGGGGCACTGTGGAGGTCTTTGATGGGAGGTTTGTGTGCAAACCTGGCCTCAGCAGAAGAGTCTGTGGCTATGACTTCCCCACCCTGAATGCAGACAGAGCTGATTTTCAGGACAGCTGCTGGGTTTGGCTTTGTTGTGGATAGGTTTTTCTCCTCAGCCTTGTTTACTTCTCCCCAGCCCTGAGATAATGGGACAACAGTGTCACCTTGATCTTGTCTCAAGTTCCCTTTGGCAGCTTAACTCACAGTGCCAAGTTCCAGTCAGGAGGCATTTCCAGGGAAGGGTGGGCTTGGGTGGTCACAGCTTCTTTCTACAGTTTTGTCACAATGGACAGAAAGTCCTTTATAATGACATTTAAGCCATTAGCTATATATATAATAAAGTGAGCCTCTCTAGGTAGGCCCGATTATCATATATATTATGCCCAGCTAGCTCAGATAGTCAAGTCTTTAGTGGAGACCCAATAGCCGAGTTAAGCAAGGGCCAAGCCACCGAGCTCCTTCCTAGCGAGCTAGTGATATTCAGCTTTAGTGATCGTCAGCTCTTTCATGAATTCAGCTCTGCTGCTAGGAAGATCGCCCTGGGGCAATGGCATAGCAGACGGAGAGAGAGGGGAAGAGAATACACCGAAGTTCCGCAGTGAGGTTTATTCGGGAGGTCTGTGAAGGGTCACAGCGCTTCTTCTTCTCCAAGTGTGGGGGTACAGAGGGCTATTTTTATAGCCTTGGCATGGATCCAAAACCAGCCAATAGCCGCAGGTTTAAGCATATTCCTTAACTGACCAATAGCTAAGGGTTACAATAGTATTGCCTTAACTGATTAAAGGGCAGGGTTTCAACACGGTCGGGTCAGAGGAACAAGATAACACTTGCTCAGGAATGACTCAGCATTCAATTCTCCAAGGAGCTTTTCCTGTATCCTTGGGGTTCACTACAACTCCCCTTTCTGTTTTTACTAAAAAGGCATTCCCTATAGTTCTTTTAAAACAGTGAAAAAGGCACGAGAACATAGCTAACACAATCACAACTACAAGGAGAATCAGCAAAATTCCCTTAACCAAAGAAGCAGCCCATCCTGTTAATCCCCAATGCCCAAAAAGTTCATTAACCCAGTCTGGAATCGTTTCTACTTTCAAGTCCTTCACGAGATCTTTCAGTTTCTGGATGTTCGCATGGATGGATTCCGATCGTGAAGAGAGGTTGAAGCAGCACATTCCTTTGAAGTCCTCACAGCCGTGTCCGTGGGCAAGCAGCAGGAAGTCGATTGCTGCTCGATTCTGGAGCGAAGCTTGTCTTGTAGTTTCTTCATCCTTTAAGAGATCACTCAGGGCTGCAGATGTGGCATTAGCTTGTTTACTGAGCCAGCACCCAAGGTGACTGATTTCACCGAGGGCTTTAGCTGAAGCTACCCAGGGTAAAAGCAAGGAGACCGCAATCTTTTTCGGTTTGTTCCAATCGTACAATTTACGGTCACAATTCTCATCAAATTCAGTGTAGGACCTTTTTTGGCGTTTTGATTCGCTTCCCTTTTTCCAATTATGTAACAGGGTGATGTTTGGAGTAAGGGTGGAAAGTTTTCCAAGGGTACAAGGACCTCCCTGGAGTCGGGAGGGGATCCCTGCCCAAACCCTGTCACCACAGATGAGAAACATTCCCTTGGGTAGTACTTTGGGATGGAGAGAGGACACAGAGATCACACGAGCCGTGTAATTGCACCAATCGTGAGGGTTATAGGCTTTGTTAATTGGTGATACATCTTTTCGATATGTGTTTTTGTTCTGGTCAATTCCTGGCCAATTACTATTTTTTGGACGTCTAAAGTAAAATTTGACGCAATATGTGGCCATGGAGGACCCCAATAGATCCAATTCTTGGGGCTCCTGATTATCATCTGGCAGAATTTTTGTCCACTCGTCCCAAGTATCAACCACATTGGGTGTCTTACCTGTGGTGCGGAGAACCTCTGAGTTATAGAAAGGCCAATCATCTGCAACAAAGGGAATTCCTACTAGACATGTGGAAAGTGGGTTATCAATGCTTCCCATGGACAAGCACATGTTGTCCTGTTTTAGCGTTTTTTGCTAAGGTTACCCAGACATTATGACTGGGCTGAGGGCTGATCCAGCCGGAGACATGCGGTGCAGTGAAGAGCATCCAGGCTGCAGTGAGGACAGCACCAACGGAGATATTTTTCATCTTTGGGCAGGAATAGGGCTTCTGATAGGGAATATAAACAAAATTGTTATCTTTATGATGAGAGGGTTTTGCCTAGATCTTTTCCTGTTCCTGTCCTCCCCCCTTTTTCTTTTAATTTCTAAGTTATGCTAAGGGAGAAGGAGTGGGTAGAAAGCAGGAGGGTTTTTTTTTAAAAGTTAGAGAGAAGGAACAATAGGGTATTTAAAATGCAAAAAACAGAGTAACAACACATAATTCAAAAAACACTTTCGTGTTAAGGCTATCTATGGCTTGATGCAGCAGGACATTATGTTGTCCTCAGTTTTGTCTGCTGTCTTGTGATGGGGCGGTCTGTGCTGGTGTTAGAGGGAGTTCGGCGACGTCTTCTTCTCCAGGCCGAGCTGGTTTGGTTCTAAGGTGGTCTTGTGTTTACCTCAGGAGAGTTCTTGTCTTCCTCTGCAGGAGCGGTATTCGTAGATTCTAAGTATGGTTTTACATTTTTTCCTGGGTACCACCTTGGACCGGATGGCAGTAGCACACACTCATGTCCTCTACCCCAAGTAATCAGCTGATAAGGCCCAGAAAGTTGATGTGATTCAGGATCCTTCACGAGCACTGGTGGTTTTTCAGTAAGCTTTGCTTGGGTGGAATTTGCAAAGTGGCGAAGTATTGGTGGATCAGGCTCTGAAACTGAACAGTTCAAAAAATTGATGACATAGAGAGCCTTACAAAGTCTTTCCACTGGAGATGTGAATTTCGTGTCTCTGTTCTGCTGATTGAGGACTCTTTTGAGAGTTTGATGTGTCCTTTCCACGATGGATTGTCCTGTGGGGTTTACAGGTATGCCAGTCTTGTGTGCTATGCCCCATGCATTGAAGAACTCCTTTAACTTACGGGAAGTGTAGGCTGGTCTGTTATCTGTTTTGATTTCCTTTGGTACTCCCAGGGTGGCAAAAGCGAGTAGAAAGTGTTTTATTGTATGCAGTGCATTTTCTCCTGCGTGTGATGATGCAAACACAGCTCCTGAGAATGTGTCAACCGATACATGCACGTATTTTGATCTTCCAAACGGTGCAAAGTGAGTTACATCTGTCTGCCACAGCTGGCAGCTGCTCAGACCTCTGGGATTGACTCCCATTCCCATAGATGGTATCTGATAGGTCTGACAGTTTGGACATGTAGCCACAATAGCCTTTGCCTGATCCTTTGAGAGTTTGAACATTCTCCTAAGGGCAGGCACATTTTGATGGAAAAACGCATGAGACAGCTTTGCCTGGGCAAAGATGTCAGGAACATTAGCAGTTTCTACAGCCATTGCTAAAGCATCTGCTTTCCTGTTGCCTTCTGCAATAATACCTTGAAGGTCCGTGTGGGACCTCACATGCATTATATGGTAAGGCTGCTTTCTGTGGGAGATTAGGCGTACCAATTTAGAAAGCAGTTGGTACAACTTTGGGTTAGAAACCTCTTTGAGAAGAGCGTGTTCTGCTCGCATAGCTATACCAGCAACATAAGCTGAATCTGTGACCAGATTAAAGGGTTCATTTTTAAATCTTTCAAAAGCTCTGACTACAGCAGCTAATTCTGCAATCTGTGGTGAACCCTGTACAATTTGTATGTCAGATTCCCAATTTTGTGTTTGGGGGTCTCTCCATGTAATCACTGACTTGTGGGAGGACCCTGAGCCATCAGTAAAGAGGGTTAGAGCTTTAAGAGGTTTTACGCTTTGGATTCGTTTTGGAATCAAATGGAAGGTTTCCTTAGAATTGAAAAGTTTGTGCTTTGGGATTTCAGCTGTGGTTCGACCCGTGTAGATGTCTAAGGCAAATTGAAGACTCTCATTAGTTTGGATCAGATTCTCAAAATCAGTAAGAGTTATTGGCAAGTATATGCATTCAAAGTCACAACCTGAAAGAGAGCGAAGGCGAGTCCTAGCCTTTTTTATTAGGTGTGCTATGATCTCCTGGTAGGTGGTAAGTGTCTTTGTGGGCTGGTTATTTGTAAAAATCCATTCTAATATCAGCAGAGGATCTCAAAGCTGAGAGTCCCATTGAAAAATCAGTCCATGGAATCGGGGTGCTTTTCCCAGAATGATGAACTGGAAAGGCAGGCTGGGCTCGAAGCGATGAGCTTTGCGTGAAGACAGAGCTTCCTGGACTTTGACGATGGCACCTCTGGCTTCTTCTGTGAGAGTGCAGGGAGAGTCCAATTCCTTAGGTCCCCTAAGAAGGTTGAACAAGGGAGCAAGGTCCTCTGTTGTAATTCCTAGCAGTGGACGTACCCCAGTTGATGGATCCACACAGGCTGTGTAAGTCTCTCAAGGTTTTTGGGTCATCAAGTATGGTGATCTGCTGGGGTACGATGGTCCTTTCCCGGATCTGGACTCCAAGGTAAGTCCATGGCTTGGTGTACTGGATTTTGTCCTCACGAAACTCCATCCCTGCCTTTTCTATGGCTTCAATAGTCTTTTTAACTGTGTTGTCCAAATGAGTTTTGTCTGAAGCACACACCAGGATATCATCCATATAATGGTAGATTATAGAATCTGGAAATAATTTCCGAATGGGAGACAAGATGTGAGCCACATACCACTGGCAGATACTCGGCGACGTTTTAAGTCCCCGAGGAAGAACGGTCCAATGGTATCTTTTGAGCGGGGCCTCGTTGTTGAGCGAGGGAACGGAGAAGGCAAACCAAGGAGCATCTTCTGGATGCAGAGGAATGCTGAAGAAACAGTCCTTAATGTCTATGACAACAAGTTCCCAATCTCTGGGCAACATCGATGGGGAGGGTAAACCAGGCTGGAGGGAGCCCATGTCCTCGATGACCTCGTTGATTCTGCGAAGGTCGTGGAGAAGCCTCCATCTGTTTGTCCCAGGTTTTGGTAGGACGAAGACAGGAGAGTTCCAAGGGCTGTCAGACTTCACGATGTGACCTTTAGCTAGCTGTTCTTCCACAAGAGCGTTTAGGGCGCGCAGCTTAACTTTAGAAAGGGGCCACTGTTGGACATGTATAGGCTTGTCACTTTTCCAGATGAGTCGAGGTGTTTCAGGAAGCGCCCCTAACTCAGTGGCCCCACTGAAAAATCCCGAGTGGGAATACTTAAGGTGGCTCCCCACTGGGATAAAACGTCTCTGCCCCAAAGGGTGATGGGGGCCCTTACCACAAATGGGCGGATGGTTGCCATCTGACCTTCAGGACCTTCAACAAGGATGTTGTTCTTGCTCCTCATGGATACTGTATTTCCACCAATCCCGGAAATCATACCTGCAACAGGTTGTAGCTCCCAGCGCTTTGGCCAAACTGAGCGAGCGATGATGGTCACGTCAGCACCGGTGTCCAGCATCCCTGGCAGGTGGGTCAACTCTCCTTTGCAGGTGAGGCCGCACTCGATGAAAGGCTTGGATGTTCCCACGACTTGTGCCCACATGGCTGTAGGGTTGAGAGGTATCTGTTCCCTGTGATTCTTTGGAAGCAAAAAGGCTTGTGCTATTGGAGTTCCCTTTGAAAGAAAAAGTGATAAGTCCATGCAATATACCTGGATGAGGATTTCTTGTCCTGGCATCACCGTAAGCACTTCTGGAACAACAAATATTTCCTTTGGGCAATTAAGAGAGTCCCCTGTAATTAAAATGTCTGAGGGATCACCTTTAGGTCCCTATTTACCAGTGGGAATTCTGTGAACATTGTCATTAGTAAACTCAATGGACAAAGCAGTTACCAGTTGCCGGCGGGTTCCCATCTGGGTTGTCCCGTGGGTTGGATCCTCTTCTTGTTGTCTGGAACGCCTTGGCATGAAGCGTGGTTGGGTCTGGATGGCCTTTGATTTGTTGTCATCGCCCGGGGCCCCTGGACCGGGCTCCATAAGCGTTCCCGGACGCTGCTGGGAGGCGTTGCTGGATCTGGGGTCTCTGATGAGGGTAGCGGTGGTATCGGGGAGGTGACCTCTCAGGACAGTCCTTGATGTAATGTCCAAGTTGGCCACAGTGATGGCACTTAGCTTGGTCTTTAGAAGTCATTACTGCATAAGCCCCAGAAACTCCTTCAGCAATACCCTTAGCGACTGCTTGAGCCACTGTGTTTTCAGTGGACATGTGACGCCAGCGTGCAGCATTCTAGCATTTGCTCTATAGTAGGGTTTGTATCCATGGGTAGGGACCTCAAAATGGCTTTGCACTTTTCATTTGAATTACTTAAAAGCAAGCTTACATAAGAGTTCCTTCCTTGCCTCTGCACTTTCAATCTGTTTCTCCAAAGCATCTTTAATTCTGTCCACAAATTTAATAAAACTTTCATCTAACCCTTGTTTAATAGTAGAAAATGCATTGTTGGCATTGACTCATCATGCATGAGAAGCAGAGAGGTTTTTTGCTGCAGTTGCAACATCTTGTAATGCGTCTTTTGTTAAAGTTTCTAATTGATCTGCAGGTTGTTGTAATGCACCTTCACCTGCAAGTTGGTCTACTGAAAAGTTTCTCTTATTAGCATCTGCAGCATAGGAATCTGATAATATTTTCAAATGTTTTTTCCAATTCCTTTCCCATAGCATATATTCTGCTGGGGATAGGAGGCAATTTGCAATATTTTTTACATCATGTGGAAGTAAAACATATGCAGAGAACATAGCTTCTAGAAAATTTCTAAAGATATGTGCACTTCTGCCATGGTCTTTGGCTATATTTCTTAATTGCACTAATTCCTTATTCGAAATTGCTTTCCACATTTTAATGGTGGCTGCACCTCCGTTCCGTCCTTGCATGTACTCAACTGGAAATGCATTAATTTTCTGTGCAAGATCCCAATCACCAGCCTTGGTGGCCTCCATCTTAATGAGAGCCCATGGGTCTGAATGAATCGTTTCAGAATCTGATTCACTGGAGGAGGCCTCTGAGGAGGACTGTATTATTAATTTGGATTTGCGTTTTATTCGCTTAGAAACGTTTTTCAAGGGTTTCACAGGCTGGTCAGAGGGTGGCGCTATTGGCACCAGGGTAGAAGCACAGCAAGCACAGGAACGGTGGGGTTTCATAACTTGGAGGGTTTCTGAAATTCCGTTCGGGGAAGGAGGGGTGTTGAGGAGGCGCGGAGGGAGGGCAAGGGGGCTGAACAGGGTGGGGGTGCGGGGATAAGGAGTTGGGGAGCACGCACTCTGCGTTACGGGATTGAGATACCGCGGTTACAGGGTGGATAGGTGTTTGGACGGCGCTAGTGACGTTCTCCTGTCTCGGGAAAGGCTGAGGACAGGGGGCGGGGAGGACAGAGCTGGCGGGAGAGGCGAAGGGCGGGACGGAAGGAGGGGTGGGGGCGGGTGCCACCACGGCAGGATGGGGGGGGGGTGCAGGGGCAGAGGGAACCGCGGGAGAGGGGAGGGGGATGGGGGCGGGGCAGGTCCTGGGTAGGGGCGGCGCAGGGAGGAGCGAACACGGAGCGGCAGCGGTGGGAGGGATGTCGGGGGGGGACGGCGGAAACGCGGCCGGAGGAAGAGCGGGGGAGGGGGCAGGATAGGGCGCGGCGGGGGGGGGATTGGCTGGGGCCGGGAACGAGACTCTCGGGACCTGGCAAGGACAGGAGGCCAGGCCCGGGGTAGGCAGGATGTGTGGCGAATTAGATAAGGAATTGCTGTGGGGGTCGGGCCCCCCAGGACCCGTGGTGGGAGAGGAGGGTGTTATCTCAGAGCCCGCGGGGACAGTGGCATCCGGGCTGATTAGCAGGGTCTTATCACTCAAGCCATTTGCATTCGAAAGGCCACTAACTGAACACGTTTGCAAAAGTTTTTGCGAGTTAGAATTCTGAACGCTCTTAGTTATAAAATGAAATAAAGGCAAGAAATTAGTTACAGAGAAATCTTGTCTAGTTTGAGTTATATAGAGAGTGTTGCCTATTTTGTCCCAAAAGGAATTGTCAGTAACAGTGTTCTTATTAGTTTCAGGAAATTGCGAGGTAATCCATACAACAAATTTTTTAAGACTGCTTTTTGAAAGTTTACCAGAAGAAAAGGAAAAGTTGTTAGTAGATAGAATTTCCACAATGGTTAAATAAATCTCTCTCTCGATATCAGAAAGCTTTGGGGTGCGTAAAGAGGCACCCATATTCCTTCCAACAGAAAAAAAAACAGAAAAAAAAGAAAAAAAACCCAAAAAAAAATCAGAACCCCAGAAGGTCGCGCGCAAATGTTAATTATACATACCAATCCTTTGGGGCGAATTCTGTGGAAGGCGTCTGCTAGTCAGTTCTCCTCGAACAATCTATGTTCAGGTGTTAGATGTGAGGTTCGAATCTGACCGCTGGGAGAGAGGTTTCCCTCTAGAACAAAGAAGTCCCTTTTCCCAGCGAAGCGGCGTTTGACAGGCAATTACTGAAGCCCCGGGGGGTTTCGATGCTCAGCTACGAATCTTCTCAGAAGGGATCCGTCGTCGAACGCCGTGGCGCCAGTTATATATATATAATAAAGCGAGCCTCTCTAGGTAGGCCCGATTATCATATATATAATGCCCAGCTAGCTCAGATAGTCAAGTCTTTAGTGGAGACCCAATAGCCGAGTTAAGCAAGGGCCAAGCCACCGAGCTCCTTCCTAGCGAGCTAGTGATATTCAGCTTTAGTGATCGTCAGCTCTTTCATGAATTCAGCTCTGCTGCTAGGAAGATCGCCCTGGGGCAATGGCATAGCAGACGGAGAGAGAGGGGAAGAGAATACACCGAAGTTCCGCAGTGAGGTTTATTCGGGAGGTCTGTGAAGGGTCACAGCGCTTCTTCTTCTCCAAGTGTGGGGGTACAGAGGGCTATTTTTATAGCCTTGGCATGGATCCAAAACCAGCCAATAGCCGCAGGTTTAAGCATATTCCTTAACTGACCAATAGCTAAGGGTTACAATAGTATTGCCTTAACTGATTAAAGGGCAGGGTTTCAACACGGTCGGGTCAGAGGAACAAGATAACACTTGCTCAGGAATGACTCAGCATTCAATTCTCCAAGGAGCTTTTCCTGTATCCTTGGGGTTCACTACAATTAGCCATAACATTCCAGTCTCTCATGAGTCTCTCAGCTGTGAGGAGCAGCTGAGAGAGCAGGGGTGCTTTAGCCTAAAGAAGAGGAGGCCCACTCTAGCTATTTTTAAGTAATATTGAAGCTACAGCTTTGTCTGTTCCAAGTCTTATTAATGTTCAGCTTTTGAGCTCCAGGTTTCAGTATGATCCATCTTTGAATTGCACAAGGTAGCCATAGAGTTCAATTAAAGTCCAACTAGAGACCTAACTATACTAGCTACTTACACCAAACAAGCACTTAGCTACTTTCAAATAATATAACATTTTTAGCACCAGTATATGCCTTGAATCTGCCATGAATTGGGTTCTGGATTTTGAGAGTTCTATTGTTGCTTCTTCCAGATTTGTTGAGGCATTGTCGCTCACCTGCGACATCCTCCCTTGGAAATGGCGTCTGGATTGCCAAAGAAGACACCAACACCTCGTCTTCTGTTCAGGGAAGGGCTGAAGTCTTTTCCTGTAAGTACCCACTGGGGCTGTGTTAAGGCTGGCACTGCCCTGGTGTCCCTGCTCTCCCTGCCCCTGCTGTCCAGCAGTGCTGTAAAGGTGCAGAGCCCCTGCCCAGCCCTTTGTGCCGTACTCCTGTTGCTGGGGGTTGTCCTGGTTCAGTAGGGAACACTGTGGGATGCTTCAGTGTGTCTTGCCTGGCTGTGCCAGCGGAGCCAAGTGAAACCAATGTACAGCTGAAGGCCTGAGCAGGTGTTCTGTCCCTTTCCCTTTGCTACAGGAATTCCTTCTGTCAGGCTGGGCACTCACCTGTGCTGCTCTGACCACCCTGCCCTTGGGCACCTGGGCATGTGGCGGGGGGGAAGCTCAAACTCTGCCCAAAGCCTTGAGAGCCAGGGCTGGTCCCAGCTGGAAGAGCTTCCAAAGCAGCTGTTCTCTCCCAGCTCCTGTGTGGGCACAGATGCAGCCCTGCAGGCAGCTCTGGAGCCAGGGCCACAAAGGTCCCTTGCTGTCTGCAGCTCACTTGACTGAAGATGCCCCACTGCTGAGGCTCTGTCAAGGAGATGCCTCTGTTTTCTTCTGTGGAGGGCTCTGTCAGCCCAGACAGAGAAAACAATTAACAGGGAGAACTAAAACCTGGACACATTCCTGTGCACCTCCCTCTAGGTACAACTTTGTTTTCTTGCATCTCTTGGACTCAGCCAGCAACGATATCTCCTTGCTGTGAGTTCTGAGTGTTGTGCAGGGATGGAGTTCAGGCAGTTCTGAGAGCTCCTCCCCATTCTCTGGAAAGGTCACTGCCTCAATCCAATGAAACGTAAGAGGAAACAAATGCCCAAAGAGCAGAAATCCCCAACCATGTCCCATCCAGTCACAGAGAAGCGAATGGGACAGAGCCATGTGGCTGGAGTATGGATATTCCACTCTGTCTTACTAATTTACTGATGCTAAGTATTTCAGCAGGAGACTTCCAGGGCTTCCAGGACTGTCCTAGTGGCTGTGATCACAAGTTATTCCCCAGTGCCCTTGTTCAAGAAAAGCCTTTCTGAACAAGCGCATCTCTGAGGCTCTAGCTGGTGTATTTTTGCCTTTCAGCTGCTTCCCTCTAAGTTCTTGAGGGAGAAGTTTCTCAGCAGGAAGAAGGAGGCCAGCACTGGGGGGAGTATTCTGCCCAGAATTGGCCCATTTCTTGGCAGGAGTGAGACTCGTCCAAAGGTAGCCTTTTCCTGCTCTTTTCCTTTCTGTTTCACATGAAGTTTGAAGAGGGTGTGTGCTTGTGTCAGGCTTGCCTCCAGCAACATCCCTCAGTGTCCAGGTCCTGCTGTCATTGCAAATTGCTGGGAGTGGTGGACTGGGAGTCCTGATGTGCACTAAGCAACACAAATAACCTCTCCTGAAGCTGCTGGGCTGTGCTGGAATGTAGCTGCCATTGCTAGCAGGGAGAAGGCTGGGGACACAAAGGCACAGCATTGCCATTTGCCATTCTCCTGCTGAAGGAGCCACCTCTTGCTTTGGTGTGGTCACCATCAAATGCTTGGGGTCCCAGGATTCCCTCCAGAGTGGCAGCGTTGGCCTTTGAAGGCCAAGGATCTGCAGGAATGACTTCAGATTTAACAAAACAAATTGCGTTAGTGCTTTGGGCTGGAACAATGTGTTGGACCCTGAGGGGGTGTTGGATTTTGCAGGCTGCCAGATGTACAGGGGACTGGCCCTGAGCAGAGGGGAATGGATGTGCTTTATCTGGATCAGTGCTTTTAAAGCTGCTTTTCTGGCAGGACTGGCTCACTAGAGAGCCCAATCCAAACGGGTAGGTGATTGAGGTGGGCTGTTGAGCAGGAAATTGGCAGCAAGAGACACGGAACACAATCCAGGTTAAGGATTGTCCTGGAGAGGGGCCTTGGGAACACCTCAGGGAAGGGCACAACCGAGGGACAGTGTGCTGCAGCCACTCCCTTCAGCAGAATGTGTCTGCTGTGAAGTCACACAGGAGACCTGCTTGTGTCTCTGCAGTGACAGCAGTGTGGCTGGAGAAGGCAGGCAAAGCAGGGCAGAGTTTTCTCCAAGCAATGTCTCTGCTCCAGAAACATTTGCTGTTGTTGTGTCATTGCAGACCTGCCTCTGCAATGGCATTGAATCAGATAGGAATAATGACAAGAAAGCGCCCATTTAAAGCTCATGGAAAAAGGAGATACCAACTCCACTTTTACCCAAGCTGCTGAGAAAATAACTGAAACTTATCCTCATTCAGCATTCACCTCACTTGTCTTTTTATTTTCAGCTCATTTGCCTTTTTATTTTTGCCTTTCCCTCTGTTTCAAATGCACTAACTTTTAAGTCCAATGAAAAGAAACAAAATCATCAAAGCAAAAGAAAAGTGTTTTTTAGTGAGGATTCAGCTGAGCTGGGCATGTCTCCCTCTCCGAGAGCCAAGCACACACACACACCCTCTGAGAAAATGGCAATCTTTGTATCCCCTTTATACCCAGCTGGGGCAGTCCCTGTCCCCTTTGCCACTGGATGGGCACTCAGGAGTTTCCATTCTCTACTGACCACCAACTTTTCTGTCCCCTCCCCTCTCATCCTCCTTCCTTTTGGTCAGGTCTTCAACTCCGTCCCTCTCCCTGCAACACTCAATAAACCAACCTGAACAAATCCAAACCACAAACAACACACAGAACCAATAAATTCCATTCTTTTGTTTAATAACCTTTTGGCTTCAGCCAAATGTCACCTCCTCTCTCACACCTCCTCTGGTCCTGTGCTCTTCTTACTGATGTCTAAGTTCTAGAGCAAAAAAGATATTTGCAGTTGTGTAGGCCTGGGTTTCCCTGTCTCAGAGTGAAGGACATCCCAAAATGGTTTCCCATGGAGTCTCCTGTAAATTCTTGGGTTTTACTCACTCCATGAGTGTTCAGTCAGTGCCCCAGAGCTCTGTGACCACATGGGCACAGGGCTGTGTTTTAGGAAAATGCTGCCTAGCATTCTGGAGAAAGAAACCTGGAGAAATACATGCCAAAGGAGCAGCTTGGCTTGAGCCTGCTCTGTGTGGCCCAGCAGCTCTGGATCAGCTCAGAGCAGGGCTGGGTGAGCCCCTGTTTGCCCAGTGTGGCTGGGCAGACGTGCTCCCCCAGAGTCTGTGCTTCACTGGGGATCAGTGGAGGATTCTCCTGCATGAACCTTCCTGCCAGCAGCTGAAGCTTTCCCTGCTCTCTCTCCTCTCCAGCTGCCATCAGCTGCCCTGAAATAGAGATGGTTTGGGGTTTCCCCACCAGAGATGGTATTTCAGAACTTCGTCGCTGGGGAGGTCTCTGAAATGGTGCTGTCTCTCATGAATAAGGACAAGGTAAGTGCTGGCACCCAGAGCTTGAACACTGTGCTGGAAGAGGAGAGTGCTGTCATTCCCCCAGTGTACAGCAAAGCAAGTTATCTGCTGCAGCACATACAGAAGAAAAGATCTCAGCACCTTGTTCTGCAAGATGGTGGAAATCTTCCTGTGCTGGGAATTGTCCCCTGATCCTGGCCATGCATTGATGGTGTCTATCCCAAAGGAGTTTCCTTCTCTTGCAAGCTCTGGATTGATAGGAATGTTGAGGGCTGTGCAGTTCTTACCTGCTCTCATGCTTTGCCTTGAGTCTATAGCACACCCTGTGTCTCCTTGGTTAATCTTGGCTCCTGGTAGGAATCTCTGCCTCTCTCAGCCTGTTTGGCTCCCTTTGTGCAGCTCACAGTCAAAGCTCAGGGGCTGAGCCTTGTGCACTTTCTGCTGGAATCACTTCTCATGAATGGCATTGGCACTGCAGGAACTGTGTTCTGAAAGAGCCCTGCAATCAGACTGATGGAGCAGAAGCAATGAGAGGCCTTTTGGTGTCACTTGAGGCTCCTGCTCAGCTTCATCCAGCAGTGCTCAGCTTTTCCTAAAGAAACACAGTGCTCTGCTTTCCCTTTGGAGAACCACAGCACGTCCAAAGCTGTGTGCTCCTGGAGGTTTCCACCTTCACTTGAAGAAATTGGGATTGTTTTGCAGTTTCCCAAGAGAGCTGAGAGGGAAAAAGTTGAAAAATGTCAGCAGTTGTGTTCCACTGTAAAGAGGAAAACTTGAGACCATTGGAATTTCAGTCATGGGAAACATTTTCTCAAATGAGACTTGTGCCTAGAGTTGGCTGGTGGGAGGAGACAGAAGGGAGTCCAAATCATCTGGTTTAGACTTTTGGAGAGCATTTTGGTGCTCAGGGGTTGATGACATCAGTGTGGTAGGAGATGCATATGTGCTGTGTCTGTGAAGCCCAGAGGGCAGAACCTGGCCTTGGGAACGGTTTTTGTTTCCTCAGTGGCACAACATCCCTGTTCTCATACTGCCAAAGAAAGCTGTTGATGCCAAGTGTGGCCAGGATGAACCATTGCTGGGACTGTAGCCCCTCTCTTGGGGCCCTGCAAACAGGGCTCCAAAAGGAGCCCTTGGAGCTCTCCTGGGCCAGCCACTCCCTCAGAGTGGGGCCTCTCCCAGCCGGTAACTCTCCCGTTTGCTGCACTCGGGGATCCTGAACAATGACAGAGCCTGGGCCGATTCCCCCACTCCTCCAGGCTCAACCCTTCACCCCCTGGGGAGATGCCAAAGGATCCACAGGGAGCATTTCCTGCCCTCAGGGGAATTTTTCACAGGTGCCTTGCACTGACTCTTTGTGTTTGTCTGCACACAGGAGTGCCTGTGCTGGGGAAATGTGGCAGAAATGCTGCTGTCTGAGGGGTTTGAGTGCCTTGGATAGCTGAGTCAGTCAGATATCCTGATATTAGTAAGTAAGATTAAGTCATGAGGTCTATGCTAAGTTAAATGCTGCTAAGAGTTTATGCTTTGAAGCTGTTAAGTTTAATATAATTATTAGATAAGTTAAATATTGTTATGTGTTGTTCCACTG
>JALJVW010000199.1:62601-83954 GCA_024865655.1 Emberiza elegans
AGGCACCACTGAGCACAGAACTGACAGGGCCAGATCCAGGGATGGGGGAGGACATGGAGGGGGCTTCAGGTAGGCAAAATGTGCAGTGCTGAGGAACAGGGAGACCACAGCCAGGTGAGGGAGGCAGGTGGAAAAGGCTTTGTGCCGTCCCTGCTCAGAGGGGATCCTCAGCACAGCCCTGAAAGATCTGCACATAGGAGAAAACAATGAACACAAAACAACAAATGCTAAACAGGCACTAACAGCAATGAGCCCAAGTTCCCTGAGGTAGGAATTTGAGCAGGAGAGCTTGAGGATCTGGGGATTTCACAGAAGAACTGGCCCAGGACATTGCCATGGCACAGGGGCAGGGAAATGTATTGGCTGTGTGCATGAGAGAACAGAGAAAGGCACTGGCCCAGGCAGCTGCTGCCATGTGGGCACAAGCTCTGCTGCCCAGGAGGGTCCCAGTGCAGGGTTTGCAGATGGACACGTAGCGGTCGTAGCACATGATGGTCAGGAGGAAAACTCTGCTGAGATGAAGAAGAAAAAAAAAAAGAGCTGCAGCACATCCTGTGTAGGAGATGTTCCTGGTGTCCCAGAGGGAATTGTGCATGGCTTTGGGGACAGTGGTGCAGAAGGAGCCCAGGTCAGTGAGGGCCAGGTTGAGCAGGAAGAAGAACATGGGCGTGTGCAGGTGGTGGCTGCAGGCTACGGCGCTGATGATGAGGCCGTTGCCCAGGAGGGCAGCCAGGGAGATGCCCAGCAAGAGGCAGAAGTGCAGGAGCTGCAGCTGCCGCGTGTCTGCCAATGCCAGCAGGAGGAAGTGCCTGATGGAGCTGCTGTTGGACATTTGCTGTGCCTTGGCATGGATCTGTAAGAAAAGTAATCATGGAATAGTTGGGTTTGGAGAGGACTTTAAATATCCCAGCACAGCCTGGGGGCACTTTCCCCCACTGCCTGCCCAGGGCTCTGCTGCCTGGAGCTGTCCCTGCCAGCAGCAGTTCCCTGTGCCCAGGGCTGGGCCCTGCCAGTGCTGCCAGAGCCCAGCCCAGCCCTGGGGGCTCAGCTCTGCCCTGCAGACCCCTCCCAGCTCTGGCACTGCCCAGGGGCAGCTCTGGCTCTGCAGGCTCTGATGGCAACGTCAGAGCAACCCTGAGGAGGCTGGAAAAGCAACACTGATGCTGCCTGTGAGGGGCCCTGTGCTGATTTCTGTCACTGCCTGGTTTATTCAGATCTGAGAGAAATTTTTTTATTTTCCTCAACCTGAACTGAGAGATGAATATCTATGTGCAATTTCCCATCCAGGCAACCCAGAGCAGTAGATTAAAAAGCAGGATTTTCCCTTTTATGCAGCCCCTGCCTTGCTGTGCTCCCTGTATAATCTACTTGGAAATGTTCTGCAGTTAAATGCCATGCTGGGAGCAGTCCTGAACAATCCCGCATCCTCACCACACAAGGAGAACACTTCCAAGCCTGACAAGCTGTCTCCTCCCACCCAGATCTTGTCCCCCAGTGCTGGGAGCAGCTGCCAGGGCTGGCTGAGAGCTGTCCCTGGCAGGCAGCAGAGTCCCTCCCCAGCACAGCGCCCTGGGCTGCAGGACCCTGCTCTGCAGGACAGCCCTGGGCACCCTGTCTGCTCTGCACAAGAGACAATCAGAGAATGTACTCACAGGCTCTGTAGGCATTGGGATGTTCCAGCTTTAGGAGATGGCTCCAGGAGCTGCAGCTGCATTGTCCTGCAGCCAGAGGTTCCTGTGCCAAGGGCTGGCAGTGATTGTGCCCCAGGCACTTCTCAGCCCCTTCCCAGCCCTGGCTGATTGAAGCTCTCTGTGCTTCTGTGCTGTGCCTGGGCTGGCTGCAGACAGTGCCCCAGCCCTGCTGGGCTGGCAGAAGAGCTGCTCAGCAAGAGAAATGTGCTTTTGAAGCTCTTCTTGGTTACCAGGAGCTGCCTCAGTGCCAGGAGCCCAGCCCAGCTCAGCAGCACAGACACAGCACAAGGACTTTAATGAGCCTCTGGGGCTTTGTGCTCAGGCCCTGAACATCAGTCCCTGAGAGGGAGCTGAAGAAACCTCTCAAGAACTCCAAGGCAGAATCCAACTCCAAAGTTTCTTGGACTTTTAATGGGTCCCACTGAGGGACACGACTGAGAAAGTGTCCCCAGGCCCCAGGCAGAGCAGAGAACTGCAGGCAGTGATGACAGGTGGGGACAAGAGAAGCCAAGTCTTGGTGCCCTGGGGGCACAGCAGGGTCTGTGCCACCAAGGGCTGGGAGGAGACACCTTGTCCTGAGGCCCTGGGGCCTCCTGGCACAGCCCCAGCCAGGCTGGGCACTGTCAGCCCTTGTCCTGCCCTCAGCATCCCCCCAGCCCACATCCCAGTGGCCTCAAGGATCTGCTGGAAGGAGTCCCTGGGAGCCTTGCTCAGCAATGGCCCTGGGGGCTCCTTCATGCTCCCTGCAGGGACTGCAGGTTTTTCAAAGGACTTTGGGTTTGGCTTTTGCCTTGGAGTCTCTGAGAGGTTTGTGCAATCATGGCCTCCAATTATCTGCTGTAATTAGTCCCTGGAGAGGCTTTGTCAGTAACAACACTCAGTGGGGCTCATTAATGCTTCAGGGTACTTCAGTTATTTTAAGGTACTTGGTGTTTCCCTTTTTGATACAGACTCTGTGAGAGGTTTGTGCAATCATGGCCCCAATTATCTGCTTTAATGAGTCCCTTGAGAGCTTTTGTACTGACACTCAGTGGGGCTCATTAATGCTTTGAGATACTCAAGGTTTTTAAGGTACTTTGGATTTTCCTTTCCACACTGAGTCTCTGAGAGGTTTTTTTGCAATCCTGGCCTCAATTCTCTCCTCCAAGGAGTCCATGAGGAGCTTCTGTTGGGATGGACCTGAGTGGGACCCATTCATGCTTTGAGACACTTTTGGGTTTTTTTCTGACTTTGACTCCTGGAAAGGTTTGTGCAATCTCCTCTCAGGCCCTGAGGTTCAGGGCTCAGCTCAAATGCACCACAGGGCTCATTAGGATCAAGCAAGTCCTGACAAACCATGGCTCTGCCTTGATTCCCCTCTGGTCTCAAGCAGTTCATCAGGAAGGATTTCCTTTTACAGTTATGGAGAAATATTTCAAAGAGCTTCTAAAAAATATGTAATCCTATTTTAAAGTGTATTTTATTACTGTTCTCTTTTTAGAGAGAGGGGATTGCAGCATTCTGTGATTGATATTGATCAGGGTCTCTTCCAAGGAGGTCTGGCCAGGTCAGAATAGTTTACCTTGGAGCTGACCCAGTGTGGACAACCTTGCCCCATTCCCCAACCCCATGTGAGAAACGATTTTCACTTTCAAAAATTTAAATGCTTTATTAAGACTTTATCAGAAAATACAACAGAAGACTGAATAAAAGAATACAGAACCAGAAGCAAAGGATTCAGTCACCATTTGCTCATCTACAAAACAGATGTTCTGTCTTTTATACCTCTGGCTCCTCCCAAAGTCTTGTCAGTTGACTCCTTCTTCACTGTCAGTGGTGGAGATCACTGTCTTACACCTTGATTGGAGGTCAGGTGCTGCCATAGTAACAAGCCGACCCTCCCAAATGCCCCTGACTACTGAGGCCATCCTGTGATAACAATGCAAGGGGAGGGAAGGATAACTATACATCTACAAAACTTCTCTTAACATATATTTAATATTCACATCCTTAATTGTGAGAGTCAACCATAGGATTACTCATCTATAACACTCCCCCTTTTCTTTTTCTATAAGTCATTTTTACAAAAAAATTAAGTAAAAATTTTCTCTCTCTCTTAAATGAGTCATACCAGCACCAGTTGATGTGGGCAAAGACAGTGGGAACAGGAGAAAAAAATCTCAGGTTTTCCTTAGAAACACTTATTTGGAATGGACAAAGGGCATCCCAGAGGTCCAGTATGGCTTTTGACTCCCATCTACCATGCCTATGTGGCTGCTACCCAGAGTCAGTGTATCTTAGGGGTGAGTACAGAGGCCAACTCGGTCCTGCCCTCCAGTCCCCAGGAATTAAAAGACAACTGAGGAATGACCCAGAGGTCTTGGTCTGGCCTTTTGTCCCTGGTCTCACCATGCCTATGGGGGTTGCTACCTGCAGCAGGGCTATGGAGCTTTCTTGGTAGCAAACAAAGGGGCCAAGGATAGTCTTGCCCTCCTTCCTTTGTCTTTTTTTCTAAAAAGAAGCTGTCCCATTACCTTTTACAGTCCCTTGTGTACTTCCCTCAACAGATGCTGGTAATTCTCACCCATGAAAACAGGAAGACAGTTCTCGAGCTGGTTGGTGGAAGCTTGACTCTACCTTTTTGAGCATCTTGGTGTTTTTTTCTGGTTGTCTCAGTCTCTGCTTGAGAGTCAATCTCATTTCACCAAGCCTGGATGTTATAGTCCCTCTTTGGTTCTTCTACTGGGCCTTGACTCTGTTGGCATGAGTCCATCCCCACTCTGCAGTTCACACGGCCCGATTCTGGGTGGTGAGCAGTACCTGAAAGGGACCTTCCCACTGGGAGTTGAGGCTGATCTCTACATGACTTGATCATCACCCAATTCCTGGGATTAATATTATGGATTCTGAAATCCAGGGTGGTAGTTTGAGGAATTGCCTTTATGTCTTAGCCCTTCTCAGATTTGTGCTATATAGACATCACTTATTTTTGGCATTGGTTTCCCCCTTCCTCACAGGTGGCAACCTGCTGGGGTGAGGTCAGGAAGGATAACCAAAACATCATTTCATGGGGTGACACCCCAGATCTGATGGGGTTGGGTTCTAATTTTAATAAGGAAAAAGGAGACATTTTATCCCTGACATTTTGATTTCAATCATTAGCTTAACTAGAGCTATTCTAAGAGTTTGATTCATTCTCTCAATCCAACCAAATAAACTCTGTGGATGCCACTTGGAGTGTGTAATTCCCATTTCATTCCCAGGGCTTGAACTACTTTCTGCAATATCTTAGATGTGAAATGAGTTCCTGGTCTTAATCAATCCTGTTTGCCATCCCTTATCTGGGAATGATTGATTCTAGAAGTGTTTTACTCACAACACTGGCATCATTTTTCACAGTGGGTACCACCTCTACCCAGTGAATCACATGACCTACTATCACTGGCAAAATCTTCCACCGTTGTACATGGGGAAGCTCAGTAAAGTCTACTTGGATGTTTTGGAAGGGCCCTAAGGCTAGTTCTCACCCTCCTCTGGGTGTTTTCCTCATGACCTTCTTTTTCACTTGTTGACATACCCCACACCATTCAGTCACCTGCTTAGCTATCCTGAAAATTCCTATGCAGCCCCAATCCCTTAGAAATTGATCACTTAGCACTTGTGTACTCCAATATGTTGTTCCATGTATGCCTTCTAGCATTTTCCTGGCAAGAGGTTTTTTTCAACATTTGCCTCCCATCTGCTAATCTCCACTTCCCTTTGTTATCTTTCTTGGCTCCTATTTTGAGGAGTTCTTCCTCTTCTGTCCCACTGGATCTGGGGACTTTTTGCATTTCTTAAGATGTTAATGGGTGTTAATACTATTATTAGTTTTTCTGTCACTGATTCAGTTGCATTTTAAGCTTCTATATCGACTAAATTCTTCCCTTACTCCTCCTGAGTTGCCCTTTTTTGATGTCCTTCAACAAATACCACTGCTACTTCCTCTGGTAATTATAAGGTTTCTAACTCTTCTAAAAGAAAATTTTCGTGAATCAGTCCCTTTCCCTTTGAATTTAATAGCCCCCTCTCTTCCCAAATTTTTCCAAAGGTATGGAACACTCCAAAAGCATATTTTTGGTCTGTATATATATATATTGATTACTCAAGAACTGTTATTCCCTTTTGGTTTCTGTGGCCCTTGAGCCCAACTGTTTGTTCCCAAAATTTGGGTCTTGGTTTGGAAAGACAGGAGTCTGCTAAGGAAGGCAGGAGCCTCCCTGAAATGGAGAATGTAAACCCTCCTCACCTCCCTGAATTGCTGTAAATTTTAAATTAAGGGGGCTCGCAGGCAAAAATATGGGAGCAGGAAATAACAGCCCTTTAATAGGGAAGAAAAAAAAAGGATAAAATAAACAATGCAGTACACTAGAACAACACTTACAGAGTCAGAAACCAACCTGACACCCTGTGGGTCAGGGTGCTGGTAGCAGTCCAATTGAAATGTGGCTGCAGTCCTCCTGAAATGTCAGGTGTGGTTCTGTTGGAGCAAGGGGGTCCTGTAGAGAAGGATGTATTCTTCCTGGAAAGATCCAGTGGGAAGAAGAGACAGCTGTTGTTCCTCTGGGGAATCCAGTGGAGAAAGCCAGGTGCCATGTTTCAAAAACCTCTGGATTATATTTGGTCACAATGCTTGCTCCTCCTCTGGGCAGAGCATCTCACAATGGGATGTTATAGTTCTTATCAGTCATGTAGTGACATTTAAAGTCTGTTATCAGCAGATGTCCCTCTCCCCGGGAGGTGAAGAATGTGGTCACCAAAGAGAGATAAAGCAAACTGCCCACTTGACAAAGATAATCTGCCATACAGATGGTAATTGAAAACATCTTGCATTGCAATCTTCAACACTGGGACCATGCTGGGAAGAACTGGGATCATATGGGGAATGATGGGGATGATAGAAGGGACAACTGGGTTCAACTGGGATCATACTGGGAGGAACAGGGAGCAACTGGAACCATGCTGGGGGCAACTGGGATCATACTGGATCGTACTTGGAGCAACTAGGACTGCACTGAGGGTGAATGGGAGTGGCTGTGAGCAGTTGGGATCAGGCTGAGGACAACTGGAACTAACTGGGAACCTGCTGGGAGTAACTGGAATATGCTGGGAGTGATTGAAACCACAGTGGGGATAAATGGGAACAACTGGAACCACACTGGATGATAATGGGAGCAGCTGTGCCCATTCTGGGGTCATACTGGTACTGACTGGGATCATACTGGGAGTGACTTGAAAAGTATTAGGAGTATCAGAGAAGGAGTGGGATCCTACTGGAACCAGACTGGGAATGACTGGAAAGGTGCTGGCTATGACTGGAACCATGCCACAGGTGACTGGGAGAGCAACAGGGCCCACACTGGGAGTGACTGAGGAGTCACTCCTTGGCATGACTGGAATTATAGTGGGAGGATCTGGGAATGACTGGTGACATGCAGGGGGTCATACTCACCATGGTTGTAATCATACTGGTGGGGACTGGGTGCAACTGGGATCATCCTGGGAGCCACTGGGATTACAGCAGGTGAGAATGGATCCTGGCTGGGGGTTACTGGGAGCTACTGGGCCCACGTTGGGAGGAAAATGTGGATACAGTGGGAGCAAATGGGATCATAGTGGGAACACAGTGGAGCAGCTGGGTCCATGCTGGGTGAGACTGGGATCACACTGAGGGTGACTGGAATCATACTGGGATTTACTCTGTTAATCTTGCAGTGGCTCTGGGCAACTGGAATCAGGCTGTTTTTCCAGCTGTGATAGGGGAAATGGGAGTGAGTGGGAGCATGCTGGGGGTGACTGGGGTATACTGGGAGAGACAGAGAATCACAGGGATCATACTGGAGCCTGCTCGGGTCATGCTGGCATTGACAGGGAGCAACTGGGATCACACTGGGGGCCATTGGTATCATACTGGGAGTGACTGGGATTATACTGGGATTATAGTGGGTGTCAATGGACCCTGACTGGGGGGTTACTGGGAGCTACCAGGCCCATGCTGGAAGACAACTGTGCACACACACTGGGAGGAACTGGGAGCAACTGGGAATGACAGGATGCATGCTGGTAACAACTGGGATCTCCTGGCAGTGGCTGGGATAAAACTGAGGGCAGTTGATCCACGCTGAGGTAACTGGGACTGCCTGGCAATGACTAGGAGAATGTTCAGGGCAACTGGGATATACTGGGAGTGTCTGAGACCATGCAGGTGGGGACTGGGACCACACTGGGAGCCACTGGGAATGTGCTGGCAAGAGCTGGAACCATGCTGGGGGCAACTGGGGGCAAGTGTGAGTGACTGGGGCCCTGCTGGGAGAGACTGGCATCATAGTGGCATTATACTGGGAGTTACTGGGGCTATGCTTGGGGTAACTGGGAGAACTGGGAACACACTGCATCAAAGTGGGAGCATCTGGGACCAACTGGAACTGTGCTGGGGGCAAATTGCATCATAATAAAGAAGGACTGGGAGCAACTTGGATCATCCTGACAGCAGCTCCTGGGTGACCGAGTTCTACTGGGATCATCCTGGGATCACAGTGGGATGACACTGGGAGTGAGGGAGGAGCAGGCCGATGGCTTCCAGGCTGGGGCTGGGGCCCTGGGGGCCAGGGGAGTGGGACCCTGGGCCCTGGGACCCTGAACCGCCCTGGGGGCACTGGGACCCCCCTGCTCCCTTATCCTGCACAGGGACCCCCTGAATCCCCCATTCCCGGACATCAGGGCCCCTTCCCCTTTCCCAGCCATCCCATGGCTCCCAGCCTCCAGACTGGCCAATCTGACTCTGGGACAACCCTGAACCTTGGGTCCCCATTCCTGCCTTTCCCAGTCCCCAGCCCCAGCTTTTGCAAAACCAGGGACCCCTGAACTCCCCTTTCTGAACATCCTGGGTGTCCCACCCTGGTCCCATGTTTTTGGGACCTTCTTGGACTCCTCTTTCCTGGGCTCAAGGATCCCCTGGAACTCCCTTCTAACTCTCCATGTCCCTGCCCTTTGGAATTTTTGTGACCCTGAGACCCCCCCCCCTCCCCCATTCCTGAGAACCCAGATGCCTTTTTTACCCCTTTGCCTGGCACTGAGCCCCCCTGGACCCCTTATCAGGCACCAACTCAACTTTTTCCCAGCCCCCTGGCTCTCCCAGCCCCCAGCCCCACCCTTTTCCCCGGCCTGGGACCAGAAGTGCAACTGACTGAAAATAAATGTGACAGAAAGAAATAATTTTGCACCTTTTATTTACTATTGAAATACAATTTCCTCCCTTTCCCTCACAAACCTCCTCCCAGTGTCATTCAGCAGGGCTGTGTGGAAAGTTCTTCATTCTGGGTGGATGTTCCAGGCTGCAGCCACAAGGCAAGGGTGGAAGGGGGGATTTTCCTGGTTCTGGGGGAGTTTGACATCCTCAGCTGAGGAGAGGAGGAGGCACCTGGGAAGAAAGGGCAGTCCTGGGCTTCACCCTTCCACAGGAAAGGAAGAGGGGGGAAATCCAGATCCTGTCTGCAGCTGCTCCCACAGGGATGTGAGGGCTGATCCCAGAGCCCCAAGGGTCACAGTCAGGGCTGCCCTCAGGGAATGCTCACCTGGTATTGAGGGACAGCGTGGGAGCACCTGGATCTTGGGGCACCCAGCTGCCCCCCATGTTTGGAGGTGCCTGAGGAGGGCTGGGACAATGCCAGGGACATCCTGCAGTGACATCTCCCGTGTCCTGCTCTGGGTGAGCTCAGTCCCAAACCTGACCCTGATCCTGGTCTCAATCTCACCCCATGTTCAGACAAACTCACAGTTCTGTATTTAATCCCATCCCAGTCCCAGACTTGTCTAGACCCAGACCCAATCCCAATCCCAGCCCTAAAGCTAATCCCATGTCTAGCCCTAACCCCAATCCCAGCTCTAATCCAAATCTCAGCCCCAACTCCAATCCCAGCCCCAATTCCAGCCATTTCCTACATCCTCAGCCCCAAACCAAATCCCAGGTTCAGCCCTTCTGGGGCTTTGGGGGTGTCTCTGTCCCTCTGAGCCCGATGATGTTTGGGTGGGGTCACAGCAGGGCTGAGAGGGACAGAGACCCCCGGCCTCCCCCAGGGGTGAGAAGGGAGGAGAGCCCCCCCCAGCCCCTGAGCACCCTCAGGGTGAGAGGGACACAGAGCCCCTGGTCCCCAGCCCTGCACAGGCAGGCATTCCCTGAGGCCAGAGGGATGGAGACCCCTGGGAGCATCCCCAGGCTGAGAAAGGGACAGAGACGAGCATCCCCACCCCTGAGAGGGACAGAGACTGCCTGAGACCCCTGGCACAGGGGTGAGAGGAGGAGACCCCAGGCATTCCCTGGGGTGAGAATGATGGAGACCCCTGGGGAATGGCCTGGGGTGACATCCCTGGGACAGGGACAACCCTCCCATGCATCCAGTCCTTCCAAGGCATACCCCAGGGTGCAAGAGGCACAGAGACCCCTCAAGCATCCCCCAGGGAACTGGACAAAATAAACTTGGTAGAAATCAAACTTAACTCTTCATAAATCACTTTGATGAATATTTGCTTTTCCCCAAGTCACATGTGATGCCTCCCAAACAAATCCCAAACATGAATAAACTGACAATCCAAGCAGTGATGTGGCAATTCCAAGTTTCACTGGTTCCTGCACAGCTCCAGCTCAGCTGCTGGCAGGTTCCAATAAAAGAAAGTGGAAATTGGCCCAGCGAGGGCTGAGATTATTAAAAGGAAGGGAAAGCTCTCTGTAGCTTTCACAAAGGTGAGAGGGACAAAGAGAAAAATGATTCTCACATTTGGCAAAGAACAGAAGCCTGGGAATTCAGGAGTTATTTGGGAATTTAGCTACTTGAGCTGGGCTTCTTGTGGGACTTTCAGCAGCCTTGTGTTCCTCACCTTGGAGTGAATGAACCTTGTCAGTGTCGCTGGTATCATTTGCTCCCTCTCCTCCAGGGATTTTAACAAACTTTTCAAGGAAGGACAACAAAATATTTTCTTTACACTGGCCCCCCACAGCAGCTATTTTCCTCATCAGTTCTCCACTAAGTCGCTCAGAGGAAGCTGCGTCCAAGCTTCCAAGGGGTTCCTCCAGAGAGAGCCACAACCTCCTAAGTGGAGGGAACCATGCTGTTGTCAAAGGCACTTGGGGTCAGACAGCAGTGCCTAAACTCAATGTGCCAAAATGATGTCACAATCTGGTTAAGAAAATTGTTAGAGAGATGCCTCTGACCCAATTAAGGTGCTAATGAGACCAAATCCAATCTGGATTTTATTGAACAGTAAATGTGAGGAAAAGAGAGAGAGATGGAAAGAAAGAGAAGGGGGAAAGCTTCCCAAGGGGAGTGACAGGGACAGAGACCTCCCTGAGAGCAGGGCAAGTGTGACATTGTCCCTCTGTGTGTGACCTTCCCAGGGTGGGGTTTTACACCTGAGCCAGTTTGGGTAGGGGGTGGTGTTCACCCCTGAGCAGGATTACCCCACTGTTTCAGGTTGCAATGCAAGATGTAACCAAATGCATGTTTTCAATCCCCATCTTCATCAACTGCTATCAACAGGTGGGGCAGTGTTCTTTATCTCTTCCATGACTCACCCCTGATAACGCCCTCCAGGGGAGATATCTTCTGTGAATGGGCCATTGAGTGTCACTGCAGGACTGATAAAATTCCATCATCCCATTGTGGGATGCTCCGCCCAGGGGAGGATCCAAGCATTCCTACCTGGATATAAGCTGAGGCTTGCCACACCAGGAGCACCTTGCCTACTGGATTCCCAGAGGACAAGAGCTCCAGAACCACCACTGGACCTTCAGAGGAAGACCAGACCCTTCTACAGGATCACTGCTTTGACAGAATCACGTTCATCACTCCAACAGGACTGCAGCCACCATTTAATGGGACTGCTGCCACCACCCTGAGCAACAGGGTGTCAGGTTATATCCTGACTCTGTCAGCAACAGGGGCAGTGTTTCTGTATCATTGCCTTGATCCTAAATTTTCTTATTAAATTGTAATTCTGGCATAGACTCTCACCCTGGTTTGCCTTCAAACCAGTACAAAATTCAGTCTGCTCATCCCTTGTTTTCCTCCCAAAACAGGATTTCCCATCCCCAAACCTTTCCACCAGATGGAGGAGGAGACTCAGAGGAAGTGGAAGATGCCCCAGGACACCCAGGCAGGTGAGGAGGAAGTCAGTGTCTCTTTCCCCCTCTCCTGCTCCATCTCTGAGCCCAGCATGGTCCCTGGCTGCAGGACAGCCCTGCTGCCAACCCCGTCCTGCTGGGGATGCACTGGGTGGATCTCTTTCCCCTTCCCTCTGGCACGGAGGTAAATGCCATCCTCTTCTTGTCCTTCCTCCCCCAGACAAGGAGCTGAGGATGGAGACCAGGGAGGGAAAATTCCCACGGCAGAACCTCGTGGAAGAGGCTGTTTTGAGTGACTCCACGGCACAGGAATCCAACGGGGAGGAAAATCCCCAGAGATCCCACAGGAGGACAGGCTGCAAACCCAGCCCAGGGTGCTGTGAGGAGAAAAGACCCACCCTGTGCCAGGAAGGTGGACAGAACTTCAGCCAAAACTCAGAGCTGGTGGCCCACGAGCAGCTTCATGATGGGGAGAAGCTCTACAAGTGCTTGGAGTGTGGGAAGAGCTTCAGGCTGAGCTCCCACCTGATTCGCCACCAGATGATCCACACTGGGGAATGGCCCTACGAGTGTGGGGAGTGTGGGAAGGGCTTCAGCTGCAGCTCAGAACTCATCAGGCATCAACGCATCCACACTGGGGAGAGGCCCTATGAGTGTCCCGAGTGTCAGAAGAGGTTTCAGACCAGCTCCAGACTCCTCCAGCACCAGCAGATTCACACAGAGGAGAGGCCCTTCCTCTGCCCTGAGTGTGGGAAGGGCTTTAACTGCAACTCCAACCTCATCAGGCACCTGGCGCATCCACACTGGGGAGAGGCCCTACGAGTGCCCCACCTGTGGGAAGAGGTTTCAGAGCAGCTCCAATCTCCTCCTGCATGAGCGGATTCACACAGAGGAGAGGCCCTTCCGCTGCCCTGACTGTGGGAAGGGCTTCAAGCGCAACTCCCACCTCATCACCCACCATCACATCCACACCAGGAAGAGGCCCTAAGAGTGTCCCCAGTGTGGGAAGAGCTTCAACCAGAGCTCTGCCTTGATCAGACACCAACGGAGGCACCAGTAAGGGAAGCCCTGTGAGTGACCTGACTGCAGAAGAGCTTTGTGCACTGCTGCAGCTTCATCCATCATTGGAGGACCCACACTGGGAAGAGCCCTGGTCATCCATGTTCCCCATGATCCATGCTGGGAAGACACCTGTCCCTTTTCCTGCCCCTGCCAATGACATGATGTGGGTTGAAGAACATGAGGGTCTGGCCATGGCCCTGTCATTACATTCATTCCCACCTCAGAACATTGCCAGGATCAGGAAAGGGACAGACTCTCTCTCCCCAAGGAGAAGGGTGTCCTTTTCAGGCAGGGAGAAATCCGTGGCCAGAGAGAGACAGTTGTTGATGTTGTAGTTCTCGCTGTAAATAGTTTTTCTTATCCCTTCTGTTGTCAATATTGTTTCTGCTCCTGTTTGTTCCTTATCTCATTGCTGTTCCAAATAAATTGTTCTTATCCCAGCCTGGGATCTTTGCCTTTTGTGCTTTCCATGGGAGGCAGGAGGGCAGTGGGTGAGGGCAGCGTGGTTTTAGTGGGAGCAAGAAATTGGGAATCCCATTCCTGAACAACCGCCCATGGAAACCGAAGCAAGAAATTAAATCCCAGCCCTGAAGTGGCCATGGCAACAGCCTTGGGAGCGGGTCCTGGCTGGGGCTGGGAACCTTTTCCTATGGGTATGAAAACTATAAAAGTGGAAATATTCAAATAATATCGGCAGGCAAAACCTGGACATTAAAAATAAAAATTGTTAAATAGGAGGCTGCTGGGCCAAAATTAAGGCAGGAAAAAAGGGTCCCATTCAGGGCTGTCTGACCTCCTCAGCATTTGGGATAAAAATGCCAGGCCCAGGCTAATAAAGTTTTTATCCTTTAGGGCCAGCAGTTGACTCAAGATCCTGATTAGCCCTCCCAGCTCAGCCAATCTGTTATTCTTGGATCCCGTGAGCCTGGGGATGGGATAACAAATGGGAGAAAACACAACTTTCCCAGGCATGGTTTTGAGCTGGTGTCTGTGGCAACCAAACAATGAGAAAAATTCCATAAACTAAATCAAAAATAGCAGACTATTTTAATAAAAGGCAAGGGGAGAAATAGAAACCAACTATGAAATTTTAAGTTTAGTTTCTTTACATTGTCAGTACCAAATGAAGGACCAAAGGTATCCCTAGAGAAGTTTGGATATATCTTCCACATTTGGCTAATAAATTTATTGATCCAGCATTCTGTGAAGCACTTTTAAAATTTGACTACCTTATTTTCTGGCCAATCGGACCTTTGGGACAATTAGACCATCTTAAATAGTCAGCCTGTTAAGTAGCAAACCCACCACACCTTGAACAGGAGTGGAGAGAAGAGACATGAGACCATCAGACATGCCACCTTGCAGAACAAAATCATAGATTTTTACCGAAACAGATGGGCATGGCTGTCTAGATTTTTTAAATGTGTTGCATGAACCTTGGTGGTTTTAAACACAGCGAGTCAATCCAAAAGAGCATTCAGGTACTGAAGGAAGATTTTTCAAGAAGCTTCAAATTGAAAACAAAGACTGGTTCAATAAATTCTTCCAATCAACTCTCTCTAAAGGGTTGAATGATGTAGAGCTGGAATAGGACCAGGGTCTTAGTAGTTGTTGTTATTGTATTGTTGTCCAATGTTGGTTTGAATGCTTTTAGAAAGTCCTACAAAATTTTTTCAGTTCCATCTTTGTTGCAAAAAAGAGGGAAGATACAACACAGGCTCTCATGGACTCCTTGGAGAGAGAACTGGAGGCCAGGATGGCACAAAACATCCCAGACACTCAGTGTGGGAAACTGAATGACCAAAAGTACCTAAAAGTATTCTTAAATCCATAAAGTACCTTAAAAATCTTGAGTATCTCAGAAAGGTATTGATGAGCCCCATTGAGTGTCAGTACAAAGCTCTCCAGGGACTCATTAAAGCAGATAATTGGGGCCATGATTGCACAAACCTCTCACAGAGTCTGGATCAAAAGGAGACCAAATACCTTAAAAATAACTGAAGAAAACCTTGAAGTATTAATGAGTCCCACTGGGTGTTGTTAGTGACAAAGCCTCTCAGGGACCATCCCAGCAGACAATTGAGGCCATGATTGCACAAACCTCTCAGAGACCTGGCAAAAGCCAAACCCAAAGTCTTTGAAAAGTCTGCAGTCCCCAGGAGCATGAAGGAGCCCCCAGGGCCATTCCTGAGCAAGGCTCCCCAGGACTCCTTCCAACAGATCCTTGAGGCCACTGGGATGTGGGCTGGGGGGATGCTGAGGGCAGGACAAGGGCTGACAGTGCCCAGCCTGGCTGGGGCTGTGCCAGGAGGCCCCAGGGCCTCAGGACAAGGTGTCTCCTCCCAGCCCTTGGTGGCACAGACCCTGCTGTGCCCCAGGGCACCAAGACTTGGCTTTGTCCCCACCTGTCATCACTGCCTGCAGTTCTCTGCTCTGCCTGGGGCCTGGGGACACTTTTCTCAGTCGTGTCCCTCAGTGGGACCCATTAAAAGTCCAAGAAACTTTGGAGTTGGATTCTGACTTGGAGTTCTGAGAGGTTTCTTCAGGCCCCCTCTCAGGGACTGATGTTCAGGGCCTGAGCACAAAGCCCCAGAGGCTCATTAAAGTCCTTGTGCTGTGTCTGTGCTGCTGAGCTGGGCTGGGCTCCTGGCACAGAGGCAGCTCCTGGTAACCAAGAAGAGTTTAAAAGCACATTTCTCTGATGAGCAGCTCTTCTGCCAGCCCAGCAGGGCTGGGGCACTGCCTGCAGCCAGCCGGGCACAGCACAGAGGCACAGAGAGCTTCAATCAGTCAGGGCTGGGAAGGCTGAGAAGTGCCTGGGCAGAATCACTGCCAGCCCTTGGCACAGGAACCTCTGGCTGCAGGACAATGCAGCTGCAGCTCCTGGAGCCATCTCCTAAAGCTGGAACATCCCAATGCCTACAGACCCTGTGAGTACAACTCTGAGTATTTCTGGTGCAGGGAGGTGAAATGCTTATGAAGCTCTGACATGCTGAGGGGTTCTGATCAGTCATAGAATATTTTCAAAACAAGGATTTTGATAGAAAAAAGGATATTTCCTAAGACTTTGTATTCAGTTTTCTACTATGGAGAATGGCAGGAAGGGGGTTAAATATTAAAGGTTGATTATGAATTATTAAATATGAATTTTGACAAGTGCCTGAGACATCCAAACTGTTACTTTAGTGATCAATAGTTTCACAGGAGATCCCTAATGTGCTTTCAGCCACTCTGCCCATGGACAGCACCAGCATCACCTTTGCTGGACCCATCAGGCTCAGGCTGAGCTGTCCTTTCTCCAAGCTGCAAACAGAACCTGCCCCCAGCCAGTGCCCTGCAAACAGGCAGGGTTCTGTCAGGCCAAGGAGAGTGCACAGAGATTTGGGGTCTGTGAGTGCTGGCAGGGAGAGATCAGGCACAGGGAAACACCTGCAGGAGGAAAATCTCCAGGAAGCAGAGAGAAGATCAGGCAATGAGAGAAAACAAAACCCAGCAATGCTGTGGCAGGGAGAGTTTAGAGATGCCCACAGGATCCCCTCCAGTGCAGCCCCTCCCTCTGAACAAGCCCCTCCCTCCTGTGCCCCAGCCCAGCCTCTGCCCTCAGGGCTGGGGCTCCAAGGCGTGCAGCCCCTCCTGTGCAGGCAGAGCTGCAGCAGAGCCATGGGGCAGCTCTGCAGCCCTGGGCCCAGTTCCCTCTGCAGAGCACAGGGCTGGGAGCAGCTGCCCGGCCCTGGGGGCTCTGGCAGGGGGCACAGCTGGCTCAGGGTGACGCTGTCCCCAGTGCCCGGCTCTGGGCAATGCTGTCAGTGCAGCCAGGGAAGGAGCTGCATCTCCCTTAATCCAATGCCATCATAAGGACACTTGGAAGTCTCCCTGAGATTTCAGTCCAAGCTGGGAGCTTCAATCCAGGGTGCAAACCTGTCCTAGAGCATCTCTGAGTTATAAGATTGATGGGGAAAGGCAGAGGTGTTGTGACACTGAAAATGCTGCTGGGTTGGTGAAATGAGCAACGTGAGTCCTTGGCTAGAAATGTGGAGCTGGGCTGTGGTGGATCCATCTGCTCTCAGCTGTACCTGGGTATTTTTAAGAGAAACATGGGAGTGTGAACATCCTCCATTTGAGAAAAGTCAAAGCCCAGAGAAATTCCAAACAGAATGAAGTGACAGACCATCTCCCCTCAGTCTCCAGTCATCATCATTTGCCTCAGGGAACTCATTTCTGTTATACCAGAGGGCAGTCTTAGGACACAAAAAATGCTGAGGGTTTCTTGATATCCAAGAACACCAGGAGCAGAGATATGGAGGAGCTTTTGAAAAAAGAAAAAACCTCAGAACTTGAAAAAAAAGACACCATGTCTGTGTGTTACAGAGGAGGTGGGAGGGGTAGGCAGGGAAATGGCTTTGATTTTGGTTACAGGTATCTCCTCTAATCTCTTCACTGCTTCCTTTCTCTATGAACAGGTCCTCAAGTCCAGCCCACAGCAAATGTCCAACAGCAGCTCCATCAGGCACTTCCTCCTGCTGGCATTGGCAGACACGCGGCAGCTGCAGCTCCTGCACTTCTGCCTCTTGCTGGGCATCTCCCTGGCTGCCCTCCTGGGCAACGGCCTCATCATCAGTGCCGTAGCCTGCGGCCACCACCTGCACACGCCCATGTTCTTCTTCCTGCTCAACCTGGCCCTCACTGACCTGGGCTCCATCTGCACCACTGTCCCCAAAGCCATGCACAATTCCCTCTGGGACACCAGGAACATCTCCTACACAGGATGTGCTGCCCAGGTCTTTCTGCTTATCTTCTTCCTTGGATCAGAGCTTGCCCTCCTGACCATCATGTGCTACGACCGCTACGTGTCCATCTGCAAACCACTGCACTACGGGACCCTCCTGGGCAGCAGAGCTTGTGCCCACATGGCAGCAGCTGCCTGGGCCAGTGCCTTTCTCAATGCTCTCATGCACACAGCCAATACATTTCCCTGCCCCTGTGCCATGGCAATGCCCTGGGCCAGTTCTTCTGTGAAATCCCACAGATCCTCAAGCTCTCCTGCTCCAAATCCACCTCAGGGAACTTGGGCTCATTGCTGTTAGTGCCTGTTTAGCATTTGGTTGTTTTGTGTTCATTGTTTTCTCCTATGTGCAGATCTTCAGGGCTGTGCTGAGGATCCCTCTGAGCAGGGACGGCACAAAGCCTTTTCCACCTGCCTCCCTCACCTGGCTGTGGTCTCTGTTTATCAGCACTGGCACATTTGCCACCTGAAGCCCCCCCTCCATGTCCTCCCCATCCCTGGATCTGGCCCTGTCAGTTCTGTACTCGGTGGTGCCTCCAGCCCTGAACCCCTCATCTACAGCCTGAGGAACCAGGAGCTCAAGGCTGCAGTGTGGAGACTGATGACTGGATGGTTTCAGAAACATTAAACTGCTGGGCCAATTTCTGAAAATCACTTGTAATAAAAGTAATGTTTGATACTTTTTTGTTTCATTCACTGAGGCAATTTTTTTTTGTTTTACTTTTTAATATAGTCCACAAAGAAATGTCATTGTTTGTGCCATTTCTCATTTTGTTTCTTCCACCTTCCCTGTGGCCACAGACTGTGTCAATGAGGGCTCTCGGTGGCTTTAAAGGAACAAAGGATCTCCCAGCAAAGTTTTCTGCAGAGATGCCCTTTTGTTGCCTTCTGGAGCTGCAGCAGCAATGTCTGTGTGTGCAGAGCTGGGGCAGATCAGTGCTGGCCCAGCAGCTGTGCCCAGCAGCAGCAGCAGCACCTGGTGTTGCCAGTGCTGCCGTGGCCCTGCCCCCCACTGCCCTGGTGGCCCTGGTGTTGCTGTAGGGCCTGAGTGCTCTCGGGCCAGGGCACAGCCCTGGGGTGGCAGTGCCGGGCTGCAGCAGGACAGGCCATGGGCACTGCTGGGGTAGTGGCTGACGCCTCAGGCCAGGCCCTGGGGCTCCAGGCCTTTGAGCAGCCCAGGCTGGCCGTGGGCAGGTGGGGGGCAAACAGCATGGCTGGGCTCTGCAAGGGCCCTGGGGGAGATGGGAAGGCTGACCAATCCCTGTCGAGAGTTTTTGCAGATTGAGAGTTTTGTTAGACAATGGCCATATTCAGCCGATGCACAACTCCAGCCTGCTTGTACTAATGGACAATGGTCACGCTTCAGTTAATGAGTAATGGACCCATTCAGAAAATGGGGCGGTATATGTTGGGAAAGTCAGAAAAAGTGAGTCATGGTGGGCCCATACGAACACAGCAAGAAGCGTGAAAAAATTAGGTTCTGCAATCAGCATTCTAATTTAGATGCGTGAACAGCTAGAATTTACCAATCATGTATTAGCTAGAGACGATGGACAGTACAGATTTATTATAAATATAGTCTTTCTAGAGATAATAAATTTGGCTTCCTGGGTCATATTAAACATGGTGTGTTGTCCCTGAACCTCCACGCCCACATTATTTGGTGGAGATCCAGGGCAGCCCAATGTCGTTGCACTAAAGGGACTTGAGGTCGCAGAATTTGGCTGCTGTGCAGAGGATCAGAGCCAACCTCGAGGAGGAAGCCGGGGTGAAAGTATCCTCACTGCCCTGGTGAGAGGTGGAAAGGCTACTGGAGCTCTAGTCATGAACATCCTTTGAATCTCGCCCTGATCAAGGTGAGCGGCGGGGGAGGAGATGGGGACTGAACATGAAAGGGAAGGTATTTGGAACTCCTCCAACGATCCTCTCTAAGAGAGAACAAAACTATGATGCTTTCAATTTGAAGGGACTATTACACTGGGCTTGGGACCTCAATCTCACAGGAGAACTGGAGTTGCTTTTGAGATTTCGACATGGGAAGCTGTGGGGCAGATGTTGTGGACAGGGTATCTGGCAGAAGTGGACCAAAAGGCATCTAAATATGCTACTTTGTGGAAAACTGTGACAGAGGTGCTGCAATCTTTAAAGGCAAAGAGGAAAGGCGTGATGCTGCGGCTGGCGCAGCCCTTTTGCCTCTGAGTCGAACAGAGCCTCAGGCATTTCCAGTAACTTCAGTTCAGCAACTGTTTCTACCACCTAGATATTCCCTCAGGTAGCCCTGCAAGCCCTCAGCTCAGAATTGAGCATTATAATCAACTGCCCTCCAGCTCAGAGCAAGGAAGAAGCTGCTGCCTCTTCAGGGGGTTAGGCTGCAGAACAAAGGACAGTTGTATTCAGGGTTAAAAGCTGTTGACCACAGAAACGAAACATGCTGTAAGTGAAAAGGATAAGGAAGGAGATGTTATTATGAATAGCGCTTCTATCAAGAGGATTTAAAAATCTTTCGTGGACAATTTGGGAAAACTGGTAATTCAACAAAAAGGATTCAGTTGTCTGCAAAAGAGACTATTCTTTTTGAGAAAATGGACTGGCCAATGAGTAGGTTCAGACAGACACCCAGGGAAGCAGTTACCACCCTCATTTTGTCTCTGAGTCAGCATTTGAGCCAGTTAAACAAAAATCCTCCCTCTCACGCTTGTAAAAGAATGTGGAATTAGAGCTGAATGTGACCCTGAAATAGAAGCAGCTCTAGAAACTAAAGTAGAAAAAAGTTGTTCAGAAGCTATCGAAGCTGGACTTTTCTCCAATGATGTAGAAGCTTTTCCTCTAGTAACTAATGCTGCAAGTAGAGTTTGAGAACCTTTCAATTGGAAGATTTTAGAAAAGTTGAGAGCTGCAATTTCACAATTTGGTTGAAAATCCCAACTTTGCACAGTCACTTCTGGTATTTTTTTCATCTAACACATTAATTCCAGCTGATGTACATACAATAAGACTTTGAATGCCACCCCATCAGCAGGAGATGTATCACGCATAAAAGCTGAGGAAGGAAAGAATGTGCTCAAGCAGCAAGACCTAGAGTGCAAGTGATCCTCTGTATGGTTTAACAGCACAACAGTTGCTTGGCAAGGGCCTAGGCTACTGCCACTGCACGAACTAAGAGCGTTGATCCAAGTCTTACAGATGGGCAACAACTAGCATATAATGCTATCCTTGCAGCATAAGTTACACCATGTCTTTTACACAAATTTTACCAAAAGAAAAGAATGAAGACTTTGATAAATTTGTAACAAATTCATGAAGCTATCTATAATAATCATTCTTGATTTAAATTCAGACACAAAGATACAATTGTATGGACTTTGGGGTCATTACTCCATTCAGCTTTCCCTTCAGTCACAAAAAGAGCCTTCCATCTCTTCCGAAAATTGCCTGCTGAAACTCCTCTGCTGCCTTCCAAATCAGTTCACTACTCCAGCATAACCCTTGAAGCACGGACAGACGACTTTCAACCAATTGTATTAGAAAAGAATGTCTTTATTGCAGCACCTTGTCTGTGTGAACTAGTTTCCAAAGACCATGTATTGCCGCCCATGGAGGAAGTCAATACGTAGATCTTTATTTTTCCCAGTTGGTAAGCTTATGTTGTACCCAAGCCCACTTTGTCTAGAGATTTGTTGGT
>JALJVW010000199.1:91602-111102 GCA_024865655.1 Emberiza elegans
ATGGATTTAAGAATTCTTTATATACTTTTAAAGGATTTTCCTGCCCACACTGAGTCTCTGAGAGGTCTGTTGGCCTCGCTGGAAGCTGTGCAGTTGGTATCGATGTGCGTGTCTTTCTATAGATCTCCTGTCTTTCTGTTGTTCTCTAAAGTTAATGAAGTTAATGCTATGATAAGAGTTTTATGTTGAAGTGGATGTTGTATTAAATGCTTTGCCCAAGTTCCTTGACTGTGCATATTTTGCCAGTAAAATTTTGTGTCATTTTGACCCCTTAGCTCAGTTGGTTAGAGCATGGTGCTGGTATCACTGAGATGGTGGGTTCAATCCTTGTGTGGGCCATTCCCTTAAGAGCTGTACTTGATGATCCTTGTGGGTCCCTTCTTTGCATCTGTCCATGTTGAGAATATCTGGTTGGTGTTTCTCCTGTGCACCAAACTCAAGGAAAGGAACCTTTGGTTACCCCCAGCATTTCAGTGTTCTGGGGTGTTCCAGCCCTGCAGGCTCACAATGGCCTCTTGTTCCCATGAGGCCCCAGAGTGTCCCACTGGCTCCTTGGTTCCATGGGCCCCAACAGTGCCACAATGATCCCCTTGGTTCCACAACTTCCCAGAGTGTCACAATGGCCCCTTGGTTCCATGCTGATCTGGAGTGTCACACAGGTTTATGACATTTGTCCTTGCTGCCCCTCACATCCCCCTGCCCCACAAACAGCCCCAAGCCACCCGTGAGGGACAGGCCCTGCTGTCCCAGGCTGGGCTCAGGGCTTGGCCTTTCTGCTTCCCCCAGCCAGCCCAGGCCTTGCTCAGCATTGCAGTTCCCTGCTCAGAGCCTTTGGCTCCCTGCAATCCTGGCCTCAAGGATTTGCTCTCAGCAGTCCCTGGGGAGCCTTTGGCACTCCCTGCCTGCAGTGGGGCCCAGTGATGCTCCAAGGGACTTGGGGTTTTGCTTCTGACTCCTTGAGCAGCTTCTTCAGCCTTCTCTCAGTGCCTGAGGGTCCTGGACTCAGCCCCAAATCCCCATGGATTTGATTAAAATACAGAAAGCACTTCAGGGCTCTTTCTCTGGCTTCAATTGTTTTCAGATCTTCAGGGCTTGTACAGCTCACTGGAGTCAGTTTGGAATTCTTTTCAAGAGGAAGATTTCAAAGTCCATCTCATAACTTTTCTTCTTCAATCAAGTGCGTATTTTTTTATTTTCCAGTTCAGAGAAGAGCTGATAGAAGCATTCCCCAGGTGATCTTGATGCTGAATGTCTCCCCAGGAGGTTGGGGCATGGAGAAGAATGAGCCCCTTGAGGGCTGACCTGTTTGGACAAGCTGCTCCTCACCCCCCCAGCCTCACCATGTCTGACATGGCCCACCTGGGACTGACATCCCTGTGCCCTGCAGCAGAACCTTGTCCCCTGAGCTCTGCAGCTCCATGTCCCAGCCCATTGCACCATGTCCCACCTGCTCTCCTCAGGGCTCTGCCTGCACATACACCCAGGAGAAGTTTTCCTGTTGGTGAGGAAAGAAAGGAAAAGCCTGAGCAGGTTTCCTAAACAACAAACCCCGCTCAGGAACCACCTGCTCAGTCCAGGCTGTCTGGAATGGTGTCACCTTTCTCCAAGGCACAGTGTGGGCAGAAATTATCTCTGGAAGCAGAATTCTCTGAGTCTTGCAGCTGATTTCTCGGTCCCGGTCCTTTCCCTGGATCTCTGTTGCAGATGGAAGCTGCTGGTGCCATCCTCACCTTAACCTCTCTCTTGAATGCAAACAGATGTTCCCAGCTGTGTTAAGGAGGATTTGCTCAGTGTCTCTACAAAACCTTTGGGTTCCTCATGGAATGAAGGGGCCGTTTTGGGGTGACATGGAAGCAAGGAGTCAGTTGTGACCCTGGGGTCCCATGGAACCAAGGGGCCATGGTGACACAGCAGAGCCACATGGATTCAGTGGTCCATTGTGACACTGTGGATCCAAGGAGACCATGGAGACACCCCCAGAACCTCATGGAACCAAGGAGTCCATGGTGACCCAGCAGGGCTGCCTGGAGCCAATGGTCCATGGTGACACTGCCCATCCAAGGAGGCCACTGTGACACTGTGGAAGCTCATGGAGCGAGGGAGGCCATTGTGACACTGAAGAACTTCATGGCACCAAATATCCATGGTGACACAGCAGGGCATCATGAGAACCAAGGAACCGCTGTTTGCAGTAGGGAAACTCATGGAAGGAGGGGTCCTTGTGGCCCTGCAGAACCAACAGAGCTGCTGGACCTTGTCCCCTGGCCCTGTACAGCTCCTTAGGAGGCATGGCAGGAGCAACACCCTGGGAGCCTCAGGAATGCCTCTCTGGGATCCATGGCACACACTCCCAGGGACTGGAATTGTAGCCAGGAATTTTCCCAGCCAGGAAATGATGCTCCTGCCTTTGAAAACAAAGCTCTTAAGAAGGAGCGAAAAGCCAAGAGGAGCAAGATCCTACAGTGGCATTTCACTGCCAGCCTTCATAACTTCACCCATGGTTGCTGTAGCTCCTGGATTGGGAATTAAATCAGGGCAGGGTCTTTGGTGGGAGCTGCCCTGGGTCAAGAGAGACAGAGAGAGAAACAGAGCAGGGAAAGAGAGGCAGGAGAGAAAGGAGAACACAAACAATTAGGTGAGAAGGTGGCACTCTGAAAAAAAAACTGGAACTGACAGAAAATGAATATTCTGAAAATTTGATTTACTATCAAAATACATCCCACACACCCACCCCCAGACAATCCCCAAGACACGCCCTCAAATTTGGATCCCACTTCTCCCAATCTCCTTCCAACCCCATCTCTCCCTGGAGGCTGTGGAATTGAGAAATTTTGGCATTGCGCTGAGTTTTTTTAAGGTGGGAACAAGCCAATTTGAGGTGGGATTGAGCCTTTTTAAGGTAAGATTGAGTTGTTTTCAGTGGGATTGACACATTTTTAGGTGACAGATCAATCCATTATGACTTTTGGAGTACAAAGAGATGGAGAACACTTCCTGAAATCCTCCAAGAACCCACTAATCCCCCAGAATATGTCTTTAAACCATAAATTCCAACTGAAATACCTGTAATAGGGTGGGACTTCAGAAACCTTTAATAAATAACTTTCTTTTAATCCTATTTCACGTGTTTTTAAGCAATAAACACAGATCAGAAGAAAATTAGGGCCAAACCAAAAGGACAACCAGCCAGGTGTCCTCTCAACATGGATCACAGGGAATGTGGGTCACCAGGGCTCTGACCAACATGGATCCTCCTGTGAGGAGTGGAGTTGGAGCAGCGCACAAAGCTCTTCCCGCACTCGGGGTACTCACAGGGCTTCCCTTACCGGTGCCTCCGTTGGTGTCTGGTCAAGTGGGAGCTGCTGGAGAAGCTCTTCCCACAATGGGGACATGCGTAGGGCCTCTCCCCAGTGTGGATGCACTGGTGGGTGATGAGGTGGCAGCTGCCGCTGAAGCCCGTCCCACATTCCCCACATTCATAGGGCCATTCCCCAGTGTGGATCATCTGGTGGCAGATCAGGCGGGAGCTCAGCCTGAGGCTCTTCCCACACTCCAAGCACTTGTTGGGCTTCTCCCCATCATGAAGCTGCTTATGGACCACCAGCAACGAGCTCTGGCTGAAGCTCTGTCCACCTTCCTGGCACAGGGTGGGTCATTCCTACTCAGAGCACCCTGGGCTGGGTTTAGAGGCCCTCCTCCTGTGGGATCTCTGTGGCTTTTCTTCCCTGTTGGATTCCTGTGCACTAGAGCTGCTCAAAACAGCCTCTTCTACGAGGTTCTGCCATGGAGATTTTTCCTCCATGGTCTCCATCCTCGGCTCCTTGTCTGGGGGAGGAACACAAGGAGAGGATGGGATTTGCCTCCATACCAGAGGGAAAGGCACTTGGGGTCAGACAACAGTGCCTAAACACATTGTGCCAAAATAATGTCACAAAGTGGTTAAGAAACTTTTTGGAGAGATTCGTCTGTCCCAATTAAGGTGCTAACAAGACCAAATCCAAAGTGGATTTTATTGAACAGTAAATGTGAGGTAGAGAGAGATGGAAAGAAAGAGAAAAGGGTTGGAGACCAAGGGAGTGACAGGGACAGAGACCTCCTCTGGGGCATGCAAGTGTGACATTGTCCCATGTGTGTGTGGCCTTCCCAGGGTGGGGGTTTTACACCTGAGCCAGTTTGGGTAAGGGGAGTGGTGTTCACCCCCTGAGCAGGGATTACCCCACTGTTTCAGGTTGCAATGCAAGATGTAACCAAATGCATGTTTTCAATCCCCATCTTCATCAACTGCTATCAACAGGCAGGGCCGTGTTATCTCTTCCATGACTCAGCCCTGATAACGCCCTGCAGGGGAGATATCTTCTGTGAATGGGCCATTGAGTGTCACTGCAGGACTGATAAAATTCCATCACCCCATTGTGGGATGCTTCGCCCAGGGGGAGGATCCAAGCATTCCTACCTGGATATAAGCTGAGGCTTGCTACACCAGGAGCAGCTTGCCTACTGGATTCCCAGAGGACAAGAGCTCCATAACCACCACTGGACCTTCAGAGGAAGACCAGACCCTTCCACAGGATCACTGCTTCAAAAGAATCAAGTTCATCATTCCAAGAGGATGGCAGCCACCATTTAATGGGACTGCTGCCACCACCCTGACCAGCAGGGTGTCAGGCTATATCCTGACTCTGTCAGTTTAAGGCAGTGTTTCTGTATCATTGCCTTGATCTTAATTTCTTGTTAAATTGTTATTTTGGCTTAGACTCTCCTTCTGGTTTGCCTTCAAAGCAGTACAAAATTTAGTGTGCCCATCCCTTGTTTTCCTCCCAAAACAGAAATTCCCATCCCCAAACTTTCGCCTGATGGAAGAGAAGACTCTGAGGAAGAGGAAGATGCCCCAGGACACCCAGGAAGGTGAGGAGGAAGTCAGAGCCTCTTTCCCCCTCTCTCCTGCTCCATCTCCCAGCCCAGCACGGCCCCTGGATGCAGGAAAACCCCGCTGCCAACACCGTACTGCCAGGGATGCACTGGGGGAATCTCCTTCCCCTTCCCTCTGGCATGGAGGCTAATCCCATTCTCTCCTTGTCCTTCCTCCCCCAGACAAGAAGCTGAGGATGGAGATCAGGGAGGACAAATCCCTGCAGCAGAACCTTGTGGAATGGCCGTTTTGAGGAACTCTAGTGCACAGGAATCCAACAGGGAAGAAAAGCCCAAGGCATCCCGCATGAGGAGGGGCTCCAAACCCAGCCCAGGGTGCTCTGTGGAGCAAAGACCCACCCTGTGCCAGGAAGGTGGACACAGCTTCAGCCAGAGCTCATTGCTGGTGGTCCATAAGCAGCTTCATGATGGGGAGAAGCCCTACAAGTGCTTGGAGTGTGGGAAGAGCTTCAGGCAGAGCAGCACCCTGATCAGCCACCAGATGATCCACACCAGGGAATGGGCCTACGAGTGTGGGGAATGTGGGAAGGGCTGCAGCTGCAGCTTAGAACTCATCAGGCATCAATGCATCCATACCGGGGAGAGGCCCTATGAATGCACCCAGTGTAAGAAGAGGTTTCAGACCAGCTCCAATCTCCTCCGGCACCAGCGGATTCACACGGATGAGAGGCCCTTCCGCTGCCCTGACTGCGGGAAGGGCTTCAAGCACAACTCCACCCTCGTCACCCACTGGCGCATCCACACTGGAGAGAGGCCCTGTGAGTGTCCCCAGTGTGGAAAGAGCTTCACCCAGAGCTCTGACTTGACCAGACACCAATGGAGGCACCAGTAAGGGAAGCCCTGTGAGAGCCCCTGACTGAAGGTAGAGCTTCATGCACTGCTCCCTCTCCATCCCCATTGGAGGACCCACATTTGTCAGAGCCCTGGTGACCCACATTCCTTGTGATACATAGTGGGAGGTGATTTGTGTTCCTTTTTCTTTGCCTCTTATTATCTTTTGATCTATCTCCCTCCCTTTAAAACACAGAAAGTCGGAGTAAAAAATTGACCCAATAAATGCAAGACATCTAAAGCCTGAAAAAGAAAACAGCTCTACACTGCCTGAACAATACAACTTCCTACTGGACTTGCATTCCACAAAAAATACATTTTATAATTAGTTCATACCTGTTCAATTATTTCAGTTGTATCCTAATCTTATGTTCTATTTCCTTTTTGAGTTATTACATTAGTACTCTTATGGGTTTTAGTTATTATGTTAGTTATGTTCCCTTGTTTTATGAAGTACATACAGAAAAGAGGTGCCTTTTAATTAAACAAAAAGGAAGAGTTGAGGAGTTGTGAAGGCCTGTGAGCCTACTGGGGAGAGGGAAAAGCAATGCCCTGGAGAGATGCACCTTAGGGTCCGGGCATTCCTCACAGCACAGGGTGAAGAAAAAGTCTTCCCCCATGGTGCTCTACAGCACTCTGGCAATTTGTCCCAGTTCTGTCCTCCCCATTGGCCCATTGGCCTTTCCTACCCCTGTTACCCTCATATGTTCATGTTCTAGAGAGTTCTCCCTTCCCTGTCTTCCCATTACTTGATGTCCCCACCTATCCACCCTGGCATTTACTATCAGTCCCTTTCCCTGCATACCACCCCTAAACCCTCAGCCCCTTTCCTGTATACCACCCCTAAACCCTTAGATTCCTGATGCTCTCCTCCACCCCCTCTTTTCCTGTATTTATACCCTAAAACCTCCTTTGTCTTTGTCTTTAACCCCTAGACCCCTGGAGCATTAGACCTTAAAAAACCCTCGTTAGAACTCCATGCCTGGACCCTCCCATGTCTTCACTGCTGAACTGCTGCATGTGTGTGTGTCTGTGTGTGTGTGTCTGTGTGTGTGTGTAGGTGGGTGCTCTTGTAGCTCCCAGCCATTAGCACAAAACACACTCAGGGAAAGTTGCTTCCACCATCACAGGCAGCAACAGTGCCCCTTGGGACCAAGAGGCCATTGTGACACCATGGAACCAAGGAGAGCATTGCTGGACTGCCAGACCTCATGGAACCAAGGATCCATTGTGACACTGCAGGGCCTTCGGGGACCAAGGGCCATTGTGACACTGCAGGGCCCAAGGATCCAAGGGACTTTGTGACACCTAGGGGTCCCATGGAACCAAAGGGACATTGTGACACTGGGAGGCCTCATGGAATCACGGAGACCATTGGGACACTCTGGGGCCTCATGAAACTGTGGTGACACCAAAATGGCTGGAAGTGTTGATCTGCTGGAGGGTAGGAGGGCTCTGCACAGGGCCCTGGATAGGCTGGATGGGGGGCCCAAATCCAACAAGGTGAGGTTTAACAAGACCAAGTGCCGGGTCCTGCACTTTGGCCACAACAACCCCTGCAGCACTACAGGCTGGGGACAGAGTGGCTGGAGAGCAGCCAGGCAGAAAGGGACCTGCAGGGACTGATGGACAGCAGGCTGGACATGAGCCAGCAGTGTGCCCAGGTGGCCAAGAAGGCCAATGGCTCCTGGCCTGGATCAGGAATGGTGTGGCCAGCAGGAGGAGGGCAGGGATTCTTTCCCTGAGCTGGGCATGGGCTTGGCAGCACCTTGAGTGCTGTGTCCAGTTCTGGGTCCCCCAATTTAGGAAGGACATGGAGGGGCTGGAGCGTGTCCAGAGAAGGGCAACAAGGCTGGGGAGGGGTCTGGAACACAAGTCCTGTGAGGAGTGACTGTGGGAGCTGGGGTTGTTTATCCTGGATAAGAGGAGACTCAGGGGAGACAAGGCAGTGTCAGGGCACAGGTTGGACTTGATGATCTCCAAGGACTTTTCCAACCTTGCTGATTCTGGGATTCTCTGAAACCACCCTTGGAGCTGTTGCAGGATGAGCCCTGTGACTCCTCTTCAGAAGCTCCAGCAGCCCAGGTGCCTCAGCTTCTCCTGCCAGCCCCAAAGCCCATCCTGTCAGTCCTGCAGAGCCTCTGCAGCTCCTCCTCATTGCCCAGAACAGGGAGCCCCAGAGCCAGACACAGCAGCCCAGATGTGCCCCCCTGGCCTGGGGTGCCTCTGGCAAGGGAGCAGCACCAGGCACTGCAGGAGACTGCAGACAATTCCTGCAGCACTTGTAGGATGATCCTGCTGCCCAAGGGACGTTCCCATGGTGCCAAGTCAGGAACTGCAATGGGGAGTGGGGCCAGAGAGGAAAGGGCAAACAGGGATGGGCTGTTTGCAGGGGAGGGAACAGGGCTGGGCAAGAGGAAGAAATTTGTTTCAGGAAAGAGTAAAGAAAGCAAAGGTGAAGCAGAGGAAATGCTGAGGGCAGTTTGGGGGTGGCTGCCAGGCAGCTCTGGCTCTGAGCAACAGCAACTGCAGTGGGACAGGAAACTCCCAGCTGATGGGAACAAACTTTCTGGCTGAGTGCAGAGGCCAGGACAAAGCTGAGTGGTTTCCCTGGTGTCCCCCAGCCCTTGCTGGCCCCAGGGGCTGATGGCATTTGTGCTCCCTCAGGTTCATGTCCCCACAGCAACAGCATGGGGGTGCTCCCACCTGCTGTGTGCAATGCAAACGGGGGCTGCTGAGCCAGTGCTGCTGTGTCTGTGCCTGCAAGGATGGGGCACCTGTGTGAGCTGGGCGAGAGGCCAGGGCTGCAGTAGGGGGATGTTGTTGGCAGCTCCATGAGGACGCTCTGGGACGCTGCCCTGGGCTGTGCAGCGCACTGGGGATGGATCAGCCCCTGCTCTGCTGCTCCTTCCTGTCTGCCCCAGGGCCCTTGCAGAGCCCCAGCCATGCTGTTTGCCCCCAGCCTGCCCACGGCCAGCCTGGGGCTGCCCATGGGGGTTTCTGTGCTGAGCATTGGCTTGGACGTGTTCTTGAGAGAGCCTGGGCAAGGAGCCTGGAGCCCCCAGGGCCTGGGCTGAGGCGTCAGCGCTGCCCCAGCAGTGCCCATGGCCTGTCCCTGCTGCAGCCCCGGCACTGCCACCCCCAGGGCTGTGCCTGGCCCCGAGAGCACTCAGGCCCTACAGCAACACCAGGGCCACCAGGGCAGTGGGGCAGGGCCATGGCAGCAGCACTGGCAACACCAAGTGCTGCTGCTGCTGCTGCTGGGCACAGCTGCTGGGCCAGCCCTGATCTGCCCCTAGCTCTGCACACAGACATTGCTGCTGCAGCTCCAGAGAAGGCAACTAAACAGGCATCTCTGCAGAAAACTTTGCTGGGTGATGCTTTAGTTCCTTTAAAGGAACCAAGAGTGCAGCCCCTCATTGACACAGTCTGTGGCCACAGGGAAGGTGGAGAGAAACAAAATGGAAAATGGCACAAACAATGACATTTCTTTGTGGATAATATTAATAAAAGTAATACAAAAGAAAAAAACCCACAGCTAAACCATGAAGGAGTTTCAAAGATTACTTTTATTACAAGTGATTTGCAGAAATTGGCTAGCAGTTTAATGTTCCTGAAAGCATCCAGTCATCAGTCTCCTCACAGCAGCCTTGAGCTCCTGGTTCCTCAGGCTGTAGATGAGGGGGTTCAGGGCTGGAGGCACCACTGAGTACAAAACTGACAGGGTCAGATCCAGGGATGGAGAGGAGATGGAGGGGGGCTTCAGGTAGGCAAATGTGCCAGTGCTGAAAAACAGGGAAACAACAGCCAGGTGGGGGAGGCAGGTGGAAAAGGCTTTGTGCCGTCCCTCCTCAGAGGGGATCCTCAGCACGGCCCTGAAGATCTGCACATAGGAGAAAACAATGAACACAAAACAACATAATGCTAAACAGGCACTAACTGCATTGGGTCCCACCTTTCTGAGGGCATTGGTGTGTGAGCAGGAGAGATTGAGAACTGGGGGCACATCACAGAAGAACTGGCCCAGGGCATTGCCATGGCACAGGGGCAGGGAAAATGTATTGGCTGTGTGCATGAGAGCATTGAGAAAGGCACTGGCCCAGGCAGCTGCTGCCATGTGGGCACAAGCTCTGCTGCCCAGGAGGGTCCCATAGTGCAGTGGTTTGCAGATGGACACGTAGCGGTCGTAGCACATGACGGTCAGGAGATAAAACTCTGCTGAGATGAAAAAGGCAAAGAAAAAGAGCTGTGCAGCACACCCTGTGTAGGAGATGTCCCTGGTGTCCCAGAGGGAATTGTGCATGGCTTTGGGGACAGTGGTGCAGATGGAGCCCAGGTCAGCGAGGGCCAGGTTGAGCAGGAAGAAGAACATGGGCGTGTGCAGGTGGTGGCTGCAGGCTACGGCGCTGATGATGAGGCCGTTGCCCAGGAGGGCAGCCAGGGAGATGCCCAGCAAGAGGCAGAAGTGCAGGAGCTGCAGCTGCCGCGTGTCTGCCAATGCCAGCAGGAGGAAGTGCCTGATGGAGCTGCTGTTGGACATTTGCTGTGCCTTGGCAAAGGGATCTGTAAGAAAAGTAATCATGGAATAGTTGGGTTTGGAGAGGACTTTAAATATCCCAGCACAGCCTGGGGACACTTTGCCCCCACTGCCTGCCCAGGGCTCTGCTGCCTGGAGCTGTCCCTGCCAGCAGCTGCTTCCCTGTGCCCAGGGCTGGGCCCTGCCAGTGCTGCCAGAGCCCAGCCCAGCCCTGGGGGCTCAGCTCTGCCCTGCAGACCCCTCCCAGCTCTGGCACTGCCCAGGGGCAGCTCTGGCTCTGCAGGCTCTCATGACAACCTCAGAGCAACCCTGAGGAGGCTGGAAAAGTGACACTGATGCTGCCTCTAAGGGGCCCTGTGGTAATTGCTGTCACTGCCTGGTTTATTCAGATCTGACAGAAAACGTTTTTTTTTCCTTAGCCTGAACTGAGAGATGAACAGCTTTGTGCAATTTCCCATCCAGGTAACTCAAAGCAGTTTATTAAAAAAGTAGGATTTCCCTTTTATGCAGCCCCTGCCTTTCTGTGCTCCCTGTATAATCTACTTGGAAATGTTCTGCAGTTAAATGCCATGCTGGGAGCAGTCCTGAACCATGCAGCATCCTCCCCACACAAGGAGAACACTTCCAAGCCTGACCAGCTGTTTCCTCCCACACAGACCTTGTACCCCAGTGCTGGGAGCAGCTGCCAGGGCTGGCTGAGAGCTGTCCCTGGCAGGCAGCAGAGTCCCCACCCCAGCACAGCGCCCTGGGCTGCAGGACCCTGCTCTGCAGGACAGCCCTGGGCACCCCTGGCTGCTCTGCACAAGAGACAATCAGAGAATGTACTCACAGGCTCTGTAGGCATTGGGATGTTCCAGCTTTAGGAGATGGCTCCAGGAGCTGCAGCTGCATTGTCCTGCAGCCAGAGGTTCCTGTGCCAAGGGCTGGCAGTGATTGTGCCCCAGGCACTTCTCAGCACCTTCCCAGCCCTGACTGATTGAAGCTCTCTGTGCCTCTGTGCTGTGCCCGGGCTGGCTGCAGGCAGTGCCCCAGCCCTGCTGGGCTGGCAGAAGAGCTGCTCATCAAGAGAAATGTGCTTTTGAAGCTCTTCTTGGTTACCAGGAGCTGCCTCTGTGCCAGGAGCCCAGCCCAGCTCAGCAGCACAGACACAGCACAAGGACTTTAATGAGCCTCTGGGGCTTTGTGCTCAGGCCCTGAACATCAGTCCCTGAGAGGGAGCTGAAGAAACCTCTCCAGAACTCCAAGTCAGAATCCAACTCCAAAGTTTCTTGGACTTTTAATGGGTCCCACTGAGGGACACGACTGAGAAAGTGTCCCCAGGCCCCAGGCAGAGCAGAGAACTGCAGGCAGTGATGACAGGTGGGGACAAAGAGAAGCCAAGTCTTGGTGCCCTGGGGCACAGCAGGGTCTGTGCCACCAAGGGCTGGGAGGACACACCTTGTCCTGAGGCCCTGGGGCCTCCTGGCACAGCCCCAGCCAGGCTGGGCACTGTCAGCCCCTTGTCCTGCCCTCAGCATCCCCCCCCAGCCCACATCCCAGTGGCCTCAAGGATCTGCTGGAAGGAGTCCCTGGGGAGCCTTGCTCAGGAATGGCCCTGGGGGCTCCTTCATGCTCCCTGCAGGGACTGCAGGTTTTTCAAAGGACTTTGGGTTTGGCTTTTGCCTTGGAGTCTCTGAGACCATTGTGCAATCATGGCCTCCAATTGTCTGCTGTAATTAGTCCCTGGAGAGGCTTTGTCAGTAACAACACTCAGTGGGGCTCATTAATGCTTCAGGGTACTTCAGTTATTATAAGGTACTTGGTGTTTCCCTTTTGATGCAGACTCTGTGAGAGGTTTGTTTAATCGTGCCCCCAATTATCTGCTGTAATTAGTCCCTTGAGAGCTTTGTACTGACACTCAGTGGAGCTCATTAATACTTTGAGATACTCAAGGTTTTTAAGGTTCTTTGGATTTTCCTTCCCACAGTGAGTCTCTGAGAGATTTTTGTGCCGTCCTGGCCTCCAATTCTCTCCTCCAAGGAGTCCATGAGAGCTTATGTTGGGGATGGACCTGAGTAGGACCCATTCATGCCTTGAGACACTTTGGGATTTTATTGTGACTTGTACTCCTGAAAAGGTTTGTGCAATCTCCTCTCAGGCCCTGAGGTTCAAGGGCTCAGCTCCAAATGCACCACGGGGATCATTAGGATCAGGCAAGTCCTGACAAACCATGGCTCTGCCTTGATTTTCCTCTGGTCTGGAGCAGTTCATTAGGAAGATTTCCTTTTACAGTTATGGAGAAATATTTCAATGAGCTTCTAAAAATTATGTAATCCTATTGTAAAGAGTGTATTTTATTACTGTTCTCTTTAGAGAAGAGGTAATTGCAGCATTCTGTGATTGATATTGATCCAGGATTTCTCCTAAGGAGGTCTGGCCAGGTCAGTGAAGTTGTACCTTGAGAGCTGACTCAGTGTGGACAGCCTTGCCGCACACTCCCCAACCCCATGTGAGAAATGATTTTCACTTTCAAAAATTTAAATTGTTTAATAAGACCTTATCAAAATACATCAGAAGACTGAATAAAGAAAAAATACAGCACCACGAGCAAAGGATTCAGTCACCATGTGCTCATCTAAAAAATTGATGGTCTGTCTTTTATACCTCTAGCCCCTCCCAGTCTTGTCAATCGACTCCTTCTTCCCTGTCCAGTGGTGGAGATCACTGTCTTACACCTTGATTGGAGGTCAGGTGCTGCTATAGTAACAAGCCGACCCTCCCAAATGCCCCAGCTACTGAGGCCATCCTGTGATAGCAATGCAAGGGGGAGGGGAAGGATAACTATACATCTACAATATGTCTCTTAACATATATTTAATATTCACCTCTAATTCTGAGAGTCAACCATAGGATTACTTATCTATAACAAGCCCCCCTTTTCTTCTTCTACAAGGTATTTTGCTTGAACAATTAAGTGAAAAATTTTCTCTCTCTCTTGAATGAGTCATACCAGCATCTGTTGATGTGGGCAAGGACAGTGGGAACAGGAGAAAAAAAAATCTCAGGTTTTCCTTAGACACACTTATTTGGAATGGACAAAAGGGCATCACAGAGGTCCAATATGGCTTTGACTCCCATCTACTGTGCTTATGTGGCTGCTACCCATAGTTGGTGTATCTTAGGGTGAGTAGAGAGGCCAACTCGGTCCTGCCCTCCTGACCCTGTTGTATTAAAAGACAACTGATGAATTATAGAGGTCAGGTCTGGCCTTTTGTCCCTACCTTACCATGCCTACGGGGTTACTACCCACAGCAGGGCTATGGAGCCTTCTTGGTAGCAAACAAAGGGGCCAACCCAGTCTTGCCCTCCTTCCTTTGTCTTATTTTCTTAAAGAAGCTGTCCCATTACCTTTTACAGTCCCTTGTGTACTTCCCTTCAACAGATGCTGGTAATTCTTATCCATTAAAACAGGAAGACAGTTCTCAAGCTGGTTGGTGGAAGCTTGACTCCACTTTTTGGGCATCTTGGTGTTTTTCTGGTTGTCATTCAGTCTCTGCTTGAGAGTCAATCTTGTTTCACCTGGCCTGGATGTTATAGTCTACTCTTTGGGTTCTTCTACTGCTCCTTTGACTCTGTTGGCATGAGTCCATCCCCACTCTGCAGTTCGCACGGCCGATTCGGTGGTGAGCAGTACCTGAAAGGGACCTTCCCACTGAGGAGTTAGAGGCTGATCTCTCCATGACTTAATCATCACCCAATTCCTGGGATTAATATTATGGATTCTGAAATCCAGGGCGGTAGTTTGAGGAATTGCCCTTTATGTCTTAGCCCTTCTAAGGTTTGTGCTATAGACATCACTTTTTTCTTGGCATTGGCTTCCCCTTCCTCATAGATGGCAACCTTCTGGGGTGAGGTCAGGAAGGGCAACCCAAACATCATTTCATAGGGTGACACCCCCAGATCTGACTGGGGTTGGGTTCTAATTCTTAATAAGGCCAAAGGGAGACATTTTATCCATGACATTTGGGTTTCAATCATTAGCTTAACTAGAGCTCTTTTAAGAGTTTGATTCATTCTCTCAACCAAACCGGAACTCTGTGGATGCCCTGGAGTGTGTAATTCCAATTTTACTCCCAGGGTCTGAAAAACTTTCTGCAATATCTTCGATGTGAAATTAATTCCCTGGTCTGAATCAATCCTGTTTACCATCCATATTGGGGAATGATTGATTCTAGAAGTGTTTTAATCACAGCATTGTCATTGGCTTTCACAGTGGGTACCACCTCTACCCAATGAGTCACGTGATCTACTATCACTGGCAAAAACTTCCACTGTTGTACCTGGGGAAGCTTGGTAAAGTCTACTTGGATGTTTTGGAAGGGCCTTAAGGTGAGTTCTCACCCTCCTCTGGGTGTTTTCCTCATGATTTTCTTATTTACTTGTTGACATATCACAAACCATTCAGTTACTTGCTTAGCTATTCTGAAAATTCCTATGCATCCCCAATCCCTTAGAAATTGATCACTTAGCACTTGTGTACCCCAATGTGTTGTTCCATGTATGCCTTCTAGCATTTTCTTGGCAAGGGGTTTATTCAACATTTGCCTCCCATCTGCTAATCTCCACTTCCCTTTGTTATCTTTCTTGGCTCGTATTTTAAGTTCTTCCTCTTCTGTACCACTGAATATGGGGACTTTTTGCATTTCTCTCATGGGTGTTAATACTATTGTTAGTTTTTCTGTCCCTGATTCAGTTGCATTTTTAGCTTCTAAATTGGCTTAATTGTTCACTCACACCTCATGAGTCTCCTCTTTTTGATGTCCTTTAACATATACCACCACCACTTCCTCTGGCAATTGTAAGGTTTCTAACACTTTTAAGGCAAATTTTTCATGAATTAGTCCTATTCCCTTGGAATTTAATAGCCTCTTCTCTTCCCAAATTTTTCCAAAGGTATGCACTATTCCAAAAGTCTATTTTCATTCTGTATATTTTGTTGCCCTTTTCTGTGCTAATATTTCCAGAGCTCGCTTTAGGGCATACAACTCACACCTTGGGCTGACCAGTTGGAAGGGAACTTTCTCTTTTCTATGGCTACCAACCCTTCATGCACTATAGTGTACCCCGATACCCTGTGCCCGTTTATTACCCGTGAAGTTCCATGGATGTACAATTGTTTCCCTTCTTGGAGTGGTTGATCTGTTAGGTCCTCTCTTACTTTAGTTTGATAGTTTATAACCTCTAGGCAATTATGTATTAGTTCCTCATCTGGTTCTCCATACAAGAACTGGGCAGGGTTAGGTTGGTTACTCACGATCAGCTCTAAACCATTATCTACTTCATACTTTAGCACTCAGGAATCAGTGAGCCATTTCTCAGTGTTTTGGCTCAGGATACTCCTTACTGAGTTTGTGATGTATATTTTCAATTTTCCCCCAAAAGGGTAATTCTTTGCTTTCTGCTATGAGTAGGGCAGTCACTGCCACAGCCTGAATGCAGGTTGGCCACCCCCGGCTCACAGGGTCTAGCAGTTTTGATAAATAGGCCACTGCTTTCCTGGATCCTCCCCACTCCTTGGCTAATACTCTGTGAGCTGCCCCTTTTTCTAGATCCTCAAACAATAGAAGAGTTTGTCTAAGGCAGGAAGACTCAGTGCCAGTGCACTGACTAATTTTTGCTTTAAAGCCTCAAACTTTTGTTCATCATTTTATTTCCCACCTAATCTCTTCTTCAACTAACTTTTCATAAAAGAACTGGATGGCCTCATGTATCCTTCAATCCATAGCTACAATATTTCAACAGGCCTAAAACCTTCTGACTTCCCTCTTAGTTTTTTTTTTCCATGGGAGTGAGACTAACCCCGTAATTCTCTTTGGGTTCAGCCACCAGTTCCCTTGACAAATCACGTCCTAGGAATTTTACTTCTCTCTCTACCAACTTGAGTTTCCCTTTTGATACCCAAAGTCCTTGGTCCCCCAGAAAATTTAGCAACACTATGGTGGATTCCCAAACTTCTTTTTCTTCCTTTCCTGAGAAAAGCGAATAATTTACATATTGGATGAGCTTTATCTCAGGTTTAATGGTGAAGAGTTGTAGTACTTCTCCTAGGGCTTGACCAAAGAGGTTTGGCATTCAGAAAATGCTTGGGGTAACCCAGTCCACCAAAGCTGTTGCTTCCTCCCAGAATCAGGGTCCTCCCATTCAAAGGCAAATATATCCCACATTCCTATGCCAGTGGGAAAAAAAAAAAGCATCTTTTAGGTCTATCACACTAAACCACTGGTTGGGTGGGGGGGGGGGGGGGGATTTTACTTAGTAGAGTATAGGGGCTAGACACTACTGGGTACGGATTCACTGTTCTTTTTTAATTTCTCTCAAATCTTGGACAAAAGGAAAGTGTAAGTCCCATCTGACTTCTTTACTGGTAATATGGGTGTATTATGGGGGGTCATACATGGTTCTAAGGTCCAGTCCTCAAGTAGGTCCTGGATCACCGGCCTTGGTCCTCGTCTCCCCTCCAGGGAGAGTGGATGTTGTCATACCCAAACTGGATGGTTCTCATTAACTATTTTTATTACTATAGGTTTCATGTTTAATTTACTTCAGCTTTTCAGTTTTGCCCACACCATCTCATGAATTTTCTCCTCATCTTCTTCCTTTAATTGGAGAAGCTTAACTACCATTTTCCCTTTCTCTGGGAGCACACCAATGCCAAACTGCACCTGAAAATCCTGTCCTAAGAAATTTCACCCTGCATCTGGAACTAATAGCACATCTCCAATTCCTATTTTATTTGTTTCTTCAAACTTTATTTGCATTATAACTGAGGCTTTGAACCCTTCCCCTTGTCTTGATTTGGAAAGACAGGTGTCAGCTAGGGAAGGGAGGAGCTGGCCCTGAAATGGAAAATGTAAACCCCTCCTCCAAACTGTTATAATTTTGAAATTAAGGGGGCTCTCAGGCACAGATATGGGAGAAGTAATAACAGTTCTTTACCAGGAAAAAAGCAAATGAAAAAAACAAAACAATATATTAATACAAAACACTTACAAGAGTCAGAATACGACCTGAAACGCTGTGGGTCAGGGTGGTGGTAGCAATCCTATTAAATGGTGGCTGCAGTCCTCCTGAAGTGGCAGGTGTGGTCCTGTGTAAGCAGTGATCCCGTAGAAGGGTGTAGTCTTCCTCTGAAGATCCAATGGTGGTGTAGATGGGCCTGGTCTTCCTCTGGGAATCCAGTGGGAAAGAGCTGCTCCTCTGGGAATCCAGTGGAAAAGGCTGTTCTGGTGTCTCCAAAATCTCAGATTATATCCAGGATGGAATGCTTGGCTCCTCCTCCTGGGTGGAGCATCTCACAATGGGATGATGCAATTTTATCAGTCATGCAGTGACACTCAATAGCCCATTAACAGCTGATGTCTCCCCAGAGGGAGGATTGGTTGTGGAAGAGATAAAGAAAACTGCCCAATTAACAGAAGAAAACTGCCACACCTCTAACAGATGACAAATAGAATACACACATTGCCTTGCAATCCAGGACATTATCAACCCCTTATTCTATTTCCATCTGCATCACAATGAAGCTTTACACATAATGAAGCCTTACACTTTATTTCCATCTGCATCACAATGAAACCTTAAACATAGTTCTCACTTAAGACTAGGTTTTCCTGTGGCACGCAATGGCTTTCTCCATCATTCTGCATTATCCACCTGTCCTAGGGTAACGTTGTGATGCTTGTATTCCCATTCATGTGTTCTGTTAAAGTTGGATATTATGTTCTGTACCTTAAGAGTGGCTCCGGAGAGGGAAAGTTTTGTTTTGGTTTTTTCTTATCAGTCAGGCGAGAGCCAGGGACACTGCTGCTTTTGCTTTTGCTGCTTTTGCTTTTGGCTTTCCTCGCTTTCGCTTCTTGCTTGCTTTGCTTCTGCTTGCTTTTTGCTTTTTTTGCTTCTGCTCGCTTTTTGCTTTTTTTGCTTCTGCTCTTTAGCTCAACAGTCCAAATTTCTTCCTGGACTGTTTCCCTTTTTTTTTTTGACCATCGGAAACCTGCTCTGGACTGGGACCCAGAAACACTGAGAGTTTGCACCTTGTAGCTGCAGCAGCTGCCCCAGCGCCAGAGGGACTGAGAACAGAGTAACCACCCCCCAAGAGAGACTTTCTGAATTTGTCATCTTTTTCCAGAGTGGTGTCATCCGGTATTGTTCATTCTGTGTGCCTGGGGGTGCTGTGCCTGTGAAATAAACAGGTTCTTTCCACTTCTCTCTGAGGAATTCTTCCCGAACCGGTTGGGGGGAGGGGCCCTGTGGGTTTGTTTTCTGGAGGGCCCCTCCTTTGGAAATTCTCTACCAAATTTGCCCTAAACCTCGACAAATCTTGGTGCCCAACGTGGGGCTCAAACCCATGAGAGAGAGGGGAAAAAACCCTGTTTTGAGTGCATTTTGGTTGCCATTACTCTCTGTTTAAAGAAATTAATAGCCAAGCTTTTTGAATTCATAATGTCTGTTGGGGTAAAGGCTTGCATGTATTTCTGGTCCCTAGGGTTTTTTGAGATCTTAATACCTCTGTGGTCCCTAGGTTTATTTTCTTATCCAGAAACAGTTCTAGTATTGTCCTTAATACGTATTTTTTCAGCAGAGGGGCAGTGACCAGAATAGCTATCCTGCTGGGCTTGGTGGCAATGATGTGTAAGAAGTTTATAAACATGCTGGGGTCTGCTCCAGGTATGAAGGGTTCCTGGCTATGGTTATGCATCCAGTTTGTTAGAGGAGGAGCAGCAGGGAATGAGGTTTTCCAGCCCTTTGCTTTCCTTCTTCTCCTATGAATCGGTTGCATCACTATTGAAGAATGTTCAGTTTCCCTCAATGTTAAAGAAACCATCTTTCTGGTATTCAATCTGGTAACCTTCCTCTATACAGTCTGCTGCTTCTCTAGAATGAGGGCTGAGATTTCTAGACAGGCTGATGAGACCCCTGACCCAGGAGTAGACCCAGGCATGTGAAATCCTGAGTGGTGTGGGAAATGGGAGGATATGGGCCAAATCCTAAAGGAATTCTCTGACCCTGTAGTCTGGGATTTTCCCCATGAACAAATTCAGAACCCAGCTGAGGTGGGGAAATATCTGAAAGAGAAGTACCAGGATGACCCTAAGGAGAAAAAGATCATTGCAGTGAGCTGGGCCCTGGCCTATGCTGATCACACACTGCTAGATACTGTAGGGCAG
>JALJVW010000200.1:0-29645 GCA_024865655.1 Emberiza elegans
GCAGACAGCATATACTTGCCATACCATTTACCATGAGCTCCCATGGGGAAGACAATATATTCAGTGTCCACAGCATTGGTCAATTGTTGGATTTGTAAATGAAGGCACTGGTATTTTGTAGCCTTCTCTGAGGCATCTTCCCTCAATGAGACATCAGATGCTCTATACCTCACAGTCCACATCAACCACAACCGCCTTGGACCATAACAAAGATTAAGTCTGGTTTTAAACAACTTGTTTACATGGATTTCCTCAAGTGTGGCTCCTGAAACATGACCAATTCTCCCTCTTAGCCTCATTGCTAAGGTTTCACGGGCTGGATCTTGGTCCTGGTGGGACAGTTTCCCAACAATGTGGGCTACAGTTTCAAATCTAGCACCACAATGTCTACATGACTGAACAGCATCCTCATACTACCCCTAACCAGGAACTCTCTAATTGGGTGAACATTTGCTCTGAGTTGTAGGCCATAATTAATTTACAGTGAGGTATGCCTTAAATTGCCTTATCCAGGCATTACCCAATGTCATTATTCTCAAGTTCTCAATACCATGGCTGAGCAACCTGAAGTGGATCCATTTCTGATTTCCAATTTCCACCAATTACAAGGTTTGGATGTAGATTTTTGGAAAGGTGCCTCCCATTCTGTCCGGGCTTCACCATCTTCTCATTTCAACCAGCGGTAAAGGCTCCCAGATTAATATGGGATGGACTCTTGTCTCCTCCTGCTTTCAGCCATAACCTTTCAAATAACCGTTCCAGATGTTCCTCTTTTAAATAACTCACAAGAGCCTCATCCAAAGACTCGTTAATCTATGAAGTCTTTGCACTTGAATGTTGGGAATAAGCACCAGCAACAATGAGACCTAAACCACCATCCTTAAAACTCAAATACTAGATCGCATCACATATTTGGATAAGATGAGTTTATTCCTTAACCGCTTTCTGAATTAGCTGGTTAAGGGAATAAAGTAGCCCATATCTACCTTGGTATGGTTAAGCCAGATATCCGTCTCTGGGTGCTATAAGTTCTGGAGTATATCGACTTTCTGAAGAGTTTTAAGGGTGAACAACTAATCTGATGGAGCCAATCCACAGCTACTCTGATAATCAAGGATCTGCAAGTCAGTCCAAGGGTCAACCCACATGCCAAGATAGCTCTCTGAGCTCCTGGGTCGATCATGTTGGGGGGGGATCCATTAATCATCCATGTGGAACAATCATTGATGGTATAATAGTCCCCAGGTGGAGAAGCAAAAGCCATGACATTTTCCCGAAGTACGGAGGCCAGTTAAGTTTGCAAAGGCCTCCAAAATTCTGATGTTACAACACATCCCATCCCAGAATCACTCAGCAGCACCAGGTCATCAGCAAACGCCATGGCCGTTATTTTCCAACCACTATGATGAAAAACCTTCACCTTCACTCTCAGTTTACATAGAAGGGGGTCCATCACCAAATTAAACAGCAAGGTGACATAGGATTGCCTGTTTGACACCTGAGCGAATGTATATGGGATCTGTTTCTTTTTTCATGGAAATGTACATCTTAATATCACAACCATTTCCTCACCAACTCTACCACATGCAAATCCACCTCTCTCTGGACCAGACCCTCAGGTACATGCTGATGGCAATGGTGTCAAAGGCCTTGCAATGCCCAGACGTGTCACAACCCCCAGATGTTTATGCTCTCGTTTAGCTGTTTTGACCACAAGTTGTAATAACTTGAGGTTTCGGCACAACCTGACACACAAATAAAATCCCGGTAACCGGGGTTAATGGGACATGCTTTGGACAGCCTTGCCATGGCGATCCTGGAAAATAGCCTAATCACCACAGAACCAATAGTGATAGGCCTCAGTTATTGATATCACCAACTCTCTACATCTGAAGACTTGGTTATCAAGACTGTCCTGCAGTCTGAAAGCGCATCTGGAATAGTACCGGTAATAAGCAAGAACTTGAAGATCTCAGTCAACCAGGAAAACTTAGGGTCTTTTTTTTAAGTTGACCCAAAGTAATCCCATCTGGCCCAGGAGCAGAGGTTTTTACATCTCACTCTCATTCTTATCAATCTCCTTTTCAGTAATCAGGGCCTTGAACACGGTATTATCCGCCTCCTTATATGGAGGAAGGTTTAATAGGCCACCAAACACTCCAGCTGTATCCCACCTTCTTTTAAAATGATTGTGGACAGCACCAGATGGTAATTGGCACTGAAAACTTCCTGTGCTATCCGGATAATACACACAAGGCGCCTTCTATGTAACTCATACAACAACTGAAACCTCAGAAATTTCTCCCTTTTAATAGCTCTTTTACATCCAATTTGTTCGTGTTTTTGGATGCTTTTGGCCATGGGATGTCTGCGTTTTCGACCTTGGTAGTTTTAGTTTAGCCAGGCACTCCCAAAAACAAAAACTCTTCATAAGCGTCATTCACCACCTGACACAGATCTTGCCCATCAAGAACTTTCTTGAAGGCCTCCTGATACATAGTGAATTTGCCGCCAATAATCCCCTTTGATAACCTTGCGGTATTGGGCTTTGCTATTCCTCCTCTGGCAACTTAGCAGACCTGGGAAGATGTTTCAATCCTGGTGGCACCCTCTAGTTCTGCATGACCTTTCACGGAGGGACCTCTCACTAGAAGGTGCCTTTTATCACTTATCTGCTTTGCCATTTTTTGATGGAATTCCTCTCCTTCTCTAAGTTGGTTAATATTTCTTTTATCGGCAAACTTTTCACCAACTGTACCAGGAGCCTCCTCACCTCATCAGTCCATACCTGTTTGTGAGTCCCCTTAGATTGAAGAGTTAGGAGAGGCTTGGTCCATGACCAGCAGGTCAAAAGGTCTTGCCAACTGGCCATGGGAAAAAGTTCACCATGAGGAAGACAGCTTTCCTTCTCCCTTACCAACCATTCCCTCATTTAAAATCCCAGCCAGTTAAGGGAGTACAATTGCGCAGCTGTAATGAATATTCAGCTGATAAAAATACAAAGCAGGCAGGTAGTAATTATGTATTGGGTCCGTGAAACCTAATGTAAAACATTTTTCTGTAGAAATAGAGAGCAGATCCGTAAGTCCTTGCACATGTCTTTTGGAAACTAGTTCACATGTGTCCAGTGCTGCAATAAATACCCCTTATTTTTACTATAATTGAAACTCATCTGTCCGTGCTTCAAGGGTTATGCTGATAGTGAACTTATTTCTGGAAAGGGAGCAGAAGAGCTAGCAGGAAATTTTGTCAGAAATGGAAGGGTTTATGACTGAAGGGAAAGCCAATGGAATGGAGTCTGCTGATCTCCTGCCAAAAAGCCTACTTCGAACAACAGACATGTCTCTCTAGTGCAAGTAATTTTTAGCGCACCCATACCGAGGTCTCTAAGCTCTTTTTCTGAAATTTCCACTGGTTGTGTGGCTGCCACCCTGTAGAGCTGACAATGATTCCTTAATTGTTCCTGGGAGCATGTACCCCCATGTTCTTAATTTTGACCTTCTTACTAAATCTGAATCATCAGCGAGGTCGGTCGGAGTTGCCCTGGTCACTGGCCGCAGTTCCCAGGTGAGAGGTCCCAGGCACTTCTGGTTCCCCTCTGGATCAGTCTGGATGTGAGTCTCTTTGGCAGAAGCTGGATGTTCTCTCTGGATATTCTTGAGTGACTGCTGCTTTCAGGCAGCTTGGCAAGTCTTTTTTAGGGATGCAGACCAGCTGGAATTAATGTGTTAGATGGAAAAATATACTGCAGAAGTGACTGCAAGTTGGGATTTTCAAACCAAATTCTGAAACTGCAGCTCTCAACTTTTCTAAAATCTTCCAATCAAAAGGTTCTCAACCTCTACTTCCAGCATTAGTTACTGCAGGAAAAGCTTCTACATTGAGAGAAAAAGCCCTTCTGCAATAGCTTCTGAATAATTTTTTCTACTTTCGTTTGAGCTCCTTCATTTCAGGGTCACATTCCAACTCTAATTCCACATTCTTTACAGCCTGAAACTTACGGCTAGAACTACAAAGACAAAAGCAGCCTATGTAGCTGCTGCAGTACAGGATGCAGTAAAGCCACTGCTTTCTAAACTGCAAAAAGAGAGACGAAGGAAACAACATTAAGTGCTTTGGATGTGGTAAAATCAGACATGTTAGGAGTCAGTGTCGCTCTGCAACTATGAAAAAAAAGTTCATTCAATCTGCAAAAAGATAACCACAATACTAAAGAATGTCAGTTCCAGGGAACGGGCCTTGGAACACGCCCTCCATGTGTGCCAAAAGAAATATGGAGAGTTGCCTGATATCTCAGCCTCCCACGGAGGAGGAGGACTTTGTTCACTCAAATTGTCAACTTCTAGGAAGCGCCAGAGTGGACATGGAGACCGCAGTAGATGTTACCATCATCACGACTCTGCTGAACACCTGATAGATCCTAATGTAAAAGACCCTTTGGGAATGGGCTTAGTGCTTTTTGTTAGGAGATCATCTGCCAGTAAAAAGGGATTGGATGTAACTCCTGGGGTTATTGATGCAGACTACCAAGGGTTGTTAAAATTATGGTTAGAACATTTTTCCTCCTGTATCTATTCCCAAAGGTTCACAAATTGCTCAGATGGCTTGATTTATCCTTTTAAGTCTTGTGTCCGCTGTACAGACTACAAGAATGGGGAACAGGAAGCTTTGGTTCCAATTGGTAAACCAGACATATATTGAGCCACAAGATATCACAAGACATAAACCAGACAAACAGGTAACCCTGACACATCTTAATGGTGATTCTATTGCAAAGAAACTCATAATTGACTCTGAAGCAGAGGTAACCATCATTTCAAACACAATATGGCCAAAACATTAGGCATTGGTCAATCCTGCCTTAGGCACTGGAGGTGATGAAGGGACTCAGGCAATTCAGATGAGCAGGGAAGTAATGGTTTTACTTTCTCCAGATGGAGTGAATGTATCTACAAGGCCTTATGTCATGCAGACTCCTGGTACTTTACTAGGTTTGCTTGGTCAGGATCTGTTAGGCCAGTTAAAAGCCACCACTGTTCCACAGCATTTTTAGCAGTGGGCCACTGGAAGGCAGCCCATCCTCAAAATCAGCTAAACCACTGATAAACCTGTGTGGATTGATCAGTGGCTGCCATCAAAGGAAAGCTGCCCATAATCCAACAATTGGTGTCAGAAGAGGCTTGAGGAAGGGCACATAAAAGGCATCCACTAGGTGTTCAGTCCAGAGCAATTTTTTATCCTGAACAAAAGAGAAGGAAATGGAAACAAAGGTCCATGACTTACATGCTATTAATGCCAGTCACTACATATGCCTGCCTTGTCCTGCCAAGTCTTCCATCTCCTGACTATGATACCTGAGTCATAGAATCTATTGATCATTGATCTCAAAGATTGTTTTCACCATTCCCCTTGCATCCAGAACACACTGAGTCATTTTTGCATTTCTGTTCTGTCCATCAATCAGGATTGGAACCCTAAAAGCATGAATATCAACTCTTGCCCATAGGCATGCAAAATTCCTAGCGATGTCCAAAATGTGTATGTGGCTTGGGCATTAGAACCTGTTTGTCAGCAATTCCCTGAGTATATCATCTATCACTACATGGATGATATATCTGTGGCTGTCCTCAATTAGACTTGTAACTGTTCTAAAAAACATGACAATTTTGCTTCAGAGGAAAGGGGTTTGCTACCCCTGATAAGGTGCAATTTTTGTGCTCATGGAAATATCTCAGGTGGCAGATTGATCAGTGTGTAGTGGAGCCACAGAAACTCACCACTACAACTGAGATTAAAACTGTACATGATGTTCAGAAGTGAGGGGCATATTCAATGGATTAGAACCTATTTGTGGATAACTAACGAAGAACTTGGACCATTAATACAGTTACTAGGCACTTCGTCTCGGACAGATGAATGCCGGACCCTGGATAAAAAGACAGCAGCAGGCCTTGGATCACATTGACACAAAAGTTGCTACATCGCATGTACATCCTCTGAACGTCATGTTCCATTTCAATTGATGATCATCAATCAGCAAGGAGGGTGACAATTGCCAAGCATCCTTTTGCCTTGATTTGTCAATGGCTTAAAAAGTTTTGATAATCCATTTTCATTCTTTTGGAATGGGTATTTTTTACCTGTAAACAATCTGAACTATTACCACTCTGAATGGTTTTTGCTCATTTGATTATGAAGACAGAGGGAGAATATTGGAAATCTGGGGACATGAACCATATTCAATGGCTAACTGGTATCTTGAATATTGAATTAGGCATTCTGTTTCTTTACAGATAGCTTGGGCTGGATATCACAGTAAAGTTCACAATACTCATCCACGGCACCAGGTGTTACCTTTAGTGGAACATCAGCATCTGGAGGACAGACCCTGATCCGACTCTCCGGTGTCTGGGCAGACAGTATTACAGATGCAGGTAAAAGGTCCAAAAAGGGCTGCCTGCACTTGGCAGCAAGACAAAGTGTGGAAAAGCATGTCAGTTTTGGAGAGGTAAAGATACGTTACAGGCAATAGAATTGAAAGCTGTGATTTGGGCTTTTAAAATTGGAATAATGAGGCCATTAACATTGTTTCTCATTCACTTTATGTAGCTGGCTGTGTCCAACGCCTGAAAGAGCAGTATTTAAGGAGGTGACTAATAAGCATTTGTATTCCTTTAAGCTGATTGCTTCAAACCCTAAAAAGAACGACGGCAGGAACACTTTATTACTCATGTTCCTGGTCATCAAACTCTCCCTGGTCTGTCTGAAAGATAACACTCGAGCTGATCGGTTAGTAGCCACTGTCTGGCCAATGCCAAACTCTGATAAATTTCAGCATTATAAAACTTCCCATGCATTTCTTCATCAATCTGCAAAAATGTTGGGTAAACAATTTGCTGTTCCCCTTACTGATGCTTATAATATTGCAATCCTGTCCTGACTTGTCAGCGAGCTGGCATTGGTTTAGGCATTGTGTTAACCCTAAAGGTACACAACCCTTGCACTGTTGCAAATGGATGTAATTCATGAGCAGAATTTGGTCAGAAAAAAATTTGTACATGTTTGCATTATACCTATTCTTGTGTTTTATGGGCTACTTTAACAGGTGAGATGTCATGTTGAGAAACATTTGTACAATTGCTTTGCCTTATTAGGTATCCTTAGCAATTAAAGACTGACAATAGTCCTGCTTTACTGTTCCTTAAGATTCAAACATTTCTGTAATTTGTGGGGTATTCGACGTGACACTGGTATTCCTCACAATCCTACTGGACAGGTAATTATTGAGCATGCCCATCAGATGTTCAAGGGCACGCTGCAAAACAAAATGGGAACTCCAAGGATTATCCCTGAGGAAAAACAGCTAAAGCCATTTTTTGTGCTTAATTTCCTTGAACAACAGGAGATAGGGAAGATCCACCTATTCTTGCGCATCATGCCCTCACACATGATCCAAGGAGGAATTGCCTGACGGCATTCAGGTCATGTTCAAAAGTCCAGAAACAGGGGTGTGGCAAGGACCAGCTACAGTCAAATTAAGAGGAAGAGGTTCTATGTGCTTGCTTTACAGATAAAGGCATTTGTTGGATTCCAGCCAAGTGGGTGGAAGCCCCTATCTGAAACCACCATCGTCAACCATGTTGTGCCCAGAGGCGGAGAGTCAAAAAAGCACCAATTCCAGACGGCCCTGAATCCAATTCTTCAACAGCTGACCATTGAACGATGGTTAAAATATCTACCAATTTGCTGGACTATGCTGGAGGAAGTACTAGCAACCCCACACATAAGCTTAATACACACGGGTTAGGTGTAGACAGACTTCTTGTACCTTCAGTTCCATCACAAGTTGTAAATCAGATAGAAAAATGCTTGATATCTGCATGGTTGTGCATGTAAGCCATGGCTTAAGGTTCATTGTATGAAGCATAACTTAAAACTTATACAAGTTCATCAAGAACATAATTTAGCAGTGGTCCAAGGGAAAATGCAAAAATTTAAGCCTATTAACCTAATACACAATAAATGCTCTACACAATAAACACTATTACCCTTATGAGAATGGCATTAGCTAAATTTTAAGGCATAACTCAAGAAGCTATCAGAGTTTTCTCCAAGATGTATCTTTGACAGAAATATGTAAGCAAAGATCGTTACTATCGTTGCAGTTTAAACTTCCCTTTAATTGCTGTAGAAAAATCAAATTGTACTAGAGAGCAAGATAATAGCTACTGAATCTAGATCCAGAATAGCAATACCACAAATACATCACTTGAGAGATTTTGAGTGAGACAAACACATTAACATTACATCTGCAATACTGGAATGAGCTTACCACTGATGTAGGTAGCATACACCACGCTGTGTTACAGGATAGGGCTCCTATAGATTTTTGTTGCTTGCACAAGGAGATGAGTGAGAAGATTTTGAAGGATGTGTTGCACGAATCTCCCCTGAACACTCTGAATCGATTGACAGGAAACTGTCATTGCTTAAGGAGAACATGAAAAAGCAGACAGTTATTTAGAATTCTTTTTGATGAGTGGCTAAAATCCGGGGAATAACAGGCTGTCTCAAGGACTTATATGCTTTGGCATTATGATACTTTGTATTCTTTTTTCAATTCTGCTTATAGTGCCTTGCTTACTACACTGTGTGCAAAAATAATTGTGCTTTTAAATCAGTCTAGTTTCTTGCAAAAAAAAAGCGTGGAACTCGTTGAAGATATTTTGCAGGTTGAGGAGTTTTGGCAAGACAATGGCCATATTCAGCCGATACACAATCCAGCCTGTAATAATAATGGACAATGAACACATTCACAAAGAATGAATTATGGACATATTCAAAACAGGGTCAGTATATCCTCAAAAGGTACAAGAAGAAGAGTCATCAGACTTAGCAAGTTTGTCAGTGAGCTTTGGAAAGTGAGCCATGGGTGGGCTGCCCAACCACAGCAAGGCACATGAAAAATTAGATGATCCAATCAGCATTCTATTATAGATGCGGAACAGCTCTGATTAACCAATCATGATATTAGCTAGAGATGTGGGACAGTAGAGATTTATTATAAATAGAGTCTTTTAGGGATAATAAATTTGGCTTCACTGGATCACCACCTGTGACATCCATGAGCCTTGCACCACGGACTAAAAGGTGAGTTGGTGTTCCCCTGTCAGGATCCTTAGTTTATCTGAGTGACCTGAGAAAAGTTTATGGTGACTTGCAGACCCTCACACTCAGGTCGCACATCCCTTGAGGGATTGAAATCAAGCCACCAGGAATTTCTGGCCACATTCCAGGTTTTCCGAGCCCCCCAAGGGTGTTCTCGGGGACTCAGAGCATCCGATGTGGTGTTCTGAATTCCCACATCTCCCCTCTCTCGTTGCACAAAAAATACCTCTTTGGCAACTCGATTTGCTGCATGTCGTACACATAGAAAAACACATGGCACAAAAAGTGCGAGGACCGCAAGGACTATTAAAATGTAAAAACCTGTTCTTAAAAGTTCTTTCCACAAGGGCGATAGGTCAAAAAAACTTCACCACATCATCAGTCCAGGATCCAGTCATTTCACCAAGTTTTTTGATACTATCCGCTATTCTTTGAATATTCTCATGAATTGACCTCGAATAATCAGAAAGATTCATGCAGCACATGCCAGCAAACTCTTCACACCCGTGTCCATGGGCGAGCAATAGATAATCAATCGCTGCTCTATTTTGGAGAGCTGCTTGTCTCACACTGTCCATGTCCTTCAACATATCACTCAGCGCAAGAGAGACCGAATGTGCATGTTTGCTCAGCCAACACCCCATATGGTCCAATTGGGTCAAGGCCACCCCTGATGCCGTTTGGGGTGAGAAGATCGCTGTAGCAATCCTTCTCGCCTTATCCCAAGTATATACTTCATCATCGCAATTTGTGTCATAATGTTGCAGAGATCTTTTTTCCTTACGCTTTTGTTTCTTTAGTAATTTTGAATCGGGTGATAGCATTGAGATTTTTCCGATGCTGCATGGACCTCCCTCGATATTCATAGGAATGCCGTGCCAAATCCTATCTCCACAAATTAAAAAGAATCCCCTTGGCAATTTGACTGGAACATGGAGTGACCCTCTAGTTGTTGTCACTGTGTTTCTGCACCAAGCTGATGCATTTCTATAAAATTCATGATTTGGAGTAACGTCAATAGTTTTATTCACTGTTGTGGTATCTAAAATTTTAAATTGCATGCACAACTCCATTGTCATGGACCTAAAGATCTCCAACTCCTGAGGTTCCGTAAAAGCCACAGGAAGGAGATGCATCCAAGCATACCACTCATTCACAGGATCTTTAATGACCTGCGAGATCTTGACTGGACGGTGCCTTGGGATTGGCCACTCATCTGTTTGTAATCCAACCATGCATGCCGAGAACGGTTTTTCAGGCCATGAATGTGCTGTCTAAATTTGCCGCCTGAGCCAAAGCTTCCCAAACATTTGTTTTAGGTTGATTAACTGGTAAATTCGTGTTATAGTACATGGCCATGGACAAAGAAAAGAAATACATGAGCAACATGAAGCCCATGACTGCGCCCTTGTGAGAGAACATAATTCTTTCTACTTGAAATCCCAAAAGAAAAGTTTTCCCAAAGACTTTATTTTATTGTTGTATCTTCTGATTTGCTGTTTGCAGTCTGAGCCTCCCCCTCCGTCTGCGTGCCCGTCTCTTTGCCTCCCAGATCAGTGCTCTCTGGTTCCTGTGTTCGGAATGGTTTTACGTGCCACGCCGACACCCACTTCAGACCACGTCCTCTAGAAATACAAGTGAAACCCTTGCCCCAAGTAATTAGTTTGAAGGGACCTTATATTTGTCCTGTCTCTGGGTTTCTGATCAAAACTAAAGGATTCTCCCTTATTTTTGCCTGAGAGCTGTTTGAAAAATGTCTCAAGATTGGTGGATTGGGCTCGGAAGGTGAACTGTTAAGAAAATTCAACACATACAGTGCTTTGTTTAGTCTCATGTGAGGCGTTGCCTCTGGCTCCCCCCTCTTTTGTCTATCCAAGAGGGATTTCAGGGTATGGTGTGTTCTTTCAATGATTGCTTGACCTGTGGGTGAGTGTGGAATCCCAAACGTATGTCTGACACCCCATTTTTTAAGGAATTTGTCAAGCACCCTGCCTGTGTATGTTGGGCCATTATCTGTTTTTACCTCTTGAGGCACGCCTAGTGACGCAAATGCCTGCAAAAAGTGCTGACAAGCGTGTTCCGCTGTTTCTCCTGTATGTGCTGAGGCAAAGACTGCTCCTGAAAAGGTGTCAACCGAAACATGGACATTTTTGAGCTTCCCAAATGATGGATACTTTGTCACATCAGTCTGCCATAACTGAAGACTTTGCAGTCCTCGTGGATTGACTGCTCCTGTGGAAGCAGGTGGTTGCACCAGCTGACAATCAGGACAAGCACTAATGATTTCCCTCACCTGAGTTTTTGTGAGGCAAAAAGATTCCATCAGCACTTGGGCATTTTGATGGAAAAATGCATGACTCAATCTCGCTTGCTCAAAAATGTCTGGGAGTGTTTGTGAAATGGGCATTGTCAACCTGTCTGCTTGAGCATTCCCTTCTGCTAGAAATCCTGGAAGTGTTGTGTGAGCCCTGATGTGAGTGATGAAATACTCATGCTCTCTGTTTTCTAGCAATGTTTTCATGGTCACCAAATATGAGAACAAGACCTCATTATTGGTCTCTTTCAAAAGCGAACCCTCTAGTCGTCTGACCACACCCGCAACGTATGTGGAATCTGTGACTAGATTGAGGCGTTGCTCGAACAATCGAAATGCTCGAATGACAGCTGCCAATTCCACAATGTGTGGAGAGCCTTGAACCGTTTTTACATTTGAGGCCCATTCCCCAGTTGCTGAATTCAGCCACGTGATTACTGATTTGTGTGTCTTTCCTGAACCATCAGTGAACACTGTAATCCCCTCCAAAGGCTCATCACTTATCTTTGGTTTTGCCCTATAGCATATTTGAGACTGCAACAACCTGTGTTGTGGAAAATAAATTGTACAAACTCCAGGAAAAGCCAACAATGCAATTAACAAGTCTTTCGACTTTTGCATTGCCCAATCAAAGTAATCTCGCTTCAAAGGTAAATGAATGGTCGAAAATTCCTGTCCTGCTATTGTCAACAGCCTTGCTCTCCCCTTGATGATGATCTGTGCTGCCATCTCCAAGTCTGTAAGGATTGTTTTTGAAGGCCTGTGCGGTAGAAAGATCCATTCTATGATTATCAAAGGGTTTATTTGAGACAAGTTACACTGAAAGATCAGACCATGGAACTGTGTCTTCTTTCCCAGCACTGCTAACTCAAAAGGCAACAACTGGACAATTCGATGTGCTTGTCTACTTTGGACGGCATCTGTCACCTTTTCCAATTCTTTCTTCGCTTCCTGCGTGAGCATTCTGGGGGACCGAATATCTGTGTCTCCCCTCAGAAGATCAAGCAATGCTGGAATGTCATCGTTCGTGATTCCCAAAATTGGCCTCATCCAATTGATTTCCCCTAGAAATTGTTGTAGATCATGCAGATTAGTAACTCTTGCGCTGATTTCCATCTTCTGAGGTCTTATCGTCTTGTCTGAAATCTTCCACCCTAGATATTTCCAATGTGCGACCTCTTGATTCTTTGAACTGCTGATCTCCAAGCCTGCTTTCCCCACCTCTGCGATCACGCAATCACGAGCCTTTTGCAGTTCTTGTTTTGTTGATGCTGCGATGAGCAGATCATCCATATAATGAATGATCCTCACCTTTGGGAATTTCTTCCGTGCCGGCAACAAAGCTCGTGCCACATAGCATTGACAAATCGTGGGCGAGTTCTTGAGTCCCTGAGGGAGTACAACCCAATGGTACCGCTGTAGAGGTGTTTCCTTGTTGATGCTTGGAACGGAAAAGGCAAATCTGGGTGCATCATCCAGATGAAGCGGTATGCTGAAGAAACAGTCCTTCAGGTCAATGACCACAAGCGGCCAATCTCTGGGAATCATCGAAATCGATGGAAGTCCCAATTGAAGAGGCCCCATGTCCTCAATGACTTCATTGATCTTTCTAAGATCGTGTAACAGTCTCCATTTGCCTGATAACTTTTTGATGACAAACACTGGAGAGTTCCAAGGGCTGTCTGTCGGTTTGATGTGTCCTTTCTGCAGCTGTTCTTGGACCAGGTCTCTCAGGGCACTCAATTTCTTTCGTTCCAAGGGCCACTGATCCACCCATACTGGGTCGTCTGTTCTCCGGGTCAGCTTTAGTGTGGTGAGTGCCACAGTGACTCCGATTAAAAATCCAGTTCAATCTATGTGCCCCATTGAGCCAAAAGATCTCTTCCCCAAACCGTGATTGGCCTTTGCACCACAAAAGGACGAATGACCGCCACTTTGTTTCCTGGTCCCGTAACGACGATGGAATTCTCACTCTGCAGACACAGAGAAGCTCCCCCTATGCCTGAGAGAGATCCCAAGGGCACAACCAAACCCCATTCACGAGGCCAAAAGATATCACTGTAACATCCGCTCCGGTGTTAAGCATTCCCCTGACCTCTGTGGTTTTTTCTCTGCATGTCAATTGGCAGGTGAGTGTGGGTCGATCCCGACCTATGTGCTTCACCCATGTCGTGTGCACCTCGACATGTTCCTTTGAAGGAAGACCTTCCTCATCGAAGACTGGCATGACTTGTTCCATGGTATGTGGTGGCAAGGCGAAAGCTCTTGCGACTTGTGTGTTTGCCGCCACAGTCAACGGTGGGCGTAGGGCTTTTGCCAAGACTGTTAATTCTGTGTTCTTGTCCGCTGTAACAACCGTTGGGTAAACAATAAGTCCAAGGATACTACTCTTATCCTGTCCGACGATCAAAAAATCTTGCCTTTTATGCGACTCCCCGTGGACACCTGTCGGTATCTCTGTGTAATTTTCATTTAGAATACACACTAATTTGGAAGCTGCCAGTGGGCACTGCGCTCCTGGTGGGAGGAGGTCTGGGTCACTGTGGAATTTGCTGAGGACTTTGCTGAGGCGTCGGCTTGATGTTCCCCAATGATGGCCCTACTTGTCCCTGCGTCATCGCCATCACTTGTGTCGTCACGCGGTGGCGAACCGCGCTCCTGCTTCCGTTTCCCGAATACGGTAGAGGATTTCCCGCCGCATCTGTCTGGGCATAACACTCTTTCACGGAATGCCTTCCTTTTTCACACCGTTGACAAAGTGGCTTCTGTGATTTTGATGTTTGCGCCTGTGCATGTGCCTGTGGGCAATTTCTCTTCATGTGCCCAAATTCTCCACACCTGTAGCACTTTCCTCCAGATGGATTGCCCTTCTTCTGGACAGTTGTGAAAACTCTGCCCATCAGTTCATTCTGTTGTTGAAGCATTTTCTCCAGTACTTTCCCTTCCAGTTGTTCTGAATGTCCCCTCAGTTGTTCTTCCTATTTGTCCTTCAAGCTGTCCTCCACGATTGACGCAACATGCTGTGGCATTCCCACCTTGTTGCATGCCTCTATCATCTCTGCCAAGGTTGGTCGGCCTTGTAGTGCAGATATGACCCGTTGACAATCCGGGTTGGCGTTGCCAAAAGCTAAGGTTTCCATGAGAGGCTGCTTCAACCGTTGATCCACCACCTGACAATCCACAGCCTGTATGAGTCGATCCACGAAGGTCGAAAAATGTTCTGAGGGACCTTGCAGAATACAAGCGTACGGGATGTTGGAAACTCCTACTGGTGCTATTTGCAGGATTGCTCTCTTCGCTGCTTCTTTGATGTTGGCCAACACGTTTCTGGGAAGCCGTACTGCTTGCTCCGCTGGGTTGTCGTCTGGAGGATCTCCCGCTAGTTGTGCTACAGTGAGGTTCGCGTTGGGCCCACCTTGATAACCGTTTCTCAGTTCCGTGAAATATCATCTCCGTCTTCTGTCCCAGACGAGGTTCTGTGTATCTGTGAGAATCATCGACACAAGATTTCGGATGTCGAATGGCGTGAGGTCATACATCTGGAATGTCCCTGTCAGGAGTTGTTTGAAATACTGTGAGCACAATCCATTAGTTTGAATGGCCTTTGCTAAATCCTTGATCTCATCGTGATTCAACCTTTCCCACCTAGGATTCTGACCTTGTGCGTCATAGGTCACTGGAATTGTCAGATCCCCTGATCCTGGTAACAAATCGCTTTCCTTGGATAGTATCCTTCTGATACGTCTCCAATTCGTCGTCTTCACTGGAGGTTGCTGTTCTCCTGTGGGAGGTTCCATTGGCAACTGCAAACCCAATAGGACAGTGGAAGTCTTCGGTGACTCCCCAAACCTCTTCCTCTCCTTTGAGGCTTTTGACTTTTTTCTCATGTCCAAAAAGGGAACTCGAGATTCTCTTGATTGTGTCTTCATCGCTGTGTTGAGTGAATGCAGAAGGCTCTTCGCTGCCTTTGCTGCTGAAAACATCCACACCGGAATCCCTTGCGATGCTGTGATATGAATAATTTCGTACCCTTGTGGATCAATCCCATAAGGCGTGTCTTCAAATTCTTCAAATCCCGACGTCGACGGAAAATCCATTTGTTCCAGCGTCATTGCCTTCTTCTCTGTGCCTTTCTTATACACTGTAGGGAAGAACTGCTGCACCGTTGAGGACCTGCCACAAGATGGCGCTGTGGCTCCACCGACCGGGCCTAGGATGTCCTGCAGTGTGGTCATCCATCCACTGGGTGGCGCTGTCCTCTGCCCGAGCGACCCGGATGACGTCACGAGCTCGATTGGTTCCTGGTCTTTTGCTTCGACCTGGTGCTGCAGCCTTTGTTGGGACCGTGCCCGTACGGTTTTCATTTGGGCTGGCAACGTGGACTGAATACCTGGATGTCTCCCTGGGCTAGGTGAGACTTGCCTCCCAGGGGCTGGAGCTGTGGGATCTGGGACTGGGGAAGGGGTGGAGCCCTGAGAGCTGGAGCTCTGGTCACGCCCCCTCCTTGTTCAAGACGCCATCGGGGACCGAATCCTCCTCCTGCCGCGCCCCGCCTGCACCCTCCGTGGACGCTCAGCTTTGGGAACGCCCCCCGTCTCTCCCGAGCTGATGTCACTGTCCCCATCCTGCTCTGTCTCCGATGTGTCCCCCCTGGTTTCCGCATCCGTCCCCCCTTCTCCCTCTGATGTTGTAGTCACGCCCCGCCTCCTTGCGATGATCTCCCTGCGCGCGTGGGCTCGCGTGCGCGCTGCAATCCGGGCTGAGCGCCTCATCTCGGTTTCTGGGATTACCATGCGTCTTCTGCGTCTCCCTGCGGGCACTGCCTGCGTCTCCGCCGCTCCGCCCATCTCGCTGGCTGTGTCCGACGTGGACGCGATGGAACTTCCGCCCTTTCCCAAAACCCCCCGTGCCCCGGCTTCGGCGCACGTCTCCCGTCTTGCGCGTAACATTTGAATCGCCGCTCCCAGCTCCATGCCCATGCAGACCCCTCCGGGCTAACCGAGACCAGAGCTGACCTCTGTCCCATGCCCTGTTCCCCCCCCTTTTTTCTGGGGTTTTTATCAACTGGCCGCCTGGCTGAGCTCCTAGCTTCAGCCGAAATCGCCTCCAGCATAAGCCTTGCTGGAGATAACAGCTTCAAGGCTGTCTCATCCTTTCTCGTTGCTAGCAAGTATATATGTCTGTTGACCTCCTGCCAGAAACCCACTTCAAATAACAGCCTGGTTTCTGTGAATGGATAATTAAATCTGACCCAGAGCAATAAATCTTTAAGATGTTTTCTGGGAATTCCCTCTGTATATATCTCTGCCAAGCTCTGTAGGTCTGAGAGGATCTCTAACTGCTCTCTGGTATATGTGTTCCCCATTTTTTTGTGGGTGTGTGTTCTTAAATCTGAACCTTCTCACCGAGTTTGTGTTGTCAGGGCAGTCCGGAGGCTCCCAAGGTCTGTCCAGCAGTCTGCAGGAGGTGGAATCAGAGGCGCCTTCTGATCCTGGTCCGGGCTGTTCTGCTACGAATCGCTGTCGGTGAGAGGGGAGTGCTGCGATGGTCTTGGATGGTCTCAGTGGCTGCTGCTCTCAGTCCGCTGGCTGCCTTCCCAGGGAGATATCAGCGTTCTCCCGGGAACAAGTCCAGCTGCGGGGGCTGCCCGCCTGGGCGAAGCCTGTCCTTCAGCCCGCCCGGGGACTGCCAGGTATCGGAATCGGCTGCTCATCTCTGCCCGATACGCGCGTAGGATGGTTTGTGGGCAGCCCGCAGTTAAATGATGAGACTGGACTCCTCGGTAGTTCGGTCTTCAGTTAGTTTATTGTTGGTTATCTCAAATGCTCGCTCTGCCCAGCCGGGGTCTGACCAGCACGGCAGCCACAAGCACTCTGACCGCCCACGGGGCGGCCATACATTTTTATATTGATAATTACGTATACCATATTTACAGTTTTCTCCCAATACCCCACACCTATGTTGGACAGTGAAGCACCACCTTGAACCAATCTAAAAGTGTCTACGTCACCCGAAAGATGGATGCCAAGAAGAAGGAGAAAGGCCACGAGGCCGGGCCTGCATCCTCCATCTTGCCTCCATTAGACCCCCCTGTACCAAAACTAGAGAAACTACATTTCTACCCTAAAAAGTGCTATCCTCCACCATTCACACCCTGGTGAGTTGCAAACCCTCACACTCAGGCAGCACATCCTTTAAGGGATCAAAATCAAGCCACCAAGAACTCCTGGCTACATTCCAGGACTTTCGAGCCCCCCCAAGGGTGGTCCTGGGGACTCAGAGCAACCGATGAGGTGAGCTGAGTTCCCAGACTGTGCTACTGTGAGATTCGCGTTGGGCCCACCTTGATAACCGTTCCTCAATTCTGTGAGGTATCTTCTCCACCTTCTGTCCCAGATGAGGTTCTGTGTGTCCGTGAGGATCATCGACACAAGATTTCGCATGTCAAATGGCGTAAGATCGTACATATTGAATGTCCCTGTCAGGAGTTGCTTGAAGTAATGTGAGCACAATCCATTGGTTTGAATGGCCTTTGCTAAATCTTTGATCACATCGTGATTCATCCTCTCCCACCTAGGATTCTGACCTTGTGTGTCATAAGTCACCGGAATTGTCAAATGTCCTGATCCTTGCAATAAATCTTTTTCCTTGGATAACATTCTTCTGATGCACTTCCAATTAGTTGTCTTCACTGGTCGCTGTGGTTCTTCCGTGGGAAATTCCTTTGGCAATTGCATGCATAATGGGACTGTGGAAGTCTTTGGTGACTCCCTAAACCACCTCCTTTCCTTTGAGGATCTTGACTTCGCCCCTATATCCAAAAGGGGATTTTGAAATTCTTGTGATTGTGTCCTCATTGTTGCATTAAATGAATGCAGAAAGCTTTTCGCCGCTTCTGCTGCTGAAAACATCCACGCTGGAATTCCTTGTGATGCTGTGATCCGTATCATCTCTTCCCCTTCTTGATCTGCTCCATATGGCGTATCTTCAAATTCTTGAAACTCCGAAGTCGACGGATAATCCGTTTGCACTGGTATTGTTGCCTTCTTCTCTATACTCTTCTTTTTATATACTGTAGGGAAAAACTGCTGCATCATTGCAGACCTGCCACGAGATGGCGCTGTGGCTCCGCTGATCGGGCCGAGTCTGTCCTGCACTGTGGTCATCCCCCCACTGGGTGGCGCTGTCATCTGCCCGAGCGACCTGAATGACGTCACAAGCTCAATCGGTTCCTGGTCTTCCGCATTGACTGAACGCTGCAGTCTTTGTTGGGATCGGGCTCCTATGGCTTTTATTTGGGCCGGCAGTGTGGACTGAATACCTGAACGCCTCCCTGGGGTGGGTGAGGCTTACATCCCGGGGGCTGGAGCTGTGGGACCCGGAACTGGGGAAGGGGTGGAGCCCCGAGAGCTGGAGCTCTGATCACGCCCCCTCCTCGTTGGAGACGTCACCGGGGACTGGACCCTCCTTTTGCCGCGCCCCGCCCACGCCCTCCTTGCACGCGCGGCTTTGGGAATGCCCCCAGTCTCTTCCGGACTGATGTCACTGCCCCCCTCCTGCTCCGTTTCCGATGTTTCCCCCCTTGGTATCTGCATCCGTCCCCCCTTCTCCCTCTGACGTTATATTCATGCCCCGCCTCCTCGCGATGATCTCCCCTCGCGCATGGGCCCGCGTGCGCGCTGCAATCCGAGCAGAGCGCCGCATCTCGGTTTCCGGGATTATCATGCGTCTTCTGCCTGGGTCTCTGCAGGTCCACCCACCTCGCTGCCCGTGTCCGACATGGACATGATGGAACTTCCGCCCTTTCCCGAAATCCTGCGCTCCCCGGCTCCCGCACACGCCTCCCATCCCATGCGTAATATTTGAACCGTCGCTTCCTGCACTGCGCCTGCACCAACGGCACCAGATCCCCCTGTCTTTGCACCCCCCCTCTTCCCCCTTTGGGATCGCCGCCACCGCTTCCCCCGCCGCCGCCTCTATTGTGTAATTGCGGCTGCCACGCGGCATTCCCGTGCCGATCTCGGCTTCCCCCCCGACCTCCGCGCCCGACTCCTTGGCTCCCCCCGTTCCTTACGCGCCCTGCTCCTGCAACTCGGAACATTCCCCTCCTCAGGATCGCCTCGGTTCGGGACACGGCTCGTATCTGAGCCGACGTCTGAGTCCCCTGAACTCTCTGGGGTTTCAGGACGCTTTGGAGGTCCCTTGGGTTTTCGGGGAATTGGGAGTGAAGGCAGTACTAATTCTTCCTGCTCCCCTTCTCCGAGGACAGACTCCTCCGGGCTAACTGAGGCCAGAGCTAACCTCTGTCCTGCGCCTTGATCCTCCCCCTTCTGCCTGGGGCTTTTATCAACCGGCCATTTGGCGCTGAAATCACCTCCAGCATAATCCTCGCTGGAGATAACAGCTTCAAGGCTGTCTCATCCTTTCTCATCGCTAGCAATTATATATGTCTGTTGACCTCCTGCCAGAAACCCACTTCAAATAGCAATCTGGTTTCTGTAGACGGATAATTGAATCTGACCCATAGCAATAAATCTTTAAGATGTTTCCTGGGAATTCCCTCCGTATACGTTTCTGTCAAGCCCTGTAAGTCTGATAGGATCTCTAACTGCTCTCTAGTGTATGTGTTTCCCATTTTTATGTGTGGTGTTCTTAAATCTGAACCTTCTCACCGAGTTTGTGTCGTCAGGGCAGTTCGGAGGCTCCCAGGTCCCGTCCAGCAGTCCGCAGGAGATGGAGTCAGAGGCGCCTTCTGATTCCGGTCCGGGCTGTTCTGCTACGAATCGCAGTCAGTGAGAGCGGAGTGCTGCGATGGTCTCGGATGGTCTCAGTGGTGGCTGCTCTCAGTCCGCTGGCTGCCTTCCCAGGGAGATATCAGAGCTCTCCCGGGAACAAGTCCAGCTGCGGGGGCTGCCCGCCTGGGCAGAGGCTGCCTGGGCGAAGCCTGCCAGCCCACCCAGAGACGCCAAGTGTTTGATCGGCTGTCTGTCTCTGTCGGACACACGCTGTCCTGGTTTAGGACAAATTAGGGGAAATCTCCAAAAGGGAGTCCCCTAAAAAAAACAAACCTCCAACCACCCCTCCCCCAATACCGGATTCGGGAAGGAATTCCTCGGAGGAGCAAAGTGTAAAACAAAACCTATTTATTGACAAATAACAAAAGAACACTCCCCAACACAAGAAAAGAAAAGAAAACCAGGCAGTGCTGTGGAGGGCGCTGAGCTTCTCTCGCAGACTCCGGGGGTCCTGGACGTCCCAGGTCAGGTCCGGAGACGGTCCAGTATCTTCAGGGGAGGGTAAGAAAGAGGGAAATGAAAGAAAAGGAAAAAAAAACCAGCGCAGAAAGCAGAAAGCAGCAAAAAAAAAAAAAAAAAAAAAGCAACTATCAGCTAGGAGCCGAGGCAGGAGCAAGCAAGCAAGCAAGCAGCGGCCAGCGAAGCCAAGCAGCCAAAGCAAAAAAGCCAAGGTGCCCGGTCACACTCACCCCTCCCTCCCCGCCCCGCCACGGCAAGACGGCCGGGGGGGGGGGAAAAAACGCAGCTGCCAGACACAACACACGATATTGGGATAAAGGCTGTCACCCCACGACACTCCACCCCTTATCCCATATCATGAACATACAATAAAAAAACTTTCATTTCACTTACTCACACCTTTGACACTTATGCATTCCTCTCATCTTACTTGCTCAGACCTTTGACACTTACAGTTTCCTTCTGTCTCACATTCAACAATGACATTCATATATGAGTCTCATCCTACAATCAGGTCTCCCTGAGGTACACACCGTGTTGTTCCATCTTTCTGCATTATCCACCATGTATAACCTGGTCCTTGAGCAAAGACAATCCCACAGATGGGTTTGTCTGTACTCGAGGCAGGGTTGATCCATACTGTCTTTCCCAACAAACCTCTGACATGGGCCACTGGGGCTTTATCCCCATCTACTATATTAAGGAGCTCCGACTGAGCAGGACCCACTCGGTTGGTGGAACCTCGAGTGTTAACTAACCAGGTAGCCTTTGCCAAATGCTGCTCCCAGTTTTTTAAATACCCCCCACCCAATGCTTTTAAGGTGGTTTTTAACAATCCATTGTACCTTTCCACTTTCCAAGCAGCTGGTGCATGATAGGGGATATGGTACACCCACTCGATGCCATGTTCCCTAGCCCAAGTATTAATAAGATTGTTTTTAAAATGAGTTCCATTATCCGACTCAATTCTCTCAGGAGTACCGTGCCTCCAAAGGACCTGCTTTTCAAGGCCCAAGGTAGTGTTACGGGCTGTAGCATGAGACACAGGGTAGGTTTCCAACCATCCTGTGGTGGCTTCTACCATGGTTAGTACATAGCGCTTGCCTTGGCGGGTTTGAGGCAGTGTGATGTAATCAATCTGCCAGGCCTCCCCGTACTTGTACTTAGACCACCACCCCCCATACCAGAGGGGCTTCACCCGCTTGGCCTGCTTAATGGCAGCGCACGTCTCACAGTCACGAATAACCTGAGAGATACTGTCCATGGTTAGATCCATCCCTCGGTCTCGTGCCCACTTATAGGTGGCATCTCTACCCTGGTGGCCTGAGGCATCATGGGCCCATCGTGCTAAGAATAACTCTCCCTTATGCTCCCAGTCGAGATCTATCTTCAACTCCCCTATCTTTGCAGCCTGATGTACTTGTTGGTTGTTTTGCTGCTCTTCATTAGCTCTACTTCTGGGGACATGGGCGTCTACATGGCGAACCTTCACAGGTAACTTCTCTAACCGAGTAGCGATATCTTTCCACTCTTCCGCAGCCCAAATTGGTTTTCCTCTGCGCTGCCAGTTTGCCTCTTTCCATCTCTTCAGCCATCCCCATAGACCGTTGGCTACCATCCAAGAATCGGTATACAAATAGAGCCTTGGCCACTTCTCTCTCTCTGCAATTCCTAGGGCCAGTTGAATAGCTTTGATTTCGGCAAATTGACTGGATTCACCCTCTCCTTCAGTAGCCTCTGCAACCCGTCGAGTGGGACTCCATACAGCTGCTTTCCACCTCCGTTTCATCCCTATGACGCGACAAGAACCATCGGTGAATAGAGCGTAACGTGTTTCTTCTGCTGGCAACTGATTGTATGGCGGAGCTTCCTCAACCCGGGTCACTGGCTCTTGTTCCTCATCCGCGACACTAAAGCTCTCACCTTCAGGCCAATTTGTAATTATTTCCAGAATCCCAGGGCGATTTAACTTCCCAATTCGAGCACGCTGTGTAATGAGGGCAATCCACTTACTCCAAGTAGCACTGGTGGCATGGTGGGTAGAGGGAACCTTTCCTCTGAACATCCATCCCAGCACCGGTAGTCGGGGTGCCAGAAGGAGTTGTGCCTCTGTACCAATCACCTCCGAAGTGGCTTGGACTCCTTCATAGGTGGCCAAGATTTCCTTTTCTGTTGGAGTATAGTTATCTTCAGACCCCCTGTAGCTCCGACTCCAAAATCCCAATGGTTGGCCTCGGGTCTCACCAGGCAGCTTTTGCCAAAGGCTCCAGGACAGACCATGGCTCCCGGCTGCAGAGTAGAGCACGTTCTTCACATCTGGTCCCGTCCTGACCGGACCAAGGGCTACAGCATGAGCGATCTCCTGCTTGATCTGGATGAAAGCTTGCTGCTACTCGGGGCCCCAATGGAAGTCGTTCTTCTTGCGGGTAACCAGATAAAGGGGTCTCACAATCTGACTATACTCAGGGATGTGCATCCTCCAGAAACCTATAGCACCTAAGAAAGCTTGTGTTTCCTTCTTATCAGTTGGTGGGGACATAGCAGTGATTTTGTTAATAACATCCGCAGGAATCTGACACCGTCTGTCTTGCCACTTCACCCCCAAGAACTGGATTTCTCAGGCGGGTCCCTTGACTTTGCCCTTCTTAATGGCAAATCCGGCTTTCAGGAGAATATGAATGATCTTCTCTCCTTTCTTGAACACTTCTATTGCCGTGTTCCCCCAAACAATGATATCATCAATATATTGTAAATGTTCTGGAGCCTCACCCTCTTCTAGTGCAGCCTGGATCAGTCCATGGCAGATGGTAGGACTGTGTTTCCACCCCTGGGGCAATCGGTTCCAGGTATACTGCACTCCCCTCCATGTAAAAGCAAACTAAGGCCTGCATTTTGCAGTGGAATGGAGAAAAACGGGTTAGCAATATCGATGGTCGCGTACCACTTTGCTGCCTTGGACTCCAGCTCGTGCTGCAGTTCCAGTATGTCCGGTACAGCCGCACTCAGTGGTGGAGTCACTTCATTCAAGGCACGATAGTCCACAGTCAATCTCCATTCACCATCAGATTTTTGCACAGGCCAGATAGGGCTGTTAAAGGCTGAGTGGGTTTTACTGAAGCTGCTGCTGCTGGGCGGGGGAGGGGAGCAGCCATTCCACCCTTCGCCTCTGAGAACACACTTTCCAAAATTAACAAAACTATAAAAACTATATAAAATACACTTCTACAAGACAATAAACCATGTATCCCTTGATTTCACTATCCATCTACCTTAACAAAATACATGTTTTGTTCTTATTCCTTTTTGGCCCCATCTCACAGCTTTATTTTATCATCTTATCTCTTCATCGATTTCCCGGTCAGGGAACCAGAAATGTCAAGGTTTGACCCTGGCACCATGCCAGTGCCCCCCCATGAAAAATATCTTCCCCCTGGTGTCTATTGTGAGATGTGACCAGGAATAAGCAAAGCAGGCCTCCACTTAGAATTAAAGAAAACAAAACTTTATTAACTACACTACAACTCTATATAAAAAGGAACACACACACAGGGAAAATGAAAACCTTACAAATACATTTCCTCCTCCTCCCACCAAATTCCCAATACAATACATCTCCTAAATCAACCAACTCTCGGTCTGTCACCACCCTGTAGATAATCAATTCTCAATTTGTCAAGAGGAGAGGAGTCCTTCTTGCGCCACAGTGACCTCTTCCTTTCATGTCCAGTGCTCTCACCACTGAACATGGACCAGAGCTGCTTCTAGGGTCGTCTTTTAAGGATGCTTTGTCCCATTCCAAAAAGAGCGCAGTCTCAACTTTGGGACACCTCTCCCCCCCCAAATTTCACCCCCTGGGGCTGAGGGGCACCAACACTGAACCCTCCTGGCTCTGAGGCATTGCCTCCCCCGAGATGCAGTCTCTGTATCACAAGAAAACATGGTTCTATCCATGGCTATACAAAAAGAGTCCAGCAAAAGCCCCTCCATCATCTCTTCCCACTAAGATTCTTCTCTATTCTTCCAACATCTCTCACTGGCTCAGACCTTCAGCACACTTGCCCATTTCCTTCTTCAAACCTCCACTCTGTCTCTCTTCTAGAAAAGGTTAATGTTCCGTAAAGTTTTCATTGTCCAAAAAGGGGTAAAAGCTCCTACAAGCGGTCGGGCTCCTTCTCGGTGCCAACCTCCCCCTTTCTCCACAGGCCAGGCAGTGCTAACAGCACATGATATCAAATTTCAAGGTAACAGTCCAGTCCCAGGCACTGCAGCCACCAGCTCTCTCTCTCTCTCTCTCTGTCTCTGGGGGGGGAGAGAAGTGGGGGGGAAGCCCAATGCCTCTTGGTGTTTCCTCCACCCTTCCATCTTCAAGGCCTCTCCACCCCCCATCTCTGCATTTCTGTCCGGGCCCAGGCCTACCATGGCTGCTCCCCTCCCCCGCCCAGCAGCAGCAGCTGGACGGGGGAGGCAGGTCCGATCTCTTCCCCGACGAAGTCCCAAGAGAGCTTCCCAGGGGAGAGCTCTGCTTTTAACCCCTGTGTGTTCTCAGAGGCGTATCCAAATCTCAGTGGTCAATTCAGATGTCAATACCAAACCTGAGCATCCAATTGGACTGACCACAAAATCCAAGAAATCCACTTCCTGTCAAACCACGACACACGTGTAGGATGGTTCATGGGCAGCTCGCAGTTAAATGATGAGACTGGACTCTTCTATAGTTCGGTCTTCAGATAGTTTATTATTTGTTATCTCGAATGCTCTCTCTGCCCAGCTGGGATCTGACCAGCACAGCAGCCACAAGCACTCTGACCGCCCACAGGGTGGCTGTACATTCTTACAGTGATAATTGTGTATGTGACATTTACAATTTTCTCCCAATGCCCCACACATATGTTGGACAGTGAACCACCACCTTGAACCAATCTAAAAGTGCCTACGTCACCCAAAAGATGGATACCAAGAAGAAGGAGAAAGACCAGGAGGCCGGGCCTAAATCCTCCATCTTGCCTCCATTAGACCCCCCTGTACCAAAATCAGAAAAGTCATCTTCTACCCTAAAAAGTGTCATCCCTTCACCATTCACACCCTGGTGACTTGCAGACCCTCACACTCAGGTTGCACATACCTTGAGGGATCAAAATCGAGCCACCAAGAATTTCTGGCCACATTCCAGGATTTCCGAGTCCCCCAAGGGTGTTCTTGGGGACTCAGGGCATCCGATGTGGTCTTCTGAGTTCCCACACACAGGATCCTCAACTAAATTCCCTAACTCTTTCTTGAATCCTCTCCCCTCAGAAGTGGTTAGAGGAGCATTCACAAAGCCAACACCTCCTGCTACTCTTCCCATAGGAACTTCTCTGAGGGGAAAAAGTGTCTCTACCTTGGAGGTCCTGGTTCGGATACCACAGTATGGCCCATTCTCAGACACAAAATTACTCATTTGAGGGGTATTATCATTAACCTGGACTTGCTGTAGGTCAACAGCTGTATCCGGTGATAAGAGTTTACCCCGTAAGGAGGCATTTGTGTCCCAATTAGGAGGAGGTAAAGGGACAGCAGTAGGAGGGGGAGAAGAGCCTGAGTGCATGTTAAGTGGAGCTGGAGAGGGGGTGGAGAGTGCAACAGGTGGAGTAGGCACTCATGGTGATGCAGAAACAACTGGAGGAGCTGAAGGGGGTGGTGAGGGAGTGGCCACCAGGGGAGATACTGGGTCTACCATAGAGGAAGCCAAAGAGGTAGAAGAAGGAATTAGAGGAGGTGGTAATGGGATGGCAGCCAGGGGAAAAGCTGGATCTGCCATTTGAGGTGCCCGAGGAAGAGGATGATAAATTGGAGGGGCATCAGGAGGCAAATAGTCCAGGGGGTCCCACCTTTTACTAATCTCTCTAACTCCAGCATCCCCTCCTTCATTCCCCTCTTTCTTCCTCTGCACCTTACAAATTCGCACACCTTCATCCCTGATAGCACTCTTTGACCAACTAGCTACATATAATAGTTGCTCAGGATCGGTATCTCCTCGGGCTGTCAGATAGTGACTCAGTTGTTGACACATCCACTTGTCCTTTGTCCCACACCACGGCCATCCTCCTTGCACATCTAACTCTGGCCAAACTTCTACACAGTAATGAATCAACTTAATCTTATCTAATCCCTCCGTGGCCTCTATAGAATCCCATATCTCTAACAGTTCCCCTAAGGGACTGGGGGGGGGGTGGTGTGTTCCTCAGTCGCTTGCCTCTTTTCTTACTATTACACCCTCCCATTTTTTTGGGTCTCAACAAAAAAATCACAAAGGTGCCTCTACTTGAAAAGAAATGTACTGACAGATAACTCAAAAGAAATCCTATTTGAGAAGTCCCAGCCTCCTCCACCAAAAGTCAAATTTGCCTGACCCCTTTCTTCAGGACTTTAAAAGAAAAGAACTGCCTGATTTGCCTGGTCTTCCTTGTCAGGATTTACGTATCAGGACTTTAAAAACTTGAGACCTTGGCCTCCTTCACCGAGATTTGTGCCTAACCTCCTTTGTCAGGACTTAAAACAAAAACTGCCTGATTTTTAAAATTGCCTAACTTTCCCCATCAGGACTTATGTATCAGGACGTCATGTGTTGAGACCTCGACCTCCTTTGCCAAGACTTGTGCCTGACCTCCTTTGTCAGGACTTAATTTGCCTGCAGGACTTCTGGACTTGCCCAAATCCTTCTCAGGACTTGCGATTTACCTGACCTCCCTTGTGAGGACTTAAAAACAAAAACTGCCTGATTTTCTAAATTGCCTAACTTCCCTCGTTAGGACTTTCATAGCAGGACTTTTGGGTTGTGTGCCACTCACACACTGTTTCCTCTGCATGCCTGGAGGGAGGGACCTCTTTACCCCTTAGGAGGTGCCTCAACCACCAATCCCACTCGCTTCCCCCCATTCCCAGCCGGCCCCCTCGCGGGGATTCAGAACAGCAGTACTAAGGGGTCCTCACTCACTTTGAGGGTCCAAGCTGCCGGCCCGTGTCTCACTCACACTCCACTTGCTTGCCCCTTACTCCCGCCGCCGGATACTCTCACCAGTCCTGCGCTCCTCCGTGTCACTGGTCCCAAGCCAATCTTCTCTGGTCCTGATAGCCAGCTGTCCTGGAGGTCCAGCTGAAGTGGCCATCCCAGTCCCGGTGTCCTCTTCAGGCATGGCTCTCCCGGACGAGGCCTCAGCTGAAATAAATAGAGCAGATGTTTCTCCTTTTTAAGGCCTTTATTAAAAATCAGCTTGGGTGGGGAGAACTGATGGGTTGGGCACACACCACCACTGCTCCCAGGAGTGGCACAGAGGAGGAGGAGCAAGAGGGCAGCTGTGTCTGCTGGCATGCAGGCAGAGCTGGGGCATCTGTCCTCACAAGAACACCAGGAGATTCCCTTTTTCAGTTTGACATCCAAGATCCTCTTTCTCGCCGACATCCTTTAGCTGAGGGTGAAAGGTAAAAAGGATCTTAGCAGACACTGGATTCAGTTCCTCACCTCTAGACATCACTTAGATCTCTTAATTCCATGGTGGCTCATTGTTTTGGGGTTTTTCCTGCTACATTTGGTGAAGTTTTCCACATTTGCATACCAGCCCCGATGTCACTTCCTCCTCACAGTCCCAGGTGCCATTTTCCAGGCTGCAGCAGGGTGATACTTGACGAAGAGGGATTCCTAACCATCAAAAACAGGTAACTAAAGAAAAACTATTAACAGCAGGTGATTACAACATGAAATTATTAACAACAAATAGTTAAAACTCCAACTTAGCAGCAATTGGTTTAACCTGTTAACTCTGCAACTTTTTTTTAAAAAATGGACAACTTTTCTACTCATAACATTCTCTATTTTAATATTTCCCTAAGGCCTATGATATAATATCTACCTATTACTCTACTATTAAATAGGCTATATGGTGCACACATAAACTGATAGATTATATTGTACCAAAAAGAAGCTATAACAAATTATCAATTGGACCATATAAAAATATTAGTGATCAAGAACAACGTGGAAAAGCCAATACAGAAATGCAAAAGCCAATTATTATATTGTCATTTATAACCCAGCTCTGCTGCAAGGCACCAAGGGTCTCATTCACCCTTGACCTGCCACCCTGTCCCTGAGCATCACTGCATGTCCCTGAGTGTCCCTGCATGTACCTGAGTGTCCCAAATGACATCACCCCAGGAATTCCCATCAGGATTTGGGAAAATTTCAATGAAAATTCCCAGAAAATTCCCTAAATTTGTCTCAAATTTGGAGGAGGCAGGGGACAGGTGACACGAGTGATGTCCCTGAAGATGTCACTGCCCCGATGACATCACAGTGGTGACATCACTATTCCTGAAGCAGCCATGGGATGTCCTTGATGGTATTTTGGCACTGCTCGGCCACTGCACGGGCACCAGGGCCACCAGGGTCACAGTGGAAACTCCAAAAGAGGTCATGGATGTCCCCAAGTGTCCCCAGCAGGTGACACATGGTCAGGCAGGCACTGGCATCCCATAGCTGCTTGGTGTCAGCCACCTTGGCCATACAGAGGCCATACAGAAATTGGGGACACCTCCCTTGTCCCCTTTGGGGCAGCCTTGATGTCCCCAAGCTGGTGCTGCAGCTCCAGGAGGAATGTGGTGGCTTTGTCACATGCGGTCACCAAGCACTCCAGCAGCCCCAGCACCACCTCTGTCCAGTGTCCCCTCCAGGTAGCCTTCCACACCTGGCTGGTGGCCACCACAGCCTCCTCCATGGCCTTGGCAGTGGCCACATACATGCAGGCGTCGCAGAGCTTGGTGGCCTCCCCGGCCAGCCTGGCCCAGCTCTCCTTGAGCAAGGTCACTGAGTTCTACCAGTCACTGGTGGTGCTTGTCACATGGGCCCAATGATCCATGGGGTGGCCTTGAGGGCA
>JALJVW010000020.1:0-13418 GCA_024865655.1 Emberiza elegans
CCATAATTGGTTTTATGGTGGAGCTTCTTCAGCCCTTGTCACTTGTTCCTGCTCCTCTTTATTCAGGCCAGGAGGAGTTGTGCTTCTGTGCCAATCTCACCTCAGGGCCCTTGGACCCTTCATAGGCAACACAAGACAGAACAGGTCTGTGTATGGCTTTGGACCCTCTGTAGCTTAACCTCAAAATCCCAGTGGTCAGCCCAAGTCTCTTTCTCAGGCTGCTGCTGAAAGGGACAAGCCATTGTTCCTGGCTGCAGGTAAAGCACATTCTTCTCCTTGGTCCTGTCCTGACTGGGCCAAGGGCTACTTCATGAGCGATCTCCTGCTTGATCTGGGCAAAGGCTTGTTGCTGCTCAGGGCCCCAGTGGAAATTGTCCTTTTGTGGGTGACCAGGTAGAGAGGGCTCACAATCTGACTGTATTTGGAATGTGCATCCTCCAAAACCTATGGCACCCTAGGAAGAGCCTGTTTTCCTTCTTGCTGGTCCCGTGGAGACATTGCTGTGATCTTGTTGATGACCTCAGTGGGAATCTGACACCCGTCCATCTTGCCACTTCAAACCCAGGAACTGGATCTCTCAGGCAGGTCCCTTGACTTTGCTCTTCTTGATGGCAAAACCAGCTTCCAGCAAAATCTGGATGATCCTCTCTCCTTTCTCAAATACTTCCATTGCCATGTTCCCCACACAATGATGTCATCCATGTACTGCAGGTGTTCTGGAGCCTCACCCTTTTCCAGTGCAGCCTGGATCAGTCCATGGCAGATGGTGGGGCTGTGCTTCCACCTGGGTTTGTGGGGCAGTCGGTTCCAGGTGTACTGCACTGCCAGGGAATGGACCAGGTGAAAGCAAACTGAGGCCTGCATTCTCCCTGTCCATTGCTGCAGTGCTCAATGTTGGAAGATCACTTCATTCTACTATTTTTGAATGGAGTCAAAAATGCTGTCTCAGCAATGGTTTCTTGGCTCTCCAGTACAGTTGGTGGTCACCTTCTCAATTGGTATGTGTTTTCTACCACACCCTGGGTTTTCGTGGTTCCTGTTCCTTGGCCAGAGGACTCCATGTCCATGGTGTCAAAAGCACTTTGCTGGAGGACTCCAGCTGTACTGGAGTTCCAGCACAGCAGCGCTCAGCAGTGGAGTCACTTCATTCAAGGCATGATAGTCCACAGTCAATCTCCATTCTCTGTCAGACTTGTGCACAGGCCAGATGGGGCTGTTGAAGGGGTGAGTGGGTTTTGCTGACCCCCCTTGGCTCTCCAGCTCATGGATCATTTTGTGGATGGGATCACAGCATCTCGATTTTTTTTTCAACACTGCTGGTGGTGCACTGTCGAGGTGGCAATTGGCACTCATTGCTCTTCCACCCTCAGGAGTCCTACTGCAGATGGGTTTTCTGATAGTCCAGGCAAAGTGTTCAACTGCTTAATGTTCTCTGCCTCAACAGCAGCTATTCCAAAAGCCCACCTGAGTCCCTTTGGGTCTTTGTAAGAGCCATTCCAGAGGAAGTCTATGCCCAGAATACACGGGGCCTCTGGGCCAGTCACCATAGGATGTTTCTGCCACTCCTTCCCAGTCAGGCTCACCTGGGCTCCCAACAGGGTCAATTGCTGTGATCCCCCCATCACCCCAGCAATGGAAACAGGTTCTGCCCCCACATGTCCTGATGGTATCAGGGTACACTGCACACCACATCAACTGTAAACTATTTCTGTGGCATGAATCTGATCCACATGTTCTCAGAATATCCATTTATTTTTTGCCTCCTATACAAAGACTAAGCCACTAAAAAACTATACCTCAATATCTTACTTGACACAAAAGCTAATTATGGGAACTTAGGACTCCATCCACATCAATGAAACTGGGTTTTGCTCCCTGGGTACACATTTCCAAGGAGGTTGAACACAGTAGGCAAATATCCCCTCTCCTGCCTGGGATCCTGGGCAAAACAGTGATTTTCCAGGTTGGCCAATCCAGGTATCCTCATTCCATGGGGCTCTCTGACCCAAATCATACAGGTCAGCAGTTTCTGTCTCTTCCTGGAGGTTTGTTGCTATCTTCACTTCTTACATTAGTGACTCCCTTCAAATCTGACAGATTTTGACTCCTCATGGGAGGTTGGGGCTGCCTTCACTTTGATGCTCCTCAGTTTTTTCCCTCCTTGAGGACAGTGCTGAACAAGTGGGTTTCCCATCCCTCCTTCCCATGTCTTCCCCATGGTCACACAGGAAGAACCACAGGTCAGCCTGTGGGTGTGGTTCTCTCTGAGGCTGGGGATGTTGGGCTCTGACTCTGGGGCCTGTGACTCACACTGGTGCTGCACTGATCTTCCTCACCTCCTCCTTCATCTCCCTCATCTCCTCTTTGAGGTCCTTGATCATAGCAGAGACATTTGCCTGCATGGGGCCATTGATCACACTCTCACAATTTCTAAGCTTGTTGGTGACAGACCCCACTGTCTCTCGGTTGGTATCAGCATTAATCATTGCAATGAAGGTGGTGTATTGGGATGGCCCCAGATTTGCCAGACTCCCACAACATTTGCCCTGTGCACCTGACCTTGTTGGGGTCATTATCATGCTGTCCATCCCTCCCAAAAGAGTACCTCCAACACTGCCACTTCTCTCAGCTCTTGGATCCCTTCCTCAAAGGGTCTTCCAGCACATTCTATGGTGGTGCTCCTGCATTCTCTCCTGTGGACAAACCTCTCTCCCCGACACTCATTAGAAAAACTCCCAGGGAAAGGAACCCTGACTCTCTTACAAAATCTGATTCACACCTGATTCCTGGGTCAAGGTTCCAAACTCCTTGCCTCACCACCATCAAATTGCATGCTGTCCTAGATTGCAAGGCAGTGTTTATTCTATTACAATCTGTTAGAGTTGTGGCAATTATCTTCTGTTAATTTGGCATTTTTCTTATCTCTTCCACAAACCAATCCTCCTCTCAGGGTGATATCATCTATAATTAGCCATTGAAAAGACACTGCATGACTGATAGCATTACAGCATTCTCCCACAAATGCCCCGCCCCAGATTTGCCAAGCATTCCAGACTGGATATAAGCAGAGATTCTGGAACACACAACACCTTTCCACTGGACTCCCCATAGCAGGATCTTCCACTGGATCTTCAGAGAGACTGCACCTGATTCTACAGGATCACTGCTCCCAGAACCACACCTGCTATTAAGGACTGCAGCCACAATTCCTATTGGACTGCTACCAACACCCTGACCCAAGGGTGTCAGGTTGCAAATTCTGAGTCTGTCAGTGTTGTTTTGATTTACTGCATTGTTTATTTTATCTTTTATTCCCCTCCTAATAAAGGACTGTTATTCCTGCTCCCATATCTTTACAAAACCCCCATAATTTGATTTATAACTATTCAGAGGGAGTTTACATTCTCCATTTCCCATGCATTGCCTTCCTTAGCAGACACCTGTCTTTCAAACTGAGACAGATGCCTGTACCCACAGGTCCCAGACCTGCAGTAACCAGGTTTGTATAAGCCTCGCCCCCCTTAATACAATGTCTTTGTGCAGATTACAGAGACTTTTGTACATCAGATACTCAGTGATTATCGCAATCTCTGGCTCCCTTATGGGTTTTGAGGGCCTCCATTCTTATCCTTATCTGGGTGCTCTGATTTCATCTTAGACCTCCTTGTTTCCACAGGGCCACTGCTGCTGGCTGTGACTGCCTTTGCAGTTCAGCTGGAACCTGGACAGTTGTAAAATCTGTGGGTTCCACTGCTGCACCATCAGACTCTCCCTCTTTGAGGCAGGGGAGGGTTTCTCACCAGCTGGGAAATGTACTCCTTCAGCATCTGGCCCATCTCCTTCCCAGAACCCCCACCCAGTCTGGGTGGTTCATTTCTGAGGTGGGCTGTGGGGCAGGGTCAGGCTCTGGGGCAGCAGCATCCCTTGTCTCTGGGGTAGGTGTCAGTGGTTATCAGGTTAATCTGCCCTTATCTCTGAATGCTAAATAGAACAGGCCTATCAGCTAAAAACCACTGCATGATATCATTTGTATTTAGTGTGGATCTGAACCCTTTGAAAACTGGTGGGGCAGACCCAAAGAGATGGTTAAAGAATTGGGAGAAAAGTTCCCCAGTGTCATTTCCTCACAGTAAGTGCCATTATTAAAGTAACCCCAAAAACATACGGGTAGTGTGTGATAGCTCTGAATCCATGAGCCTGCCTTCCAGTGTAAGTTAAAGATCCATTAATTCCTCACCTCATTAAGCCATAAAGCAAACTGGATAACAGCCACAGCAGCCTTAGTTTTGGTTAGCCTGTGTTCCAGGGATGGCTGGGGTGCTCCTGATGGGGCAGAAGGAAGAGCTCCAGGCCCTCTGTGAGGGTGATGAGGGCAGCGGGCTGTCAGCAGGGGCTGGCCGGGCGAGCTGCAGTGCCTGGGCCTTTGCAATCCTGCCCATCCAGGCTGCTGTGGACTTCACTCCTTGTGTGTGGATGAGGGGTGGTGGTGGGCAGAGAACACAGAGATTTCATGAGGTATGCATGGGTGAGGGTTTGATTCATGGCCAGCACCTTTGTCAGCTGATCCCCTTGGCCCCTCCTCTCTTGTGGCCATGGCAAGAGCTGGGTGGGACGGCCCTGGCAGAAAGGTCTGCTTGGATTCCTGCACATCCAGGTTCTGACTGTGGCTCTGTTCCTCTCTCTTCCAGCCCTTCAAGCCCTGAGTGAAGATGACAGCCCCTCCTGCATAAACACATTTGTTCAGGTGATGTTCAAGGGCAGAGCTGCAAAATTACATTCATCTGCTGGCTCAGAAGAACCAGTGTCTCTTAAAGACCTCCAGATCCCTTGGAAGGTGAGACCACCTGGAGACCAGAGGAGACCAGCTGGAGCTCCAGGCACAGCTGATGATTGGCACAGCTGAGCCTGTGGGAAGCTCCCATAGCTCCTGCCTTCTCCCTCCCTGTTGACAGCTCCCTCCCTCCAGCCCTCAGACCCTGCCTGTGGTAGTTGGTTTTTTACAGTTGTTTTAACATAAAAGTTAGATTTCCTATGTTAGTCAGTTTTCCTAATGGTTTCTCCCATGTACCCCATTTTGTTCTTCCCTAATGGTTCAGTCCTAAGTTGTTTACACAAGGTTTCCCCACCACTTGTCTGCCCCCATCAGTGTGTCAGTCTCCCTGCTCCTCCCTCACTCCCTTACAAGCCCTTGTCACTCTCCTTGTACTACCCCTTACTCTTTCAGTCTCTGTGGTCATTCCCTTGTATTCTCAAAATATTTCTGTGTCAGTTAGCTATGTCTCGATGGTTGATTGGTTTTGTGAGGCTTCTTCCCTCCCCTGAATGATCCTTATTGGAGTTGCTATGTGATGTGTTCCTCCCTAAGATCCTCTCATTGGGTGAGGTTGTATCCACCCCTTGAACCATCCCTCTTTAAAAATGTTAGTCTGGGCCCATTTTCTTTTGTGACTTTTGGTCCTGACCCTTTTGGGAATAAAGCTTCCTTGGAAACTCAGACAAGTGATCCTTCCTTGTTCCTTCACCTCTGATTTCTCCTGCCCGTGCTCCTGCTGTGTCACCCATGCCGTTTGATTACCGCCACCCTGGGCGGTCTCGGCAGAGATCAGGGGCAGCCACTCTCATGTGCGCCTCGGCCCTCAAACCCAAAATGCCAGCCCAGAGAACCTCCATCCCATGGCTGCAGGCGCTTCACACCTGCCCATCCCTTTCTTCCTCCCAGCTCATCCCTTTGCTTTGCCTTCCATTAATAAACAATTTGGCTTCTTCCCTTTGCCTGCATCTCTGTGGAGCTGGAGTGATGCAAATCTAAAAATGATGGGACACATAGGCCCCTCCTGTTTCTCTTCCACGTTTTTGTGCACAGACACAGAGGAACCCACAGCAGATCAGGCTGGAAAGGTCCCTGTGCTGAAGGTCCAGTTCCACAACACTGTGGAGTTAAAGATCTTGCTGAGCACCCTGGAGCCCCTGGACCCTGGAAGAGCCAAGCTGAGGTGCTCTGAACCCAGCTGTGAGGGATTCCATGGCAAGCATCCATGGAGGACAAAGGCTTGGAATGCTGGAAGGTTTCAAGAACAGCTTCCTGAAAGCACAGCAGTGCTCCATCCTGCACAGGATCAGGAAGGGGCAGAACCAGAGACCATCCGGGCTTAACAGAGAGCTTTGGGTGTGCCTAAGGGCAAATGAAGCAGCAGCACAGTGCCCAAGACTGGGACAAGGGACCGTGCCAGTGCCGGGCGCTGTCAGGCAGTGCCAGGATCCTGGGTGGGGTTCTGGTCCCCCAACCGAGGAATGGCAGCCCCAGGCTCAGACCCAGTCAGAAAGCCAAGCAAGTGAGACCAGAGGGAGAGCACCCTTCCAGTTTCTCTTGGGCACAGCCACAAAACAACCCCTGCTGCTCCTTCCTCCGCCTGTGTTTGGGGTGTGCTGGTGGCAGAGCCAGCCAGGTTGTGCACTGCGTTCCAAAGCCTGTTGGGAGTGGGTGTGAAAAGTGCTGTGTGCACAGCAGAGAGTCCTGGAAGGTGCTGGCAGGAGCCTCCTGCAGGGACAGGGCTCTGGGCTCTGGCTGGGAACAGCCTGGTTTTGCTGCTGTGAGCGCAGGCAGGAGCTGAGGCAGGTGAAGAGGCAGCGGGCAGCTTGTGTTTGTAGAGGGCCTGGGGCTGCACCTCTGAACCTCCACCTCGACACACATTTGGGGGAATACGAGCTAGAGCTGGAGTGCCTGTCCTGAAAGGACCTGAAGTCATTCAGCCTTGCCAGCTTTTCTTAAGAGTGTGTTGGTGTTCCCCAGGAAAGCTACACATTTGGGGAAATGCCTTTGGAAGAAAAGGGGCTTGCTTCTCAAGGAAAGTGCTTCCCAGGGAGCCACAGTGAGGCAGGTGCAAGTGTCCCCCTTTAGCTCTCTGTGCTCATTTCAGTCCTTGAGGCCCGTTGCACTTGGCAGAAGGGCAGGGCAAGGGAGAAGGCTGTGAAGAGCAGGTTTGGCATCTGCCTGGACCTGCAGAGACCAACCCAAGCGCCTGCAGCAGGGTGTGTTCCCTCCTTTGGACAGAGGTGTGAGCAGGAGTGTTGCTGACATCTTTTGTGAAAAATCCTTGCTTTAGGATTTTTCCCCTCTGAGAAGCCGAGAGGCCTCAGAGACAAGATGTAAACAATTGGTATCTGCTGCTGTGGAATGCAACAGGTGCACCTGTGATTGGCCCATCTCTGATGTTTATAGTTGGTGGCCAATCAAGGACTTCAGCTGTCCCGGACAGAGCCCAGGACAGCCGCTTTGTTATCATTCTTGCTATTCTATTCTTAGCTAGCCTTCTGAGAACTTCTTCCTTCTATCTCTTTCTAGTATAGTCTTAATGTAATATATATATAATATAATAAATCAAGTCTTCTAATTATGGAGTCAAGATTCTTGTCTCCTCTTCATCCTCAAAACCCTGCGTCCCAAAGGGACAATAACTGGTGACTCCGACTGCAGAATGAACAATTGGACCTTCGACTGAGGAGGACATTTCTCACTTGGTGAGATCCCCAGAGGAGCATTTGCTACATTTGGGTAAATCCGGGTATGTGGCAGTGATGGTTTTGCTTTGGACAGACGTGGATTCTAGCCAGGAGCTGAAGAACTGAAGATCCTGATTTGGACAGAGTTCACAAAGGCTGACCACAAACAGAACCTTCTGAAAAGCCTCCAGGATGATGTCTGGAAAGCCTACCAGGACCATGCAGTTGATGGCCAGAGAGTGTTGGACACTGTGTAAAGGTACTGTTAGGTTTTTCCCTCCTGAAAATGTGGCCCGTCGGTAATTTGTGGCTGCTTATGTGAGGACTTCTCCTTGGGGATGAGGTTCATTCTCCCCTTCAGAGGAGAAACTTATTGCCCTCTGGCAAAAATGGGGTCAAGAGGATGAAATTCTCCCCATGGAGACAGATTTCTATGAGTTTTTCCATGGGCAAAGCTCTTTTTGGATTTTTACTAATGTGCTCTATGCTCAACCTGTTCATGCCTGGGGAGTGCATGGACTCTATTTTCCAGTTCTGTTTGAGCGTGGGTTTGGATGTCCTAAGGTCTTTCTTTTTCAGGCTGCTTTTCAGGTCTTGAAACGGAGAGCAACTGTTTTTCCCTGGATTGCTCACTGCAGGGGGAATGCTCCGTTCCCCAGGTTCCCTCAGGGAGACCACCCTTTGGAGGACGATTTCCTGCTTCTCAGCCCCCCAACCGCAGTGGGGCCTCCATTCCCGAGCCGAAAAGTTTTTTCTGCGTGGCAGGGCGGCTCAGATGCCCTTTTTTTCCACCTGCCCTCTCCGGGGATGGGGAGCCACCCTCTGGCAGCCCTGCAGCCCCCCCCGGCCGGCCTCCTGGGCCCTGCCCGCTCAGAGCTGGGGACCCAGATCCCTGAGAGACCCCGCCTGCCCTCCCCGCGGGGCCGCCTCCCGGACCCGCCCGCCGCCGCCTGCCCGGGACGTCCCTTAAATTTACTTGCGCCCGCACCATGCCTTCCAACAGACTCCGCTTCCTGCGACTCAAATGCCGATTCGCTGAGCAACAACCATCCACCGCCGCCTCCTCCCCCGCCCGTGCCGATCCTGCCGGTTTCTCCGCCTGCATCTCCGCCCCTTTTCCAGAGCCAGGGGCGGTGACGACGCTGGCGACTCCGCCCGCACTGTTCCACCCCGACCGTCGAACCCACCCTGGTTCAGGATGCTGCTGACACCGACCGACCCGAGCCGGCCCCGGCAGCGGCAGCATCACCATCACCCCTGCTTCAAGAGACTTCCCCCAGTTCTTGGGCTGTCCCGCAAGGCTGCCCCTGCAGTGAACAGTTGGGACAGGGAAGAGGCGTCAGCCTCTCCTTTTTGGGGGGGCATGGCCCGCCAGCTGGCTGTGGGAGCAGCCCGGCTGCCTGTTTTAAGATCAGAGTTCTTGGGCTTGGGGCTGTTTGATCAGGGGTTTCCCCTTGGGAGGTGCGCAGCTCTCTGCCCTCCCCCGCGCCCTGGACGGCAATTTCGGCAGGTGGGTCCCAGTTCTGCAGTGGTCCCCAAGCCGGAGGGGTTGGGTGGTATCTGGATGGGAGCACCACCATTTGTATTTGCATTGCAGAGGCACAGCCAAAAGCGATCATCGCTTGTCTGCTGTGGGCCAAACAATCCCATGAGATGGAGATTCCTGCCACAACTTCTGTCCCTTCACTGCTGGCAAACCTCAGTGATTTTGGGGACAGGAAACGACAAATTTTTTCTGCCATTCCATTGGCAGTGTGGTGCCAGGCTGTGGGAAATCAAGAGCCCTTTAACGGGCTGGGCCTGGGCTGTTTGGTTTGGCTGCTGGGGCCAGGGGCCACCTCCCGGCCTCCTGCTGGTTTGGGGGTTCTGCTTCCACCCAATGGGCCTGGGCCACCGTTTTTGTGGGCCAGGTTTGGGGTTCCTGATCCTTCCACATGGGCCAGGGCCCCCAGATTGGAGATCTTTGGCCCCCTCCTCTTTGCTGCTGCTCTTGTCTGACTAAAAAAACAAAAAAAAAAAAAAAATTTTTTTAATTAAATAAAAAGGGTGAAAAGCTGACAGCCGCTCAAAAGCATTGGCAGCAAAAAATTGATTCATTCTAAAACATTTTCTTCAAAAATTCTTTGAATCTGTTTGATAACTATTGATAGATTTTTCCTTCAACAGTTTGTTGTTTATGAGTCTAAAAGCCTGTCTCAGGACCAAAAGGACTTCCATCACTCTGGCAAGAAAGAACATCTTCAGTCCATGGACTTTTCCTGAAACTCAAAAGCTTGGACTTGAATTTCTTTGCATTGTTTTTGCATTTTCTTATATTATAAGATTGTTGTAGTGATTTGATAGAATCCTATGTTCTTCAGGTGAAGCCCAGGGTTCATTCCACATCAGCTCCACATTGAGATTTGGATTGGCAAAAATAACCTCTCAGGTGTTTGTGCTTTCCTCTGCATAATGCCCAGCAGAAAATTCCCACTTTTCTTTTTAATTTAATTAATTAAAAGGGTGAGATGTTGCAGACTCTTTTTGTGAAAAATCTTCCTTTAGGATTTTTCCTCCTGAAAACTCAGAGCCTCAGAGACAAATTGCAACAATTGTTATCTGCTGCTGTGGAATGCAACGAATCCATCTGCCCATATTTCTATGGGTGTTTGGATTTCTTTCCAGTCATGAAGGTACTCCTGCCAATAGGGAAGCTTTCTTGCTTCCACCCCTTCGAAATTCTTCTCAGATATCTCTTATCTTAGTCTTATTCATCATATATGTCATATAATAAATCCAAACCTTCAATTAGGCCAAGATTCTTGTCTCCTGTTCATCCTCAAAACCCCATCTTTCTCAAGGACAATCATTGGTGAAACAGGTGTGATGGTGAATGGCTCGACACCTCTGTCCCCATAAAATGGACACACAGAACAAGTTCCTGGATAATCTTTAAATTCTCTACGCACTAGTCTACTTGAAACCTTGGCAACTTGGTTTCGCTTCTCATTTGCTGTTTTAAAACTTTCCTTTGTTTTCACTTTTTTATGCTTTCCCCATTCTTTCTTTCTCCCTTCTTAAAAATTATCAACACCTTTATTTTCAATGGAAAAAGTCCCAGGCATTGTTTAACCCCAAATACCCAAAGAAAAACACAGTTTTGTCTCAAGGGTTTCATTTCTGAATTGATTTCCCAAAATTGTATAACTGTCATTTACTTTTAGGAAATAAAAAAAATCTACATCAACAAATCTTTAGAAAGAAGACAAATGTTCTTTGTTACAGAGATTTTTTTTTCATATCAAGGTTAATATTACTGTTCCAGTCTGAAATTTCCTTCTTTTTTGAGGTCAAAGAGGCCAGGATGCCATGCCGCATTTCACCAGATGATGGAGACCTATTTACGCATCTCCAGCACAACAGGGAGAAAAGGCAGAATTCAGTCCATTCAGAAAGGGCAAAAGGATTCCTTGGGCTGACTATCAGAATCTGGTCTGCTCGAAAGCAGGCCTCCGGGAGGCCCTGTTCCCAGGCAAACTTTTGAAGTTCTAGCCTTTTCAGTCTGCTAATCCCTTCCTTTGAAAAAATCCTCATTGGAATGACCCACGGGGACTGTGGTGGGCGTTGCAGGCAAAAAAAAAAAATGGAAAAGGGGAGAATGAGGTCTCACATCCTTCTGTACTTTGCACAGTGGTGGGATTTTCCTCTCTGGAGCATGTCCCAGGGCTCTGCTTTTAATCCATTGCCATCAGTAAATTTTCCTCAGACTCTGCAGATGGTGAACAATCCCCTCAAAGTTCATTTCATTACAAAAGCCTGTTCCTAGGGTGAGCAAAGCCCAGGTTATGCTGGGCCCCAGGCTTCAGCCCTGGGGATGTGGGAGTGACAGGAGGACTGGGATGGAGCACCTGTTGGGGTTGGCAGCAATGCCATTTTCCTCCTGACATCTCTTCCAGAATGTATTTACTTCCTCTGACATCTGCTCTGTACTGATGAAAACTTGGCACAGCAGAGCCACAAGGAGATGGAGGAATATTCCACAAATGGCTCTAGGCACCAGGGCAGGCGGAGAATCTCCCAGATCACCCTGGTTGCCTGCAAAGGATAAACCGTCCAGAGACAGCACTCAATATCGAGTGGCAAGGCCTGAGCATATAAAGGAGAGGCTGGGAGACACAGGGGGAGCAGCTGGCCTGGTACCCCTGAACCCTGCCCCTAAGCCAGGTGTCAGCCCAGTGCCTGAGGCAGGCAGATACGTTGCACTGGGGGAGAGGATGGAGAGGCACTGGAGACGCAAGCTGCGTACAAGGCAAAGGCCAGTTATGGAAACTCACAGCCAGGGCAAATACATCCTTCTTGTCCCTATCAGAGGTGTACATTTTTTGCAGTGGCCAGCCGTCCATCCCACAGAGCAGTGTGGGCAGCACCTTTTCCATTGTTTTTCCTGATGAGGCTATGGTCTTCCACATGATTGCAGCACCTCTGCAGGACCAGAGCTGTGTGTCATGGGGGTCTCAGCCAGGGCACTGTGGCCTGGGCAGCCACAAGGGACAGATGACAGAGCCGCAGTGCCCTGAGGGGTAGGCAGGGAGCATGTCAGGAGGCTTATGAGCTGACAAGCCAGGGCTAGGAAATGGAGGCTTATGAGCTGACAAGCCAGGGCTAGGAAATGGAGGCTCCAGTGGCTCCTGGAACTCTCTGCCTGTCTAGCAGAGCCCATTGGACTGGCTGTACAGGGTTAGGCCTGAGCCCTGAAGGCAGGTGGGCCCTGTACCTGTCACATGCTGGGGCACAGCGCAGGAGGGTCACTGCCACATCATTGGGGTGTGCCTCAGTCAGCCGCAGGATGTCCATGAACAGCCAGTCCTCTGGAGGCTCCTTGGATGCCAGCCTCTGGTGCATGTTCCTAACAAAGCCTGGCACCTGCAGAAGGCACAGGGAGACTTGCAGAGCTGCCAGAGCAGACTCTTGCCCAGCTTGCCCCTGAGAAGTGCTTCCCTTCCCACCACATTGGGACAGGCCTCAAAGGCTTGAGGCGCCACGCCAGTCCTGGGGACACCCAGCCCTGGCCACAGGCTGCTTACTTGACTGGGCTGGAGACAACTCTCTCCCAAACAGATCCAGGCTGGGAGCAGGAGGTATGCTCTGAGGGGCTGTGGGGCCAGGCTCTGCTGCATCCTTGGTGAACATGGTGATTGATCATCTCTCGACACCAAGTGAGGTTTGTAAACTCTGCAAAAGAAGGAACAATAGGGAAGAGAGGGATGATCCATGGAGTGCTCCAGTGGTGATGCTCGGCTGAGAAAGTGGGGCTGGCTCTCAGTACCTGGCCTACAGAGCGCCAGCAGCTACGGGCAGGATCTAGCCCTTGTGTCGGGTCCTTGCCTGCATCTGGCAAAGAGCAAGGAATGCCAGAGCTGAAGAGCTGCAGGAGAGGCCAGAGAACACCGCCCAGCCCTGCAGCCTCCCTGCTGAAAATGTGTTATTTCAAATATTACACTAAAGATATTTGCACCCAAGTTGGTGGGAAATTGAAGTTGGAGCTGCTTCTTCCTTCCAGAGCTATTCACCGAGTGCTACAGCAATGATGAAGAACTGGCTGAGCAGCTGCTGACTTATTCCTGTGAGGCCTGGGGAGGGAGCAGCTGTCTGGAGCTAGCAGTGGAGGCCAGAGACCAGCAGTTCATTGCCCAGCCAGGTGTGCAGGTAAGGGCAGTGAGGCAAAGGTGGGCCGGTCACTGTGGCTCTTGTGCTCTAACAGGGGCTGTTGGCTCCTCTACCCACAAATATAAATCAGGAGGGAAAAAAAACATCTTGGCTTGTGGCTATAAATCATAATGAACTGGGTAATAAAGACTGCCTGAAGTGATTTCTGCTCTTGGCTTGCACAGTGTGGATGTAATGCCCAGCATGGATGAGCATTGCATATAATGCAGTGG
>JALJVW010000020.1:21207-35034 GCA_024865655.1 Emberiza elegans
TAGACTCCTGCTCAGTCAAGGTCCTGCTAAATTCCTGACCCTCCAGAAAAAGAAAAAAGACTTAACAGAGCCATTATTCTCATATGTGATAGAAAAGGGAATAACGTTGAGGTAGTTTCCACATTCACCCAGAGGTAATTAAGGACATGGACACCCAGGGGGGAAAAGACAAGTGGAGAAGGGATTTAGACAACAGGGGATGGATGGTGTTGGTGTGCTGGGAGGGGATTGGGTGAAGGGGAGTGTCCAGCAACATGGTTAAGGCAAGAAGCAGCAGGAGGAATCTATGTGGTATGAAAAAGGAAGATTGAAAAGAGAAGGAAAAGAATTAATCATGAGGATATGGAATGTTCACCACCATCTCATCCTCGAAATTTGCGGGTGATGCAATTACAGATCCTTTTCTATTCCCGGTTTGCAGGACAGGAAAACAAGGAGGTCAGGGTTTCAGGGGTTTCTCTGTGGGGGCGTGCTTGAGACCAGGCGCGGGGTATGGGACCCGGGAGCCAGCACGGGCTACAGGGGCCTGTGGGAGCTGTGAAAGGACCGGGCACGGGCTGTGGGGCAGGGGAGCAGGGCTCAAGCTCCTCCTGCTCCTCCTTCCCACCCTTCAGGATGCCATGGGTCCAACAGCTATGGAATTGCCCCTCTCCACTCTCACCACTCCAGGGGTCCTGCAGTTCCCTCCACCACTCTCCTGGGGGCCTGTGGGGAGCTGCCGGCCCTGCCCGCCGGGGGCGCCTTTAACCTGTCACCCGTTGATTTATTAGGGACCACCTTGGCTAATCCATCTTGTGAGAAAACAACTGTTCCAAACACCAGTTGCAGATTGGCATGAGATTATTCAGTTGATTTTATGAGATACTGAGATACAAAAGATTTTGCAAGTAGAAAGTTTATCTGGCTTTTCTCTGACCAGCTTTCAGCATCCACAGGATCTGTGGTCTTCAGGTGCACAGGAAGCCGCAAAGAGCTTGGGATACAAATGGATCATCCGTTGCCTGTGCCTGGGCTGCACAGGGCTGAACTCCATCTGGATGGTCTAACAAAGGCTGAATATAAACATACCGTGGCCCACTGGAACTCAAATCCTGTGAGCTACACTATTCAGCTGTAACCAGCTGAATTTTCATGTTAACTTGAACCAGGAGAGGAAATGGTAAACATGGAAAAGTATTCTTCGTGTTCTAGTGACAGCTGTGCCGCACAGCACCTGTGCCTACAGCAGGTGGTGGGAACAGATGATCTTTGTGATACTTTGCACCCAAAGGGTTCAGGCATTCTGTGATTCCCCAAGTGGAGAGGAAACTGGACCTATGAAGTCCCAGGTTTCTCCAGTGCCTTTGTTCCAACCAAGTGCAGGATTTCATTTCAGAGCTGACACATGTGTCTTTAAGGTGCCTGAATGGAGGAGAGGAGGGCAGCTGCAGCTTGGGGCTGGTGCCCCCATCAGAGTGTCTCTGCCCATGGGCACCAGTGCTGCCTTGGGACGCCGCCTGTGGAAGGGGTCTGCCTCAAGCCCGCCATGGAAAACAGTCAGGGCCACAGGCAGCAGCTGAAGCAGCCAAGCATTGCTGTGGAGGCTGGCAAGTCAAGAGAGATGGCCATTGTGCCAGCTCTGCTGGTTTTTTTGCCAAAGCAGGGCAATGGTGCCCTGGGCCCCTGTCTGGCATCCTGCAGGCGGATGCCTGGCCGAGCAGGTGCCGCCGTCAGGCCAGCTGTGGCTGAGCCTGCCTGGTGCTGTTTCTGTGGGCTCCAGAGCACTGCGCAGCGACTGCAGCCCCTGGCGCACGGCCTCCCCATGGTGGCAGCAGCTCTGCGGGCCCAGAGCTCTGGGGTCAGCTCCCCATGGCACTGCGGCCTGCAGCCCCAGGCCCGGCCACACCAGCCCCGCCTCTGCCCCCGCCCTTATTGGCAGCACCCATGGCCGTGCCCCAGCGGCCCCCTGCCTCCCTGTCCCCAGCCAGCCCAGCCTGGGCACCTTGGGGGTGTCCCCACCCTCCTGGGTGGTGCCCAGCCTCGAGGGCTTCTGCCGTGATGCCCGGGAGACGCTTTGGGGCGCCAGAGCAGCCGGTGCCCAGGGACAAGGCGGCTGCCTGGGGGCTGCTTGTGCCCTCTGACACCCAATTCCTCAGGGCTTCCCAGCGCCCCAGGGCCTCCCCAGTCTGTGCACCCAGCTGCGCCCAGCAGCAGCGCCCCAGCCCACAGCAGGCTTCAGAGCAGCCCCTTCAGAGGCACCTGGGAGCCCCAGCAATGCCCGCCAGCACCGCACGGGCAGGAGGACATGGATGGCGCTTCCTGCCTGGCACAGGCCTTGTGGCCATCTCCAGATGCACCGGCCTTGTGGCCATCTCCAGGCAGGGATCCCGCAGCTCTGGCCCCTGCCCAGCCGCTCTGTGGGCAGCACAAAGGCTTCAGCAGAACCACCAAGGCCAAGGAGCTTCTGGCCATTTTCCCTGCAGCACTGCACGCCTGGGCAGCTGGCTGAGCACAAGCACCGTTTTTCCCTCTTCCCCATGCCCCACGGACCCTGGGCAGGAAAAGAAAGATCCTGGGAGTTTGTCTATTGTAACACATTCTATATTTACATACTAAAGGAAAAGAAAAAGAAGGAAAGAACAGTCTTGTACAGAAGGAAAATCCCCACTAGCTCTGGTGGTCCCAGCAGTCAGAGCCTCTGGCATCAGATCTCCATAGAGCTCCAGCAGCACAGGCGGCCAAGCCCTGAGACACGAAGCCCTGTCTTCCACGCCCTGCGGAGCCGATCTTCCAGGTTCTCCAAGATGGAATATCGAACTGTAGCTTCTGCCCTGAGGATGTGCAAAATTTGAAGAGCCAGGCTTCTGATAGAAAGCCTGATGTCATTTGCCATTTCCTCCAGGGCTGCAAGAGAAAGGAACACAGCCACGGTCAGATCCTGGATCTGCAAGGAGCCGAGGAGAGCCCCCTGCCATGACCATCCCAGCCGGCTCCTGCCATGGCCAGAGAGGAGCAGGGGCTAAGGGGATCAGCACGAAGCTCCTGGGGACAAATGGCCCACGTGGCCCTGAAATCTCAGTGTGCTCTGCCCAGGCCAGCCCTCGTCTGCACAGGGAGCAGAGCCCTCCACAGCCGGGGCAGGGCTTGGCCCCCGCAGCCCCTGCTGTCAGCCCGCTGCCCTCACCACCAGTGCAGATCAGCTGCAGCTCTTGCTGCTGCCCTCAGGTGCCGCCCGCCATGCCTGTGAACACAGAGCCTGTCACGGCCCCAGCGGCACAGCCCCGCCAGCGGCGCTGCCGGCGCTGGGCCACACGGGCTGCTGGCCCGGCAGGGCTCAGCCCGGCCCTTGCTGCACGCTGCCGCCCCAGGGCACGGCTGCCGGAGGGCGGCAGCAATGCCCAGGCCGGGCGGGGCTTCATGGCACCGGGCCCGGCTGGTGCTGCCGGGGCAGCAGGCAGGGCTGGGGCCTGTGGGAATCCTTAAAATCAGAGGGCTTTAGGAGAGCTACAAAATGCAGGCCTCAGAGACAGCAGAAGTGCAATTAGAGTTAAGCTGTAGCCTTAAATATGTCAACAGAACAATTAAGGAAGATGTAGAAAAGTAAGGACAAATAGAACCATGGTCTGTGTAGCATATCTCCCTAAGCTACAGAAAAGTTTATCTACCGAGATATTAGGAAGTTCTAAGTTTAATAATGGAGGTCTGTGCATTGTATTTTAATTCTTACAAGCAGGTATTGTATCCATAATAAGCGAGCATTGTTTAACCAACTGTGTGTGTGCTTACAGTGGTAGGATAGAACTGCTGTCAATATGCTTTTGCTTTGTGTGATTGGTTAAAAATCTTTTAAAGTTGTAACATGAAGTTCTTTGTCTGGTGTCAGGGATGGGAGCTGCTGGCATCTTCCCATTGTCATAAGCATGTAATGAGAGTGATGCTGGAAGATAAACAGCTCGAGATGCGTTCCCCAGCAGTCCCGTCCCACTGGTGATTTGTGCAGAGACCCCCAGGCAGCGATAGGGCCGCGCTGTGGCAAGGCAGGGCAGGGCGGGGCAGGGTGGGGCAGGGCAGGGCAGGGATGGGTGGACCCGGCTTGGGTGGAGCAGTATTGGGTGGAGCATGGAGAGGCAGGGCCAGGCTACAGCAGTGTGCGGTGGGGTGGGGCAGAGTGAGGCAGGGTGGGGTAGGGTTGGCCAGAGTGGAGTGGGGTGGGGCAGGATGGAGCAGGGTGGGGCAGGGTGAGGCTGGATTGGCTGGAGCAGTGTCGGGCGGAGCACAGCAATGTGGGGCGGTGCTGGGATGGGTGGAGCAGAACTGGGCAGAGCACTGTGGGGTTGGGCAGGGCAGAGGGAGGTTGGGTAGGGAGGGGCAGAGAAGGGTGGGGCGGGGCAGGGCGGGGCAGGCAGGAGAGCCCGGGCTCCTGAGTCACCCATGAACCTGATGGCCGCCTCTCACAGGTGCTCCTCTGGGCTGTCCTGGCACAGCAGGGCCCGGCGCAGGTGCTCGGCTGCTCTGCTCCTGTCCTCTGCCTGCTGGAGAGTGCCAGGAGGCTGCAGCTGGTGCAGGCTCAGCCCCTGGGCCAGGCTCTCCCTGTGGCCAGCACTGGCCTCCTCTGCCCACACAGCCCTGTGAGGCAGCCAGCAGCCACTGTGGCCGGGCTCTGGAGGGGACAGAGGGCTGGGTGCTGCCCAAGAAATAGTAAGGAAAAAATCTGACCTCTGAGACAAATGGCAGTATTGGAGATACTTTCTACGAGGGATGGAAAAACATAATGACCCTGACAAGGTCAGGTACACAGTGCAAATGTGGTGGAGCTGTGCACAGCAGGGGCCATCTGAATACTCCAGCTTCATGGGAACAATGCATTTTGTGGATAACCAAGAGACAGTGAGTTCTGGAGCAAGCAAACTCAGGAATGATGAGACCATCGTCCATGGCCTGATGCACACTCATGTCTCTGCTGTGGTTGAGTCTTAAGGATGAACAGGAAACATTCAGAGAGAAGATGAGGAAGGAGATGAGCAAGGACAGTACCCATGTGGCACCAGTGCAAACCAGAGGCCCCAGTGTCAGAGCCCAACATCCCCCAGCGAGGGAGAGGGAGTACACTCCACGACTGGACTTGTGGTTCTTCCTGTATGAACATGGGCAAAACATGAGAGGGTGGAATGGAAAACTCATCTCTGTCCTAGCAGCAGGGGTATGCGAGCTAAAGGAGGAAACTACTAAGAGAGGCATTTACACCCAAATGTAGCCCCAGCTCCCCGTGACCAAGCTGCCAGGTATAGCAGAAGGGAGGATGATAGGTCAGATCACCTTGAAGGAACATCCAGAATATACGCCCAGGGAGGGAACAGTAGCCAGGACTAGAGAGGCCCTGGCTCTAGCCAGGTAGCAGCCAAGGAAAATTGTGTCTTTTGGGCTGTGTGGATCCCTGGCACACCAGAGCCATAGATATACAAGGCTTTTGTCCATACTGGTGCACAGTACTCTAATGCCTTCAGGACATGTGGGGGCAGAATCCATTCCCATTGCCGGGGTGACGGGGGGATTGCAGCAGGTGATCCTGTTGGAAGCCAAGGTGAGCCTGACTGGGAAGGAGTGGCAGAAATTCCTATTGTGACCAGCCCAGAGGCCCCGTGTATTCTTGGCATAGACTCGCTCTGGAAGGGCTATTAGAAAGACCCAAAGGGACTCAGGTGGGCTTTTGGAATAGCTGCTGTAGAGACAGAGAACATTAAGCAGTTGAACACCTTGCCTGGACTATCAGAAAACCCATCTGCAGTAGGACTCCTGAAGGTGGAAGAGAAACAAGTGCCCATTGCCACCTCTACGGTGCACCATGGGCAGTATGGAACAAATTGTGATGCTGTGATCCCCCCTATGCACAAAATGATCCGTGAGCTGGAGAGCCAAGGGCTGGTCATATAAGACCCACTCACCCTTCAACAGCCCCATCTGGCCTGTGCGCAATTCTGACACAGAATGGAGATTGACTGTGGACTGTCGTGCCTTGAATGAAGCGACTCCACCGCTGAGCGCTGCTGGGCCGGATATGCTGGAACTCCAGTACGAGCTGGAGTCCAAGGGAGCAAAGTGGTACGCTACTGTTGACATTGCTAACGCGTTTCTCTCCATTCCTCTGGCAGCAGAATGCCGGCCTTAGTTTGCTTTCACCTGCAGGGGCGTGCAGTACACCTGGAACTGAGTGCCCCAGGGCTGGAAGCACAGCCCCACCATCTGCCATGTACTGATCCAGGCTGCACTGGAAAAGGGTGAGGCTCCAGAGCACCTGCAGTACTTGGATGACATCATTGTGTGGGTGAACATGGCAGTGCAAGTATTTGAGAAAGGAGAGAGGATCATCCAGATTCCCCTGGAAGCTGACTTTGCCATCAAGAAGAACAAAGTCAACGGACCTGCCCGAGAGATCCTGTGCCTGGAAGTAAAGGGGCAAGATGGACGGCATCAGATTCCCACTGAGGTCATCGACAAGATCCCTGTGATGTCTCCACCAACCAGCAAGAAGGAAACACAAGGTTTCCTAGGTGCCATAGGTTTTTGGAGAATGCACATTCCAGAGGAAATCCAGATTATGAGCCCTTTCTACCCGGTCACCCGCAAAAAAGAATGATTTCCACTGGGGCCCTGAACAGCAACAAGCCTTTGTCCAGATCAAGCAGGAGATCGCTCATGCAGTAGCCCTTGGACCAGTCAGGACAGGAGCAGAGGTGAAGAACGTGCTCTACTCTGCAGCCAGGAGCAATGGCTTGTCCTGGAGCCTTTGGCAGAAGGTGCCTGGGGACACTCAAGGCCGACCACTGGGATTCTGGAGCCGGAATTACAGAGGGTCCAAAGCCAACTCCACTCCCACAGAGAAGGAAATCTTGGCCACCTATGAAGAAGTCCAGGCTGCCTCGGAGGTGATTGGCACAGAAGCACAACACCTCTGGCAGCCCGACTACCGGTGCTAGGGTGGATGTTTAAAGAAAAGGTTTCCTCTGCCCACCATGCCACCAATACCACATGGAGCAAGTAAATTGCCCTCATCACACAGCACGCCCATATTGGAAACCTGAATGGCCCTGGGATTCTGGAAATAATTACAAACTGGCCGGAAGGTGAAAACTGTAGTCTCACTGACAAAGAGGAGCAGGAACAAGTGACAAGGGCTGAAGAAGCTCCACCATAAAACCAATTACCAGCAGAGCAAACGCGCTACGCTCTTTTCACTGAAGGCTCCTGTCACATCGTAGGGATGAACTGGAAGTGGAAAGCAGCCATATGGAGCCCCACACGACAGGTTGCTCAAGCTACCGAAGGAGAAGGTGGATCAAGTCAACTTGCTGAACTCAAGGCCTTTCAGCTGGCCCTGGACATTGCTGGAAGAGAGAAGTGGCCAAAGCTCTATCTTTATACTGGTTTGTGGATGGTAGCCAATGCACTGTGGGGCTCGCTGGAAAGGTGGAAAAATGCCAACAGGCAGCGTAGAGGAAAACCAATCTGGGCTGCTGGTGAATGGAAAAATATTGCCTCTTGGCTAGAAAATCTGTCTGTGAAAATCCATCATGTAGATGCCCATGTCCCCAAGATTCTGGCTAATGAGGAACACCAAAACAACGAGCAGGTAGATCAGGCAGCAAAGATAGAGATGTCAAAGATAGACTTAGATTGGCAACATGAAGAGGAGTTGTTCCCCGCTCGATGGGCCCGTGATGCCTCAGGTCATCAGGGCAGAGATGCCACCTGTAAGTGGGCAGGAGACCCAGGGGTGGATTTAACCATGGACAGGGCTTTGCAGGTTATCCATGACTGTGAGACATATGCTGAGATCGAGCAGGCCCAGCAGGTGAAGCTCTTCTGGTATGGTGGGCGGTGGTCCAAGTACAAGTATGGTGAGGCTGGGCAGAGTGACTACATCCCACTGCCCCAGACACGCCATGGCAAGCGCTATGTGCTGACCATGGTGGAAGCCTCCACTGGATGGTTGGAGACCTGCCCTGTGCTTCACACTACTGCCCGGGACACCATCCTGCGCCTGGAAAAGTAAATCCTGTAGAGACATAGAACCCCTGAGAGAGCTGAGTTGGGCAACGGGACCCATTTCGAGAATGGCCTTACCGACACCCGGACCAGGGAACATGGTATTGAATGGATATACCATATCCCCTATCATGCACCAGCTGCTGGGAAAGTTGAACGGTGTAACAGACTACTTGAGACTACCCTGAAGGCACTTGGCAGGCAAACTTTTAGAAATTGGAAAATGAACTTAGCAAAAGCCACCTGCACGGTCAACACCTGAGGGTCCATCAATCGAGCTGGTCCTGCCCAGTCTGAACCCCTGCACACAGAGGATGGAGATGAAGTTCCTGTGGTACATATGAAAGGTATTTTAGGAAAGACTGTTTGGATTAATCCCACCTCAGGCAAAGACAAACCCATATGTGGGATTGGTTTTGCTCAAGGACCTAGTTACACTTGTGGGTAATGCAGAATGATGGAGAAAGCCAATGTGTACCACAGGGAAACCCAGTCTTAAGTGAGAAGTGGGTGTAAGGTTTCATTGTGATACAGATGGAAATAGAAGAAGGGGTGGATAATGTCCTGGATTGAAGGATAATGTGTGTATTCCATTTGCCATCTGTCAGAAGTAGGGCAGTTTTCTTTATCTGTCCCACAAACCAGTCCTCCCTCGGGGAAATATCTTGTGTTCATGGGCCCTTGAGTGTCACTGCATGACTGATAAAATTACATCATCCCATTGGGAGAAGCTCCACCCATGGGGAGGAGCCAAGCATTCCTTCCTGGATGTAATCTGACAGTTGGAACACCACAGCACCTTTCCCACTGGATTCTCAGGGGAGCAGCCCTTTCCCACTGGAATCCCAGAGGAAGACCAGACCAATCCACACCACCACTGGCTCTTCAGAGGAAAACTCCACCCTTCTACAGGATCAGTACTTCAGCAGAACCACACCTGTCTCTGCAGGAGGACTGCAGCCACCCTTTAATGGGACTGCTCCCAACACCCTGACACACAGGGAGTCAGGCCATATTCTCACTCTGTCAGTGTTGTTTTGTATTACTGCATTGTTTTGGTTTTTTTTTCCTTCCCTACGAAAGAACTGTTAGTCCTGCTCCCATATCTTTTCCTTAGAACCCCTTATTTTCAAAATTACAGCAATTCGGAGGATGGGGGTTCACATTTTCCATTTCAGGGGAGGCTCCTTCCTTCCTGAGCAGATACTTGTCTTTTCAAATAAAGACAAACATAAATATCCTTGTTGACAGTGTTTTATTGGCCAATAAATTCTTTTAAGGTCTTGTAACTAGAAGTCTTGTGACCTTCTGAGCCAAACTCACCCTTCCTGTCTATGTAGATTAAGAAAAATAAATGGCATCATCTAAAAAACTCAGAGGTCCATTCTCTAAGTCATTCCAAACTCCTTCAAATCCCCCGCAGTGTGACTTAGCTACAAATACATCATAAGAACTCTTAATGCTGGCTCCTTGCCTCCAAAACAGTTGCTTTGGAAACTTTCCCATAACCCTGTCTAGCTAGGTGCCAGCAATGTCTCATTTGAAGAAACTTTCCCAACTGACTTGAATAGAGGTTTGTTTGAAGGGTGTTTGAGGGGAAACCCTCCCAGCAGAGGTCTGGGCTTGGCCTAGCTGTGTCCCCTGCTGATTGTGAAGTGTGCCATCAGCTGCAGGTGTTTCTGGGCTAAAAATATAAATGAGTCATGTAGACTTGCTCTTTTTGACCTGTAAAAGCTGATCCATTTTTGAGGCAAATTTGAGACCTCATCTCTGGGTGGATAGATGACCTAGGATTTTCCCAATTGCTGGGAATACTTCCTCAGGTCTCTGGCGCAAAACAGGGCTCGCCAGCCAGAGCAGATCTGTGATTGATAAACAATTTAAAATTGGTGGTGCATCCTTCTAAATCGGCTCTCCTAGCACCTCTCTTACAGTACTGATTTAGGTACACTACCTTGCTTTGTTGAAGAAAACTAAACCAAGAGCCGTTTTTATTAGTTGTATCATCTAACATTGTGGTTCCTTCACATTCACAGTAAAAGAAGAACATTATTTCCAGTGGTGTGTCCTTTAAATCACCTCTGTCAATTTTTCACCAGGAAGCTGAGGAAATTGTGCTGGAATTTAATTTCAATTGTTCTGTCTTTGCCCTAACATTTACCTCAGGTTTTGTCACAAAATGGTCTCTATGTGCCCTCTAGAAATTACTCAGACTTTTCCTGAAAAGTAATTTATTCTCCTGGAGATCACCTCAGATCTTCCTGCTCAAATATCCACTACATGTACTCGACAGATCACCTCTGATTTCATTATTCTCACAGTCTAGTGATTACCTTAACTTGAAAGCCCAAATGTTCATTCCGTGCCCTACAGGTGACAGCAGGTAATTCCAGCATTCCTGTGCTACGAAGTTCTGTCCCTGTAAGACTGCAGCTTTACCCCAAAAAGTGAAACACTCCCGGTGCTGAGCCAACACTGGCCCATGCTCCTCGGTGTATGAGCGCAGGGCAGCCCAGGGCAGCTCCCCGCAGGGAATACCCTTTGCCGCCCGAGCCCGGGAAAGGAATAGGCGGCCCCAGGGTTCGAGTTCCCGCCCGCGGCTGAGGGAGAGCAATGGGAGGGGTCGCCCGCGCCTGGATAGGAAACGCCCCTGCGGAACTTAGAGCGGTGGCGGCGGCGCAGCGGGGACCGGTTTATCCGGCCCTGCCGTGTCCCCCAGGGCGAGCCCACGTCCCCTCAGCGGCCCTGGCGTCCCTTCAGCCAGCGGCATGTGCCAAAGGCCACTCTGAGAGCGCGCTCCGTGTCCCCCGACGACGCCCCTGCCCTCAGTGACACCGCCTGCACTTCTGAGGGACACGACAGACACCCGCCTCCCTCAGGGACTCCCACTGGCCTCAGTGGCATGCAGGGGCATCTGCATCCCATTCAGAGACTGCCATGGCACCTCAGCGACACACGGGGCATCTGCCTTCCCTTCAGTGACACAGAAGGCACCTGCAACCTGCTGGGGAAGCCTCAAATCTGTTCAGTGACCTCATGTGTGCCCTCAACATGGGACACCCACCTTGCCCTCAGTGACCCTCACGTCCCATGAGCAAATCAAGAGGCACCAGCCATCCTGTAGGTGACTCAGAGCGAGTGTGAAGTGGGTGGCATGGCTGCAGGACCAGCAGCAGGCAGAAAGCCATCAGGGCTGGGGAAAAGGTTCTGCTCTGCTTACAGCATGGGCTGAGGGCCAGGAGAGCTCCATTTCCCCCTTGAGATGTTGGGGACAGGGCCTTTCACCCTCCTTATAGGGCTGGCCCTCACTGCAAAGGAGCACGACAGCAAAAAGCCAGGGACAGCAAAGCAAAGAGCCAGCCCTGCACACAGGGAGGTGGCCCAGTGCAAAGCCAGTGCGGCACCCTGAAGGTGCCCGCCACACTCCCATGTGTCCCTGCCCTGGGAATGCCAGGAATGCCCTTTGTCCAGAGGGCCTTTCTGTGGCCCCCCTGGGCTCAAAGCTGCTGCTCTTCTGGCTCAATGGGGCCTAAAGCCACAGAGCTCGGCCTCCCTCACAGAAACAGGAACAAGACTTGGAAAGCAGGCAGCGGAGCTCAGTGCCTAAGGCTGAGGGGCCGGGGGCTCCAGTCTGGAGCACAAGGAGGGCACACATCCAGCCCCAACACTCCGGGCCTCACAGCACTTCTAATAAGTAGCAGTGGCTTTGAAGGTTTGAACATTGAAAACCCTGTTTCCTCTTCTGGCCAGGCGGATTATCCTTTGCACCTCATGGAGTCCAGGCCTTGTCAAAAAAGTGAAATTTTGTCGAGCCCTGGGACAGTTCTCTCATCTATTCCTGCCCTAATGCTGCTTTTAATTATCTTGAGAAGCTGAGCAAGAGGGAAACTGGGAGGAGTTAGGAGAGGAAAAGGGTTTAGAGGCCAAAGTGTAAATGCAGAGTCTAAAATTCAGGCCAGTTGTTGCTGGATCAGGGCCATGCAAACTAATGTTTTCTCAGAATGGTCATTCTTCTGTATCTCCTGAAAATCCCCTGTGCACTGGGCTGGTGTTAAACTGAAGCACAGCCGAAACTCCCCATGGAGCTGTGTGGACACAGTGGAATCATTTATTTGCTGCTTTTGATGAAAAGTTGTGACATGAACCCTGGTGTCAGGGAGGTGACATATGAGTTGCTTTGACCGACAGCAATTTGCCACCTAGACTGGAGACAGCTTGGAGAAGATGAAGGCACCAGGATTCAACCCCCTGTGCCACTGAACTATCAGAGATAAACTGAATTGGGGTTTGAAGTCTGTGAAGTAACTGGGGAGAGCTGAGGAAAGGGACAGAGATTGAGAAGTGTTTAGTGGTAAAGTGATTTCTCAATGCTGATAGCTTTGCACAGAGATGAGAAAGTATCAGATTGCGTGGCCTGAATGTCTGGGTCTGAAATTGTGATGGCCATGTTGTCCATCTGATGTATTATCTGGCTCTGAAATATCATCATCACCTTTAGCGGTGAGAACAGCATCAGAGTTCTGAACAGATTAAAAAAATCAGTCATAACCCAGAAGCAGACCTTGGCAATACATCTCCAGGCAGGGAAGGAGACCAAAAGACCAATTATTGTTCTTGAGAATGAATTCAGCAATAAAAAGTCCTCTCTTGGGGAGAATGCTTTAGTTTCAGCTCTGCCCCAGACTATCAAGGTCAAGTGTTTCTCTGGGTGGTTAGGGGTAGGTTCTCCCCAGCAGCTCTCTGCAGGGTTGGTGCTAATTTGCTTGTTCTGTCAGGTTCAGATATTTTGTTGCCTGAGCAGGAGTGCAGAGGGGATTACAAGTGCTGACATTTGCTGTACTAGAAGTCCAAGGGACAAATTTGTGCCAATCTTTTCCTTGAACTGGGAGGATCAATTCCTGCTGTGCTTGGAAGCAGTCTGGGGACAGAGGGGAGTTTCAAAGGAAATCTGGGTGCATGTAGGGCTGGGGCCTCCAGGCTGGTCCAGCCTCAGGTGCCTGGCAACAGGGGATGTTTGCCCACAGCCCAGTGCACCCTCCTTAGCCCTGGGGCTCCCCCAGGGAAGAGCCATGGCTGAGGCTTTGCAGGAGCAGGTGGGATCAGCCCTGCTCCAACATGGGATCCCAGGACCCAGGACACGCTGGGATTTGCCCCTGCAGCTACCAGGTATGAGAAACTGCAAGGAGAGGCTGACCTCTGTCAGTGGGACCCCCAGTGCACAGGACCCCCACTCCTGGGGTCGCTGCCAGCCATTCCTGGGAACCTGGAGCAAGTGGAAAACCACAACTTTGCAAATGCTGCCTGTTTACAAAATCTTCCCAAACTCAGAGGTATTTGCAAAGGACTACTGGTCTGTGCCATCATCTGGATCACTCCTGGAAGAAGGAAAAGCAGGCTGCACTCAGCTGGCAAATCTAGGCCCCCAGCAGGGATCTATTAGTCCCCATGGGCACATATAAGGGCTGGCAGGGCTAGACACTAAAAATAGTAATTGGCCAGGAATTGACCAGAAATAAAACACATACCCCAATCAGTCCCCCTGCAATAAACCGTGTAACCTCAGGGCCATCCCAATTACCACCTGGCCTCAGGGGACCCACTGTGTCTGCCTGGGCAGAGGCACGTGGGAAGCATCTGCCTGTCTTACTTGTAAGGCTCAATCTGCATCCCAGGACATGGGCTCCTCTCATCCTCCTCATCAATCTCCATCTCCTCGATTTGTCGTCCTGATCCACCTCCATGTCCTCGGTGACTGTTATCCTCCTCCTCCGCTTCCATGCTCCTCAACAGAGGACATGGAAGCGC
>JALJVW010000020.1:42683-116402 GCA_024865655.1 Emberiza elegans
TCCTTAATTGTTCTGTTGACATATTTAAGGCTACAGCTTAACTCTAATTGCACTTCTGCTGTCTCTGAGGCCTGCATTTTGTAGCTCTCCTAAAGCCCTCTGATTTTAAGGATTCCCACAGGCCCCAGCCCCTGCCTGCTGCCCCGGCAGCACCAGCGAGCCAGTGCCATGAAGCCCCGCCCGGCCTGGGCATTGCTGCCGCCCTCCGGCAGCCGTGCCTGGGGGGCGCAGCGTGCAGCAGGGCCGGGCTGAGCCCTGCCCGGGCCAGCAGCCCGTGTGGCACAGCGCCGACAGCGCCGCTGGCAGGAGCTGTGCCGCTGGGGCCGTGACAGGCTCTGTGTTCACAGGCATGGCGGGCGGCACCTGAGGGGGCAGCAGCAAGAGCTGCAGCTGATCTGCACTGGTGAGTGAGGGGCAGCGGGCTGGCGTGGGGCTGCCGGGGGAGCTGCAAGCCCTGCCCCGGCTGTGGTGGGCTCTGCTCCCTGTGCAGACAAGGGCTGGCCTGGGCAGAGCACACTGGGATTTCAGGGCCACGTGGGATTCATCCCCAGGAGCTTCGTGCTGATCCCCTTGGTCCCTGCTCCTCCTGGCTATGGCAAGAGCCGGGCTGGGATGGCCCTGGCAGGCTCTCCTCGGCTCCCTGCAGATCCGGGATCTGACCGTGGCTCTGTTCCTTTCTCTTGCAGCCCTGGAAGAAAAGGCAAATTATATCAGCCTTTCTTTCAGAAGCCTGGCTCTTTAAACTTTGCACATCCTCAGGGCAGAAGCTACAGTTCGATATTCCATCTTGGAGAACTTGTAAGATCAGCTCCACAGGGCATGGAAGACAGGGCTTCATGTCTCAGGGCTTGGCCGACTGTGCTGCTGGAGCTCTATGGAGATCTGATGCCAGAGGCTCTGTCTGCTGGCACCACCAGTGCCAGCGGGGATTTTCCTTCTGTACAAGATTTTTCTTTTCTTCTTTTTCTTTTCCTTTAGTATATAAATACAGGATGTGTTACAATAGACAGACTCCCAGGATCTTTCTTTTCCTTCCCAGGGTCCGTAGGGCATGGGGGAAGAGGGGGAAAACGGTGCTTGTGCTCAGCCAGCTGCCCAGGCGTGCAGTGCTGCAGGGAAAATAGCCAGAAGCTCCTTGGCCTTGGTGGTTCTGCTGAAGCCTTTGTGCTGCCCACAGAGCGGCTGGGCAGGGGCCAGAGCTGCGGGGATCCCTGCCAGAGCGGTGCCTGGAGATGGCCACAAGGCCTGTGCCAGGCAGGAAGCGCCATCCGTGTCCTCCTGCCCGTGTGCTGCTGGCTGCATTGCTGAGGGCTCCCAGGTGCCTCTGACTGGGGCTGCTCTGGAGCTGCTGTGGGGCTGCGGCGCTGCTGCTGGGCAGCTTAGCTGGGCTGCGGCAGACCCTGAGGCCCTGGGGCGCTGGGAAGCCCTGAGGAATTGGGTGTCAGAGGCCATAAGCAGCCCCCTGGCAGCCGCCTTGATCCTGCCAGAGTTGACTTGCAAGACGGATCCCAGTCACTCTGCAACTAACAGCGTCAGTGTTGTTGGAACTACAGGATCTGGGGATTCTTTGATTCCCAGTGCTGAGAGCAAAACTACAATTGTACTCAAGTTCTCAACTGCTGAGCAAACATCACAGCATCAAAGGAGTTTTAGGACTCCAGCTTAGCCTTATATAGTCACCATACAAACTTATCAGTCTCAAATTCAGCATCTTTGTTGTCACTGCAGACTCTGGAATTGGTGCAAGTTCCTTATCCCAACATTAGGTAGCCCAAAGGCAGCAGAACAGGCACTGGCAGAGCCAGAGGAGCTCTTTTTTTGCTGGAGAAAACCACATATTTAAACTGCAAAAGGGTAGATTTGGGTTAGATGCTCTTGTACGCACCTTCCAGAAATCTCCACTGTGCACAGAGCACTTTTCATGCCTGCTCTGAACAGTCTTTGGAAAATAGAGCATGACCTGGCTCTGGCTCTGGAATCAGCACTTTTCATGCCTGCTCTGAACAGTCTTTGGAAAATAGAGCACGACCTGGCTCTGGCTCTGGGATCAGCAAACCCCAAACACAGGAAGAGGCAGAAGCAGCAGCTCTTTTGCAGCCATGCCCAAGAGAGACTGGAAGGGTCTCCTCCCTCTGGTCTCACTGGTTGGGTTTCTGACTGTGTATGAGGCAGGAGCTGTAATTCCTCAGTTGTGGGTACCAGAACTGCACCCAGGATCCCAGCACTGCCGGACAGTGCTCAGTACAGTGGGACAGTCGTGTGTAAGCCCCTGTACTGCTGCTTCATTTGCTTCATTTTTAGTACACCCAAAGCTCACTGTAAATTGTGCTGGTCTCTGGTTCTGCCCTCTTCCTCACCCTTTGTAGGGAAGGACCACTGCTGTGCTTTCAAGGAACCTCTTCTTGAATAACTTCCAGTGTTCCAAGCTCCTTTGCCCTCAGTGGATGCTTGCCCTGGAATCTCTCACAGCTGGATTCAGAAAATACTGAAGTTGACTTCTAAAATCCAGGCTCTTTGTCCTACTGCTGACCTTCAGTGTGCTCAGCAAGACCGTTAGGTCCACAATGTTGTGAAACCAGACCTTCAGGGCAGGGACCTTTCCAGCCTGATGTGCTTTGCTTCTCTGCACAAAACGCAGCACAGAAAAGAGCGGCAGGACAGGGCCTGTGTGCTCCAGGGCTCAGGTTTTGATCCACTTCAGCTCCACAAAGATAGAAATGAAATGAAGAAGCTGAAATGTTTATTAATGGCAAAGCTTGGGAGAAGGGAAGAAACAGGTTCTGAGGGCTGCAGGGAGGGACCAGTAAAGAGGAAAGGCGAGCTCAGGCTTGCCCAGCATCAGGTGGGCCTGCAGCTCCAGCTGCTCTCCTCTGATCTCCAGGTTGTCTCCTCTTGCATAGGATCTGCTGCTGTCCTGGATGTCTCGATCCAGAAGATGAACTTAGGGATGCAGCTCTTTCATCCAACATGACTTGAACTATTCGGTTTGTGTTGGAGGGGCTCTCATCTGTGCTAAGGGCTTGAAGGGCTGAAACAAACAGAGCCATGGTCAGAGTGAGGAAACCCCCTGAAAGGACCGGCCCACTCAGCTCTTGCCATGGCCTGAAGGAAGCAGGACACAACAAGGATCAGCTAGAAGGTGCTGGCCAGAAATCACACATCCCTGAAAAGGCTCCGTGCTCTCCCAATGCTGCCCCTGCGCCTGGGAGGCGGAGCCCCCGCTGCAGGGGGCAGGGATTTTGAAGCTTCCCCTGTGTCAGGATCCGTCCCTAGTGAACGGATGACCTGATGGTTTTTATGGGTGATCTCAGGGTGCAAAAAAAAACCAACACGGTACAAGATTTTGCAGTGACAATCAAAACAAATACAGTTTAATGAAATAACCACGCTAAATGCGATAGAGGGATTAAGGATAGAGAAATGTGATAGAGAAAGGAGAGAGAGAGGAGGGGATATAGCTACCAATGCAGAGACGAAGTCCTTTGGTCAGTCCAGTTGAGGTTTAGCCTGTGTCCTATCTAACTGGGGTTTTTATCTGTGCATTCCATGGAGGACATTAGCTCCCTGCTGGGCCACTTTCTTGCACTCTGCCACAGAGGCAATTTCCTAATGGAGCATCTCCCACAGGGTGGTGCTCAGCTCTGCATCCAGCTCTGCATCCTGCTCCCCCCCCTTTGTCACAACAGGAATTGCTTTGCTCTGCTCTCCCGTTCCCTGGCATGAGGGAGAACACCTGGATATCAGCTCAGCACTTCTCTTCCCTCTCCTTTGTGCTCCCTAGGCCCTCTGGCAAGGGGAATACACGGGCTGGAGAGGGAGAGTAGGGTGGCTCATTGTGGTGGGCAGACGCACCCTCGGGGCTTTAAGGACCTGCTCCTCACAAGAACAGATTCTGCCCCTGGCTGAGCCTCGGGGTGAGCTGCAGACCTGTTGTTTTTGCATCTTGCCCTTTTCCACCCAGCCTCAGCAAGGCTGCAGGGCAAGGGCTGGGGCTCAGCACCAGCTGCTTGCAGCAACCCCCCAACCCAAAAGGGAGCTGCAGACACCAGGGGCAGAGGGACCAGAGCAAAGCCTGCAGCCCTGAGAAACCCTGAGCTTTGTTTCCAGGAGCTCTCTGCCTCTTGGAGCCTCCTGCTTTTGATATGTGCAGCTCCAGCTGATTAGGATGCAGACAGTGATGTTCACCTTGAGCAGCTCCCTCCATCCCCAGCTCACACCCTGGCACCAGTGCCACCTTTTTGCCCCCATGCCTGGACATGCTCCAGGAAACAAAACAGAGCAGAGAAGGCTCACTCAGGATTTTTACTGAGCTGCTCCCTCCCTGTGATGGTGGAAATCAGCCCCAGTTCTCTCCCATCTCTGCTCCCTGCCCTCAGCTTCTGTGGAGCTGATATTTGATCTGGCACGTTCTGTCATGATTTGTGTCGCCTCAGTGTCCACCCACACCGTGCTCTCTGCATCCCTGCTGCTCTGCTCACCCTCCCAGAGCCCCCTCAGCCTGCAGCTTCTGACCAGGGCAAGATGATTTATCCTTAATGCTTCAACAGGCCCTGAAAAAACCGCACAGAGCTGGAGAAGGACTTGCTCTTTTTGGCCTATATAAGCTGGACCCACTTTTGGGGCAAATTAGGAGACCTCATCTTTTGGGGAATGGATGACCTAGGATTTTCCCAATTGCTGGGAATGCTTCCCCAGGTCTCTGGTGCAAAACAGGGCTCCCCAGCAAGTGCAGATCTGCAAGATGATAAACAATTTAGGCAATTGGTGATGCATCTTTCTAAATCGCTCTCCTTTCTCTCCTTTTGTGAAATACAAAGCTGTGTTTCATGTCAGGTACATACAGGCAACGCGTGTATTTGTAATTGTGATATGTGTGGAAACCAACCATGGGACACTTATCAAGATGAATTCTAATAATAACTGAGGAAAGTAAACCATGGAAGAAGGCCTTTGAACCTATCCTTTGTTTGCAATTAACTTTATAAGTCTTAAGTTGATTTAGCAGCATTTGGATTAAAGCTTTGAGGATGGTGCTTTTGGACAGGAACTTTCTGCTTGTAGCTAAGCCTTAAAGAGTTCTGCAGTGATAACCTTTTCAAGTACAATTTTAGAATATTGCTTGTAGTAAGGATCTTTGAAACTATAGCTTTAGAATATATAAAAAGGAAACATGCTTATCTCACGCCTGGACAAAACAGTGAAAAGCAGCTTGAGAGAGGAATATGAACATCAACTCTAGGACTAATAGTTTCAACCAAGGGAAGCTGCCCATCACTGTTATGAGATGGCCTTGCAATCAAAAAAGGTAAAGCCATGTCTGGAATCTGGACGCCACCAGCTGGGAGACTTCTTTCTTCCTTCAGGAATTGGACCACCCACAACCTGGGATACTCCTTTTCTGGGATACATCCTGAGAAAAACTAAATCGCAATACTGTATAGAATTATGATAAAAATTGAGAAGGGAAAATGCTGATGAGTAAAAATTGGGAATAGAAATTGCTGAGAAAGCTGATGAGTACCCTATAAATACCTGTAAGCCTACACTATCAGTGTGCAGTTCGAGGAAAACTTCCCCACTGTACCCAGCGCTGTATTTGCATACTTTACCAAAATAATTCATAAATTGACTGCTGCCTAAATATTGGCCTAGTCAAGCTTCTTGTTATAACAGTGGGAAGTCAGAGAACCTGAGATTTTACCCCCCAAATGTTCTTTCTTTCCGCTAACATTTACGTCAGGTTTTGTCACTAAATGATCTCAATGTGCCCTCTAGAAATTACTCAGACTTTTCCTCAAAAGTAATTTTTTCCCTAGAGAAAATTTCCCTGCTCAAATATCCACTACATGTACTCAGCAGATCATCTCGGGTATCATTGTTCTCACAGTCTAGTGATTACCTTAACTTGAAAGCCCAAATGTTCATTCCGTGCCCTACAGGAGACACCAGGTAATACCAGCATTCCTGTGCTATGAACTTCTGTCCCTGGAAGCTTCTGCAGCTTTAACCCCGGCAAAGTAAAACAGTCCTTGGTGCTGAGCCGACACTGGCCCATGCTCCTCGGTGTGGATGAGCGCAGGGCAGCCCCGGGGCAGCTCCCGCAGGGCTTCTGGAAGGCCGCCCGGAGCCCGGCCCCGCGGGGCGGCCCCAGCGGGTTCGAGTTCCCGCCCGCGGCTGAGGGGAGCGGCGGGGCGGGGCTGTCTCCCCAGCCCCTGCACCTGACGGGCTCCAGCCTCCTCCTGGCCTTGGCACGGAGATGCGGCTCCTGTGCCCTGCGCTGCGGTGCCATCTCTGGGTCTCTGCTGCTCTGCAGGCCTCTCGGGAAACGCTGCTTTCTGCAGTAAGGTTCCTGAAGAGGAAGGATCTTAAGCAGCTGCTGAAGACGGATCAGATGTGGAAATTTGCCGAGTGCTTGGTAAGTACAGGCTGGAATGCCCAGCCCATGCCTGGAGAAGCCCCCTTCCCACGGCGCCCAGTCTGTGGGGCTGGCAGCTGTGGCCCCTGCCAAGTGCCGCAGGCAGGGGCACCAGCCTCCGCCCCACACGCCGCTCCCTTCCCTGGGCCGTGCGGGCTCTTCTCCAGGCTCCTCTGGCCCCAAGCACGGTGCAGACCGAGCCCCGGGCCAGCTGGGCTCTGCTGCGGGGCGGCACCGCGGCTCGCCGGGCCCTCCGCCCCGTCCTGATGCCGGCGCCTGCGGCTGCTGGCATGGCCTCAGGGCTCTGTGGGCAGGGCGAGCAGTGCCGGCCCAGGGGCAGGGCGAGCAGTGCCGGCCCAGGGGCAGGGCCCGCATTCAACCCTTTCCTTCCGTGCCCTGCCGCTCTCTGCAGCTGGCAGAGGACAGGAGCCGAGCAGCCGAGCACCTGCGCCTGGCCCTGCCGTACCTGCAGAGTGCACAGGAGCCCCTGTGAGAGGCGGCCGTCAGGTTCATGGGTGAGCCCCAAGCCCGGCTCCCTCCCCGCCCCGCCGCAGCTCGGCCCCAGCCCCGCCTGCTGCCCCGGCGGCAGGATCCGGATGTGGGCATGCGCAGTCCCCGCTGGCCTGGGCATTGCTGCTGCCGCCCTCTGGCAGCCGTGCCCTGGGGCGGCAGCGTGCGCCAGGGGCCCGGGCTGAGCCCTGCCGGGCCAGCAGGGCGTGTGGCCTCAGGGCTGGCAGCGGCCGTGTGCGGCAGCGGTGGCTCTGAAGGCAGGACATGCTCTGTGTTCCCCAGGGATGGCCGGGCGCTACCTGACAGGGCAGCAGCTGGAGTTCCGCATCACCTGCAGCGGTGAGTGAGGCCCGCGGGCTCTCGGCGGGGGCTGCCGCTGGCAGCTGCGTTCCCTGGCCCGCCCGCCGACGGCTCCCGCAAATTTTTATTTGCAAACCACCTCTCTGACCAGCTTCCACTTTGCTTTAAAAATTCAGCACCATGTTTGTGGCTGAACAGGTCCCAGAGCTGGGGAGAAGGATTTGAGATGCAATTTGCATCACAGAGTTGTTACAGCAGGGAAAATGTCACATCCCTCCTGTGCCTGGAGCTGCTAATCTTGTTCTGAACATTGAAAACCTCTTCAGCTCTTCTCTCATTATACCTAAAATTGATTACTGCTTTGATTTCACACCTCTTTCATGCAGGCTTTTCCTCTCTCCTTTGCTGGAATTGTCAGGCCTGAAAAGAGAAATTTTGTCGAGCCCTGGGACAGTTCTCCTCATCTATTCCTGCTCCTAATGCTGTTTTTAATTATCTTGAGAAGCTGAGCAAGAGGGAAACTGGGAGGAGTTTAGTGAGAGGAAAAGCGAAGCATAGAGGCCAAAGTGTAAATGCAGAGTCTGGGTTACCAGAGTCTGCAGTGTTGTGGGATCTGGGCCATGCAAACTGATGTTTTTCTCTGTGAATGGCTGATTCCTTCTGTATCTCCTGAAATTCCTGTGCACTGGGGCTGGTGCTGGAACTGAAGCCACACAAACTCCCCATGGAGCTGTGTGGGACACAGTGGGAATCATTTATTTGCTGCTTTTGATGAAAAGTTGTGACATGAACCTCAGTGTCAGGGAGGTGACACGTTAATGCTGCTGCTGTCAGACCAGCCCTGGGAACCTGGAGCAAGTGGAAACCACAACTTTGCAAATGCTGCCTGTGCCCAAAGCAAATGAAAAGAGAACTGGTGTGTGAAAAAGAAAATTTGTTTATTTACAGAGAAGAAAAATACAGAACACTTTTTACATTGTAAGAACATTTGTGGAGAAACAACAACAATCCATAGAAGAAGTTTCATATACATAAGAACCTATCTGCAAAAAAAAAATATGGGTTGGAAATAATTAAAATTGTAGAAAACATCCTAAATCCTATCTCTATTTTTGAAAAGAAAACAAACAAACTAAAAAACTATGTACAGCAGTCTGGGGGTGGCATCTCTGTCCTGTAGGAATGTCCATCAGTCCTGCAAGAAAAGCCCAAGGTCCATGGTCACTGCAGTCAGGCACAGAGGGCTGGGGGATCCCTTCCATTTGTGCCCCCAGGTGTGGCAGAGAAACTGCAAGGAGAGGGTGACCTCTGTCAGTGGGACACGCTGGAACCAGCAGTGGAAACCCCTGCTACCAGAGCTGAGCCTGGCTGGGTCTGGGATGGAGCTTGAGTGGCCCAAAGTGAGCACAGGACAGGCTGTGGATGGCCACCTAAAGACTGTAAAAACCAGTCCCAAATGTCCATCAGTCCTGCAAGGGTGCCATGTCCCTGAGCAGGGCTCTTCCAGCCCAGGCTGGACCAGCCTGGGGCTACCCAGCCTGGCTGGGCAGGGGGACCCACAGGACTGCCTGTGGATGGGGACCACATACCTGTCCTGCTGTTGGCATTGGTCTTCATCCCAAAATCATGGCCTCTTCCTCATCTTCCTACATCAATGTCCTTCATCTGTCAAAATCATGGCCTCTTCCTCCTCTCCATCCATCCATCCATCTCCTCTCCCCATCCTCATCCCATCCTTCTCTTCTTCTCCGGTCTCTTCTTCTTCCATTTCCACATCCTCCTTCCACATCCGGACACCAATCTCCATGTCTTCCTCTCCAGTCCCTTCTTCCTCCATTTCAACATCCTCCTTCCACATCCGGATATCCACCTCCATCTCTTCCTCTGAGTCTGTGACAGCCTGCAGAGGTAGCTAAACCTCAGAGTGGGGTCCCTGTCCCACACCATCCCCACAGAGCTGCAGCCCACCCAGGCAGTTGGAGGTGTCCACCTCCATGGAATGGCACCATACCTTCACTGGGACAAACGTGAGCATTCTGCAGCGATGGATGACAAGATCCAAGCACCAGGTAGCTCTCAGGACTGATGGGGGGTAGGGGGGGCAGGTGACAAGAAGGGCGACAGGAGTGAGCAGGAGCAGTGTGAACGGTGGGCTGACACAAGGGCCAGTGGTTGAGTTGGGCTCTTTGCTGGGTGCTGGCAGTTCCAGTTGGAACGTGGGATGTGACATCACAGGCCCCAGGAGTCCAGGGTCAACTGAAGTGGACACTGGGGATCCCTGAATGGTTGGGCCTGGAAGGGACCCTGAAGATCATCTCGTTCCAAGCTGAGCAGTCTTCCCCAGACCTTGGGGGGAGGCCTGTTCCCAAGGATGGGGCACCCACAGCCTCTGTGCACAGCTTGGGCCAGTGCCTCAGCACCCTCAGTGTAAAACAGCAGCTTCCTTAGATCCAGTTTCAATCAACCTCCTGCAGTTGAAAGCCACCCCCCTTGTCCTGTCACCAGAGGCCCTGTTGAACACTCTGTCCCCTTCTTTCCTGTGGGACCTTCCAGTCCTGCACAGCCACAGTGGGGTCTCCCAGTGTCTCCTCTTTCCAGGCTGAGCATCCCCAGCCCCACTTGGACAGCAGTCAGTCAGATCAGGGGATGTCAAGGCTGAAGGGTGGCAAATAGCATCAGGAACTGAGAAATGGAAGCTTTAGGCCCAGGTTTGCCTCTAAATACACAAAATTAATAACAGTGGAGAGGAAGATGGTGGGACACTGGCTCTGCTCTAACTGGTGGTTTGGGTTTTTTTTCCTTCTTTTCTATCATGCTGACCCGGGTTTTTCTGTTTGAAAGAAGCTTGGCACAATGTCCGCTGTCTTCTCCATTTCTGAAACACCAAGCAGAGTCTGGGCAGGTTGATGATGCAGATCAAAACCTGCAAATATACTGGTGATCCTGAGCCTGGGGATGCAGCTAAACCCAGGCAAAAGTAATTTCTGGAAAGTCGAGCCTGGTTTACATTTTCTGGAGTTTGGCTATGCCAACTTAACCAGTCATTTATAAAAAAGCAAATAAAAAGCTCAAACCAAAACAGACAAAACCCCAAATAAACAAACCCACGCAAACCAATCAAACAGATAAAAAACCCCAAATAAAACCAAAGGGAATGAGGAGTTAGTCTTAGTTGTGAGGATATCACAGCAGGCAAATGGCTGCTTCCCACAGGATCACCATAAAAAGCCACATATAACAGCTGCTCCAAAATATACCCAACAGGAGAAAAAGAAAAAGTGATACATGTCAACTTTGGGGGCAGCTCCACATTGAGGTGAAGGATGAGCAGTGGTTCAGATCCAGCATTCCCCACCCTCCAGGCTGCTGTTTGCTCCTGATGAAAGACCCTTGCAGGACTGGCCCCCCTCTCAGTGCAGTGTAAATCATCCCCACAGCTCTCAGCTGAGCCAGTGGCATTTCCAGAGTGACATCCAGGGACAATCCTGAGCATCTTCATGCCTAGAACCACAAAACAGCTCAGGCTCTCCCTGGACTGGCTTTTCAGGGGAGGTTTCCATATCCCTGTGAGATCTGTTCATCCCTTAACACGTCTGACTTTAGGTACAATGATGCATTTGGGTTCCTTCCTTGCTCCTTCATCCATGTGAATGGAGGATGTTGTCAACAGGAACATTTATTCCTGGATTGCCATTTCTGCTTCACTGTCACTCAGCTGAACATGGTCCTTATCTAAGAAGGACTTACAAGAAATGTGTAGGCATTTTGGCTCTGAGAGGAGCAGAAAGCACATTTTCTACACCACATTGCCAGCAGATGCAGTTTCCCTGGCAGAACAGTGATTGCCATTCATCTTCCTGGGAAGAATGTGGAGACCCATCCAGAGATCCCAGGTTCAGCTGGCCTTTGGCTTTGTGTACCTCATTTCACATGGCCAGTTTCAAGGGCCATTAAAACAGGCTCATGTTTGCCTGGCTACCCAGAAGTGCTGGAGTTATTTCCAGGAGAAAACCAAAAATTGACTGTCCTCTGGTGTGGTAGAAATCCCACTACAATTGTGACTCTGAGAGCAAAGACAGCCTGTTTTTTTTTTTGGGGCTGTAACAGCTGAGAGTGTGGCAGAGTTTTTTTACATTATTTTAGAGTCCTCAAAACATTGTTCCCAAAACAATCTTTCTCTCCCGTCTTCTGTCATAAACTGTGGAACAGAGAAAATGGAAAGGAGCAGTTTGTTTAAATTGGCTGAGGTTTTTTTAAGTCTTAAAATAGTGTCAGCTTGATGCATGATACTTTAGAAATTGGATTAGTAGCACCTATTTCATCCCACCAGAGAGGTGGGATTTAAAACTTCCAGCAACAGAAACACTGGATGTGCAAGGGCTCAGCTTTCCACCTCTCACACAAGTATCTTGTTGTACTATTTTAAGCAACCTCAGCCAGATACTTTAAAAATACTGCTCCAAACAACAACAGAATGAAAATGTTCCACCAAATGGGGGAAAATAAGAAAAGTTGGCAGCAGCCCTTTCTGAAGAGCTTGTGTTGACTTTGCAAAGTTGGATGCAAAAAAAAAGACAGGGGTCTCAGAGATTGTGCTTTCACATCCAAGGCAAGTAAGAGCAGCTTGCCTGGGGTCCCTGCAGTCAGATTACAAGTTCTGGAGAGAAATCAGGCCTTGGTCTGGAACAGTCTCTGAACTGTAAGCCACTGGCTCAGCCCTGCTTTCACTTCTGGTGGTCCCAGGGATTTGTAAGTAGCTGGAGCTCTCCCAGTCCTGTTTAGAGCCCTGGGGAAATTGGAGAGGCCTTTTCCCTGCTGTCTCCTTAGGCACATGGAGGTAGCCTCCTGCCAGGTGAGTGGGTGCACTGGTGGGGTGTGAAGGAGAGCCCTGTTTTTTCTCCTGTGGAGGAGGAATCTGGACAGAACCTCTGTGCACATCACCTCTCAGCAGTGGGAACTGCTTGGAATTTGGAGAACTGCACCTCAGTCCCAGATGTTTTGTTTGATTTAGGGAGCTGTACTGGGCAGAGACAGCAGCTAGGAGAATACTCCTTTTGATTTCTGTTTGTTTCCCATAGAAGCACTAAGGGCAGAATTGCCTTCCTTGGATATGCCAGTTAGAGATTCACTGAGAATTACTCTCCAAAACTTTGTTATTTCAGTGAGTGAAAATTGAAATTAAAAAGAATTCTGATTGGAGATGCAGTTTATTTCTCCAGGCCTGGCAGAGGTTTGTCCTGGTGAAGCTTCTTGTCCTCATGAGTCACCTCTGAACTGACTCCTGAGGTTGGTTCTTGCACACACCTGGGATCCAGGCTGCTGTGCCAGTCAGTCTGGGAGTGAGCAGGGATTCTCACTAGACTTGCAATTCAGAAATAGAGAGCACTGTAGTTAAAAGAAACAATTAAATCTGCATCTTGATGCAAAGCATGTGCATGTAGCTGGGGGCAGATCAGTGAGTGAGCTCTGTGAAGGGAGAGAAGCCAGGATGCATCAGCTACCCCTAAACTGTGACCCCCCCCCCTCCCTCTGCAGTGCTTCCTGGGTCACACCAAGACCCTAAAACCCAGCTTGCCAGTAACTTGTGCCATTGCTGGGTGCACTAAACCCCTCTTTCTGGGGAAACTGAAAGCCATATGAACTCTGGTGTTATCTGTTGTGTGACGAAAAGCTACTTGGGCAAGGAAACTGTGCTGTGTGGAGGTTACTTTTTGTTGTTCTTTTCCTTCCCAGTGGTACATGAACGGCAGCAAGTATTTCTCAGACCTGTGGAACGTTATGGATACCCTTGCAATCTTCTACTTCATAGCAGGGATTGTGTTCAGGTGAGTAGTGCCTTCTCTTGTGTCCGTCTTACAGCTTTACTTCCCTTCCTTGGTGGGTTTTGACTACAACCTGTAATGAATTTTTGGGGAGCAGTGTGTTCATGAAATTCCCTTTATGAAGGCCCCAAATACTGACCAAAAAAAAAAAAAAAAAAAAAAAAGGTCAGGGAATCTTTAGGGTTTTCTGTGGCTCCTGTCACTGGCTATTTAGTATGAGCACCTGGGCCTTGTGTTCTATTTAAGAGGACTGTGATTGTCCCTACAGCAGCCTAACAATGTCATCATCTCCCAAAGCTGCTCTACACGATGGGGTCAGTTAAAAACCATGGCAAAGAAATGATGGAAACACGTTTTCCAAAGGAATTGTTCAGTCAGCTGTAACTTAGTCCTTGTTGCCTCAGGGCAGTGGAGCAGTTGCTGCACTGTGGTGCTTTCACAGGGCTGTGGGAGCAGCTCCAGGTACAGATTTCTGTGCTGTTAATAGCTTTAAGGGTAAGAGAAAACATGAGCAGGGCTGATGCATGTCAGGAAGGAAGGGTGTAAACAGAGTGTGCCTTAACCATCTCTGTCACCTGTCATTAGGTGGAGGAGGCCATGGGGCCCTGCACAGCTGAGCTCTGCTTTCCAATTACTCACCTTCCACTCTCCATTTCAATGTTTCTGTGTGGTTTTACCTGATTTCTGCATGATTCACCCAAGGCTTCTCTTTGTTTTCTTCTGCTGTCTCCATCAGGCTTCACTCTGATGAAAGCTCTTGGTATTCTGGGAGAGTAATTTTCTGTTTGGACTACATAGTTTTTACCCTGAGGCTCATCCACATTTTCACAGTTAGCAGGAATCTAGGACCCAAAATTATTATGCTGCAGAGGATGGTAAGATTCTGGCAGCTATTCAAGAGAGTCTAAATAAATGATGTGACTTTTTTTTTCCCCCCTTTCCTCTTAAGAGCAAAAAATCACCATGTTCTGATGATGGCAGCAAGTTAAATCTGCTAAACAGGATGAATTGAGATTTAAATGGGATCTAATTAAGAGCAGAGCATTTTTTTTCTGTGTCAAGAGAGAGAATAAGGATCAGGCTGAAGAACAGAAGAGGAAATTTGCTTCCTGGTAGCTTTTGTCTTCCATACCTCAAATGTTTCAGTGGTATTTCTGTTGCTCCCATGAGTATTCCCCAAACAAGACAGTGATGATAGAGGGTACAGGGGGGGAGGATTTTGGTCCTCCACTGCATCCATCACACGAGTACCTGAGGAAGAGGGGGGGGAGGATCCTCTCAGACAGTGCTAGAAATTCATGAGACCATTGGCCAGAGGGTCTGGGCTGTAAATGCTGGTTGAAGCCATCCAGAGTGGCATTTCCAGAAGCTTTCATCTCACAGGGTGAGCCAGTCCTTTTACCTGGTTCTGGCTTTTTGTGAAGCCTGTGTGATGCCAGGGGATATCCTGTATTCCAAAACATGTCTTGCTTTTATGGTTGCATAAATATGTTTGAAGTTCTCTGAATGGGAGTGGTCAGTTGTTACCATGTGTGTTGGTGAAACGAGGAGCAAAAAGCCATCCATGTGTGGCCTGCAACAGACCTGCAGTGGGGCACTGATTGATGCCTGTTGTCCCTTTTTCAGATGATAGATGTCTTCTTCTTCCTCTTCCTCTTTGCTGTGTGGATGGTGGCCTTTGGTGTGGCCAGGCAAGGCATCCTGAGGAAGAACGAGCACTGCTGGGAGTGGATCTTCCGCTCGGTCTTCTCTGAGCCCTACCTGGCCATGTTTGGCCAGTACCCTGATGACATTGATGGTATTTACCTTGGGGGGGGTCTCTCCTGGCTGGGTTGAAGGCTCTGTACTTCTAAAGGTTGTCCAGACTGTGCTGGCCCCTTGCCTCCAAGTCTAAAGGGGAGCAGGGATGGAGGGATGAGGGCAGGAGCTGGGGCTGGGCCCTTGTCTGGGTTTGAAAAGACAGGAGTCTGCTAAGGAAGGCAGGAGCCTCCCTGAAATGGAAAATGTAAAACCACCCCTCCCTTTTCTGAATTGCTATAAATTTTAAATTAAGAGGCTCTCAGGCAAAAAAAAAATATGGGAGCAGGGAATAACAGTTCTTTAATAGGGAAGAAAAAAAAAAGATAAACAATACAGTAAACTAAAACACTGACAGAGTCAGAACACAACCTGACACCCTGTGGGTCAGGGTGTTGGCAGCAGTCCCATTGGAATTGTGGCCGCAGCCCTCCTGCAGTGTCAGGGGTGGTTCTGTTGGAGCAGGGATCCTGTAGAAAGGTGCAGTCTTCCTCTGAAGATCCAGGGCAAGAGAGCAGCTGTTCCTCTGGGAAATCCAGTAGAGAAAAGCCCCCGCTGGTGTCCCAGAATCTCCACATTATATCGGGGTAGAATGCTTGGCTCTCCCCTCTGGGCTCACATCTCACACTGGGATGCTGTAGTTCTTATCAATCATGCAGTGACGTTCAGTGGCTGTTATCAGCAGGTGTCTCCCCAGACAACTGCCATACAGATGGCAAACAGAACACAATTTGCTTGGCAATCCAGGGCAGCCCAGCAGAACAGGAGCTCACTGTTTGCTCTCCCCTCTCTCTCTGAGGTACCACTACAACTTTGACCACTGCACGTTTTCTGGGAAGGACTCCAAGCCCCTGTGCGTGGAGCTGGATGCCAACAACCAGCCCCGCTTCCCCGAGTGGATCACCATTCCCCTGGTGTGCATTTACATGCTCTCCACCAACATCCTCCTGGTCAACCTGCTCGTGGCCATGTTCGGGTGCGTACCCCAGGGGCCTTCCTGGGCATCCCAGCACTGGCATTTCCCTGGGAAAGGGAGTGCACTGCTGGAAAACAGCAGGAAGCCACCCCTGGCCTCTGCATCTGTCCCAGCAGCCTGGGGGAGCTGGTGCAGTGTCCTGGGGAGGGATTGCTGCCTGTCCTTGGCCTCCATCTCTGAGCATCCTCTGAGCTGTGGGCTTGGTGTGGACCCCTGTGGGTCACACAGGGGGTGATGCTGGGTCAGGGCCTGGCCAAGTGTGAGCTGCTGCCCCAGTGACCTTGCTAGAGTGAGTAAATGAGTTATTCTCACTCTTCAGGACACTGTGACCTTGCTAGAGTGAGTAAATGAGTTATTCTCACTCTTCAGGACACTGTGACCTTGCTAGAGTGAGTAAATGAGTTATTCTCACTCTTCAGGACACTGTGACCTTGCTAGAGTGAGTAAATGAGTTATTCTCACTCTTCAGGACACTGTGACCTTGCTAGAGTGAGTAAATGAGTTATTCTCACTCTTCAGGACACTGTGACACTGCTAGAGTGAGTAAATTTATTCTCACTCTTAACCTGAACTTATTAACCTGAACTTGCTCCTGTGGTTGTTGCCTTGCTGGGTTCATACAGTGCTTTGTGCCATGGGTTTGATCCATGCCTGGAGTGTCCTTAATACCTCTACTACAAATCTTAGGAGCTTTAAAATTTCTTGTAAGTGTTCTAGTTTTAGATTTGGGGTTTTTTGGTTTTGTTTTTTTTCTAAGAAGGGAGTTATCTGCTCAGTTAATAAGACACAATATCTTGTGAAGAAGCATCCTGTTCTCATGTGTCTAGGCTAGAAGAAGATTGCTTAGAGCTGAGGTAGTAAAAGTACATGGAGCATTTTCTTCCCATTCAGATTTTTTCCAGTTGATTTGTAACTTCAAGGGCTTTTTTTCCTACTGATTTGCAAATTACTGACTAAGAAGGAGAGCAAGCTAAATAACGTCCTAGTCAAAAATGAATGATTGGGGCCCCTAACATCAGAAGCTGCTGGGATGAGTCCAGAGGAGATTTTCCAAGGGCTGGAGCCCCTCTGTTCTGGAGCCAGCCTGGGAGAGCTGGGGCTGCTCACCTGGAGAAGATTCCAGAGAGACCTCAGAGCCCCTTCCAGGCCCTAAAGGGCTCCAGGAGAGCTGGAGAAGGACAGGGACAAGGCATGCAGGGACAGGACACAGGGAATGGCTCCCACTGCCAGAGGGCAGGGCTGGATGGGATATTGGGAATTAGAAATTGTCCCCTGTGAGGATGGGAAGGCTCTGGCACTGCCCAGAGCAGCTGTGGCTGCCCCTGGCAGTGTCCCAGGCCAGGTAGGATGGGGCTTGGAGCAAGCTGGGATGGTGGAAGGTGTCCCTGCCCATGGCAGGGGTGGAATGGGATGAGCTTTAAGGTCACTCCCAAGCCAAACCACTCTGGGATTCTGTGACTATAAAACCATGCCCTGGTACAGCAGAGGAATGCTCTGTTCTTGGCTCTGCTGCAGCTCTTTGGCGAATAACTCATGCTGGGTGTGTTCTCTCTTTCCCATCAGCTACACAGTTGGATCAGTGCAGGAGAACAATGACCAGGTGTGGAAGTTTCAGCGTTTTTTTTCCTGGTGCAGGAATACTGCAGTCGCCTGACCATCCCCTTCCCTTTGTCATCTTTGCCTACATATACATGGTGCTGAGGAAATGCTTCAAGTGCTGCTGTAACAAGGAAAGCAAAGAGCCATCCATTTGCTGTGAGTTGGATTTTTCCTTGTTGCTCAAGGAACCTTGGATTTTGCCCTTGTTGTCCAATGCAGCAGGTGCATTGCAGATCCTCCATGGCATCCTGTGCTTATTCCAGGCTTTTTGCACTCTGCTGGGAAATTTCCCAGGGCCATGTAGACCTCTGTCATGCAAATCCACTGTGCTGCTGGAAATCTCTTCAGTAAGATTCAAGTTTTCAAGTGAGATTTAGCCAGTGCTCTCTTGTCCAAGCCATTTTGATGTAGAATTGCTTTGTGTGTGTAAATCACTAAGACTTCAGATTAATCCTAACTCTTTAGGGCTGCCTGTGCTGTGTCTCCCAGCCTTGCAAGGTTTTTGTAATTCATTCTGCTTGCTAGGGAGTGACTGAAAGAGAATAAACAGTTTCCTTGTAGTCAAACAAGCAAACCACCTCAAAAATGGCAAGTCAGTTCTCGAGCTATTTCTCCTTTAATTTCTCTGTCAGAGGACACAGACAGGAATTGTTTTTCACAAGCTTCCCCCCCCACCTCTCCAGCAAAAGCAGTGTTTTTTCTCAGCTGAGAGAGCATAAGTGGAGTTAATTGACAGGCCTGTTCCCATCCATCAGCAACCTGCCAGTTGCCCTGCAGCAGAAGCTGGATTTGTTACCAGTTTAGGAGGAAGAGCCTGCTTTGGCTATAAAATTGCTTAGCACTAAATCATTTTGGCTGTCCAAATTGCTGTGTGGATTCCTTCCACATTCCAGAAGCTCTTGGATGGCAGATATTCCTGCTCAAATGATGCACAGTGGATGCTGCAGCTCTGAAAGAATGGGAGAGTTAATTAGAGCCAGAAGATGATTGTGGTTTTGCTGATGATAGGAACTGAGAACTGTGTGGAGGAAGCACATTGATGTGTTGACTGTTGTAAAATCCTGCCTCCCCCCACTTAACTCCTATGGAAATGGTTGGGATTTGGGTGCTTAAATGCTTGTTGGAATGTGGGAGAACAGCTGAGGGGTGTGTGAGCTCAGAGGAGCACTGGGTGGAAGAAAGGGACTTCAGCCCTGGGCTTCTTTTGTCTCAGTTAAGTTTATGGTTTTATTTAAACTCCTGTGGTTTATGCTGTCCTCTTGGAACAGGATAAAATGCTGAAGTATTACCCTGGAGGGCTTTGATGCCTCAAAGTGGGCTCCTCTGTATTAATTCTTGAATTCACAGCATCACCACAAAATGCTTCTTAGAGAAGACAATTCTTCATCATTCTGGAGGGTTTCAGTTCAATGAAAAATCCTACACTGTGGTTCTTAGAAGTGCTACTCTTAATGATCCAGTATGGGATAATGTAGAAACAAATGGAAAGCTCAAACCCAGATGGGAACTTGCTAGAATGTCCTGTACCTGTGTTAACCAAGACTCAGAGAAGTCCAGAAAGACTTTTGGAGCTTCTAAGGTTGGGGCAGGGGTTCTGTGTTTGTTTGGCTGGTTTTGGGTTTTAGGTTTGCTCATATTTTGTATTTTTAAGTGACTCTGGTTGCCAGGAGCATTCAGTGCAAGGTGTTGGTGTCACATCTGTCACAGCTGAGTCAGGGGTGGGCAGTGGGGCTGTGAGTGCTCTCAGGGTGTGGGGTAGGGAATCATTAACCTCAGAATGCACACACTGACCCAGCCTTTTTGCACCTTGGCTTTGGAAAGACAAATTAAGTGTTTTCTCTTCAAATACATTTCCCAGGCTCAAGAAATGAGGACAATGAAATCCTGGCATGGGAAGCTGTCATGAAGGAAAATTACCTCGTCAAAAAATCAATACAAAAGCAAATGATTCATCAGAAGAGTAAGCCTGCCCGTCTTTGTCTTCATTCTCTTAATTTTTCTCTTGAATATTTCTAGTGAAGGCAAGTTTTCAGCAGATCTAAATGTTTACAAATTAATGAGTAAGTAAGCAATCTCAGCATAAACATGCTTTTTATTTCTAAAGTGAAATGGTGCTTTTTTTTTTTTTTTGCCTGCTGCAGAGAGGAAAATGTCTTCCCATGGTGTTTTGAGATCTCATCATGGGAAGCAGTGCCACAACTGACTCTTGCTGTAGCATTAGTTTAGGTTGGATATTAGGAAAAGTTCTTTATAGAAAGGGTTGTCCAGCCCTGGAACAGACTGCCCAGGGCAGTGGTGGCACCCCACCTCAGGGTGGGGATTTTAAAAGCTGTGTGGATGTGGCACTTGGGGACACGAGTTAGTGGTGGAATTGGTTGGACTCAATCTTTTCCAACCCAGAAAATTCTATGATTATACATTTATTATTTTATTATATAGCATATATTATATATATTATATTATTATTTTATTTTATTATATATTTCTTATTATATATTCTTAGCAGAGAATGTTTACCATTAGATCTGAAATCTCAGACATTACCACAGCAGTAATCCAGATGGAGAGGTGTACTTAGTTTGGAAGACCTCCAACGAGGGAAGATGGTCTTTATAATCATGGTATTTGGAGCTTGGACACTTAGACTTGGATGTTTCTTTGACTGCCAGCTCATGAAAACATTATCTTTGAGACCTGTCTCACTGTTTTCAGAGTAATAGTATAAGAGAAAAAAGAAACAGAAAGAAAGCAAAAAACCACAACGCTGCTAGAGAGTAAAACCTGCTCTGTATGATTGCTTAACTTTGCTAACTTCTGGCAGCCTGAGTATTTCCCTTAATCAGAGAGAGCTGATAGGAATGGGCAAGAAAAACCAGACCCTTCCATGTCCGTGGGCATGAACATTGCTGTCCCCAAGTAAGTGTTTAGGTTAACACTACCCAGAGACACACAGCATTGGATAAGAAGCCAAACAAATACTAAAACCCCATCTCCTTGGTACTGGAAGCAAAAGTGTCTTGAGAAGGAAAATGGAATAGCATCCTGCTAATAGTAATTTGCATGCTATTTCATTTACTTGTACTAAAAATGATGCCAGTCACATGCAGCCCTGCCTCCCTGGGAGGATGGAGCCCTGGCGGGAGGTGGGATGTGGTAATTGGCCAAGTTTTCCTTGGAATCCAGACTGATCCCTTTGCTCCATGCTCTCCTTCTGCTTCCAGGATGGTGCATCGATTCAGACAGCTGGATGCAAAGGTACTTCTGTCCCAGACTGCTCTGGGGAATGTGATTCTCTCTGGCGAAGCAGGGGGTGTGCCATGGCAAGGAAAATGAGCCTCCCAGAGTCGTGTGCAGTCTTTGTCACTGTCACCAGGACCCCATTTTAATTTTACCCTGCTGTTTTGATTCCATGGACAGGAACGTGTAGGGAGTGTAGTGATAAGGACAAGAGGGAATGGTTTGGAATATAGAGCAGGATTTATGGGGGGTAATGGGAAGAAATTCTTGGCTGTGAGGGTGGGCAGGCCCTGGCACAGGGTGCCCAGAGCAGCTGTGGCTGCCCCTGGATCCCTGGCAGTGTCCAAGGCCAGGTTGGATGGGGTTGGAGCAGCCTGTGTCCTGCCCACAGCAGGGGTGGAATACAATGAGCTGTCAGGTCCCTTCCAAGCCACAAGAGCTTGGTATTGTGCAGGAAAATGAAACAGAAAGACACTTGCTCAGTGCTGGAGGAGTGTTTCTCAGTATTCCTTGTGGGATGGAATAAAATAGAAGTAATTTCCACCTTAAAACTGCAGCATTCAGCTGTGTAACAGGCCCATGAAACACCAATGGGAAGAAGGGGTGTCACACGCCTGACATGTCCCCTTCCCAAGGTGTCAAGTTAGCTTCTGGTGCTGTTGGCATGGGGTGATTAGCAATATTAAGCTACCAATCTACCAGAGAGCACATTATGAGAATTGCCATACAAATAATCTTTTTGTGACTGTGATGTTGAAAAGACCTTCACGATGGGTTTTTTCTGAGGCTTGACTGAATTATCTGTTTGGCCTCTGAAGTGGGGAGTGGCTTTGGTATGAAGCACAGACTTTGGAGAAGCTCACAGGTGAAAAGAGCCACATATACTTCAGAGTACATATTTTGGTTACCGTCAAATATTTTAGATTTGCAAAATGATAGTTTGCTTCCCAAGACTGAAAGGGAAGTGGTGAGCCAGTCTGTGGCTAGTGATGCTGCTCTTGAAACTGAAAAGAGATCCTCCTAACCTTAATTCTCTCCTGAAGAGAAATACCCATCTCTTGCTTCCCTCTTCTGGTAACTGCTGGTTAACTCGCTGAAATACAGAGGCATCAGGGCTCGCTGCATTAACTGCCCTGATGAACACTGTCATTGGGAGTGTCTTCTTGAGCACTCTTGCATTTGGTGCAATACTTGAAGAGGCAATTACTCATTACTTCCTTTTCTCATTAGCATTGCTTTCCTTCAGCTAGTTGGACTTTACAAAAATAACCCCCTTCTTTTTTTCAAAGCTCTCTGATTTGAAAGGCCTTCTGAAAGAGATTTCCAGTAAAATTAAATGAGTGCAGCTGAAATCCAAGAGCAGCTACTGGAGCAGGGTAAGCCCTCTTTAAATCCATTCTCTGCCTTGAAAAAGCCTACCAGCATTTGTGGTGTCCAATTGGTGTTTCTTTGGAAGAAGAGCTAGAATTAATTGTTGATGCTCATATTCGTATTGTCTGATACTGGGAAAGAAAGGAGACCCAAATTCTGTTCCTGATTTGTGTTTTCTTTCTGAAAAATATAGTTTTCCATCTGGGGTTTCTATCAGTTTTGGCACTGGTATTTAAAATACCTTGTTTTGCTCACTTGCCTTGAAAAAAAAACTGTGACTAACCCAAGGTTATTTTAGTTGTCTTTGTGTTGGAGGGCCTCTAGCAAATGCAGGGCTGCTGTGCTGGATCCTCTACCCTTGGTACCGTTTAACTCTGAAGAGCAGGCAACCCAAATGGAAAAGACAGAAGTGAGGGCAGGAGTAAGGTTTATTTTTCCATTATCAAAGTGGGGCATTAGGCTGGATCACTGTAGCCTTCCTGTGTCCTGTACAATCAGCTGCAGTGTGAGGAGCTGACCCAAAGCCTCCGGTCCAGCTGAGTGTCTGGTCATCAGCCTTGTGTCCTTTCACCTCCAGTTTTAAGGAAGAATTGGCTTGGATCCCACAGTGGGATGTGAAAGAACACTGATGGATGCAGAGAACACTGTCATCTTTAGAGACAGCAGGTTAAAAAGTGTAACTGTTGAACGGGATAATCTGGAACAACTTGATCAGCCTGGACATGAGGGCCTGGCTCCTCCTCCCACAGAGTGCTTTTGTCCAGGAGAACTTAAACCTGTGCCAAACATTCCCCAGTCAGCTCACTGTTTTCCTGGGACAACTGAATATTCACTTGACCTAAGTTCCATTTAGTCATGAATGACTTTGCAACCACCCAGTAAAATCCACAAGGATCACCAGTTCCTGGGCTGGTTCTAGGATGTGCTGTACTCCAAGGGGCCTAAAAACCAGGCTGTAGAATAGTGGAACTTGGAGGCCATTTAGGCCAGCACAGATCAAAGGGAGCTGCAGTGTGGCTGGAAAACAGGCTGTAATTAGATACAGTGGGGCAGCCTGGGACAAGGGACAGCAGCTTATGATGGAGCTGTGGAAAGGGATCTCTCATTACAGATGATAGTGCCTTCAGAAGAATCCTGGAATCCCAGAATGGTTGGGGTTGGAAGGGACCATAAAGCTCATCCAGTTCCACCCTCCGCCATGGGCAGGGACATCCATCCCTGGACAAGGCATCCAAGTCACCTGAGCTGATGTGGAGAGGATGAAAGCAAAGCCTTGAGGTGGGCTGGGAGCTCTACTCTCCAATTCTTTCTGTTGCTCACACAGGTACCAATTCATGAAGAATAATTGCTCAGAGCTGGCAGTAACCCCAAGCAGATGGCAACAGAGGCACCAGACTATCAATGTCTCAGCAGGAGTCAGCAGGATTTTCTTGCTATTTTTATTTTTGTTGATCAAACAGCCCTTTCTGCTTGTTGCAAGGTGGTGGGGAAACAGGAGACGACTGCTTATCTCCTGACATGATTCCTGCATTACCCAAACTCTTCTCATCTGCCCTAATGTCCAGTGGCAGCAATTAGTCCTTGTAAGCTGCTGTTGCAAAGCACTCCTATTTCCAAGAGTTCTGCTACTGTTGCCAAAATCCCTTTGCTTTTCCATTTCACTCAAAGGGACCTGTGCATGGGTTTCCTTCAAGCACTAATTGCTTGTCTGAATGAATCCATCTCCCTTCCCTTCCATCCTGTAGTAGCTGGATCTTGCTTGTTCCTTGCGGGCTGCCTGTCAGACCTGCTGGGGTCTGGAATGCTGGCATGCCAGAATGCAATGGATTTTGGCATCATCCCCCTGAGGAAAGCCTTTGGTCCAACCCTGCATCCCTATTTCAGACTGTACAGGAACATTGTGGACTTGTTCCCACTCTACCCGAAGCCTTTCAGCACTGCAGAAGTTCAGCTATTACAGCCCTGCATGGGAGAGACATTAATTCATCCAGGAAGTGATTCCAAAGGTTTTGTGGGCAAACCTTGCTTGGTTTCATTAGTGAAAATTTGTATCCTGGGAATGTTGGAACTCATTTGACTTTTCCAACGTGTGTTTGCTGATGTTTGCATCTGGAAATGGAGAAGAGATTGTTGGAACCTTTAAACAGAGCAATGCTCGATATGGTGAGGTGGCGCTTTGTGCTTTCTGTCTAAAATCGCAGCTGAATTCTGTCACATTTGTTTGGTACAACTGAGAGCACAGCCAACTGAAGGCACTACAAAGAGCATTTATTTACATGGCAAAGCATTGCATCGATCCTCCTTCCCAGTGTCTAGGAATCATGGAATCACAGACTCACCAGAGGAAAGGACCTGCAAGGATCACGGAGCCCAACCCCTGGCCCTGCACAGACAGCCCAACAACCCCACCCTGTGCATCCCTGGGAGCATTGTTCAAATGTTCCTTGGGCTCTGGCAGCCTGGGGCTGTGCCCATTCCCTGGGGAGCCTGGGCAGTGCCCAGCACCCTCTGGGGAAGAACCTTTCCCTGATCTCCCACCTGACCCTGCCCTGACAGCTCCAGCCATTCCCTCAGGTGCTGTCCCTGTCACAGAGAGCAGAGATTGAGCTGTCCCGGGGGGGGAAGATGCAGGCCATGCTGAGACCTCCTCCCCCCTCCCTCCTCCTGCTCCTCCTCTCCAAGCTGAACAAGCCAATTGACCTCAGCTGTTCCTCATACAGCTTCCCCTCCTGTCCCCTCATCATCTTCATGCCCCTCTTTGGATACTCTCTGCTAGCTTTATATCCTTATGATATGTTCAGAGAGGTTGCTGCTCTTCTCTCCCTGCATCTCCTGACCCAGCTGTACTGTATGCTGTGCATGACACCATCCTGGGGGATCTAGCACTAACAATAGCCCTGGTATCTGTTTACATGGGGAAATACTTCCTGCTGAAAAGTAAAGGAGCCAGGCTTTCCCTGATTCACATGGCAGTTAGCTTGCATCATAAATTCTTGAGATAAGGTTGCTTTCTGGAAATTATTTTTCCTATATCATTTGTCTGCCTTGGATTTGAAAATTGTTTTTTTTTTGTTCACTCCCTTCCTATATAAAACCTATGGAATCCTTTGAACCCTTCAGGGAAATCCCAAGGGCCTTGCCTTGGAAGAATATACAATAGAGTCTCCACCTAGGCTGAGAGAGAAGACTTCTGGACTTCTGTCATGGAGCCTTGCAACACTATCATCCACCCCTGTTCCTTCCCCCACATGTCCCAAATTCTCACGGTTTCTGCTTTCTGTGTTTCCTCATTGGTTGGGGTACCCCTGGTGGCCGGCCCTGTCTTCCCTGAAAGCCAATCCCCTTTGCACTGCCCTTTGTGCTGCCCCCCATTTGCCCACTGACCCCTACTTAACCTGGTGCAGAGCATTTGTCCAGGTCTTTGTCCCTGATCCCTTCAGCATGGTGGATGCAATAAACCTTTCCTGGAATACATCATACAAAGACCCTTCCTGTCTTTCTTCTGCTGAGCTATCTGTGCTCTGTGTGTGAGGGGGCAGCAGCAAGAGCTGCAGCTGATCTGCACTGGTGAGTGAGGGCAGCGGGCTGACAGCGGGGGCTGCTGGGGGGGAGCTGCAAGCCCTGCCCCAGCTGCGGAGGGCTCTGCTCCCGTGGGCAGAGCACACTGGGATTTCAGGGCCACGTGGGCCATTCGTAGCCAGCAGCTTCGGGCTTAACCCCTTAGTCCCTGCTCCTCTCTGGCCATGGCAAGAGCCAGCTGGGATGGTCGTGGCAGGGGGCTCTCCTCGGCTCCCTGCAGATCTGGGATCTGACCGTGGTTCTGTTCTTCTCTCTTGCAGCCCTGGAAGAAATGGCAAATGACATCAGCCTTTCTGTCAGAAGCCTGGCTCTTCAAACTTTACATATTCTCAGGGCAGAAGCTACAGTTTGATATTCCATCTTGGAGAACCTGGAAGATCAGCTCCACAGGGCATGGAAGACAGGGCTTCGTGTCTCAGGGCTTGGCCGACTGTGCTGCTGGAGCTCTATGGAGATCTGATGCCAGAGGCTCTGTCTGCTGGGACCAGCAGAGCCAGCGGGGATTTTCCTTCTGTTCAAGACTGTTCTTTTCTTCTCTTTGTTTGTTTTCCTTTACTATGTAAATATAGAATGTGTTACAATAGACAAACTCCCAGGATCTTTCTTTTCCTGCCCCGGATCTGTAGGGCATGGAGGAGGAGGGGAAAACGGTGCTTGTGCTTAGCCAGCTGCCCAGGCATGCAGTGCTGCAGGGAAAATGGCCAGAAGCTCCTTGGCCTTGGTGGTTCTGTTGAAGTCTTTGTGCTGCCCACAGAGCGGCTGGGCAGGGGCCAGAGCTGCGGATCCCTGCCAGAGCGGTGCCTGGAGATGGCCACAAGGCCTGTGCCAGGCAGGGAGCGCCATCCGTGTCCTCCTGCCCGTGTGCTGCTGGCTGTGTTGCTGAGGGCTCCCAGGTGCCTCTGGCTGGGGCTGCTCTGGAGCTGCTGTGGGGCTGTGGCGCTGCTGCCGGGCAGCTTGGCCAGGCTGGGGCAGACCCTGACCCTGGGGCCCTGGGAAGCCCTGAGCAATTGGGTGTCAGAGGGCACAAGCCCCCAGGCAGCCGCCCTGTTCCTGGCACCCGGCTGTTCTGGCGCTTCCCAAAGCGTCTCCCAGGCCTGCGGCAGAAGCCCTCGAGGCTGGGCCTCAGCAGGAGGGTGGGGACACCCCGAGGTGCCCAGGCTGGGCTGGCTGGGGACAGGGAGGGCAAAGCTCCCCTGCTGGGGCATGGGATGAGGGAGTGGGAAGTCAGAGAACCGGAGATTTTACCCCTAAATGTTCTGTCTTTGCCCTAACATTTTTACCTCAGGTTTTGTCACAAAATGATTTCAATGTGCCCTCTAGAAATTGCTCAGACTTTTCCTGAAAAGTAATTTTGTCCCCTAGAGATCACCTCAAATCTTCCTGCTCAAACATCCACTACAGGTACTCGACAGATCACCTCTGATTTCATTATTCTTGCAGTCCGGTGATTACCTTAACTTGAAAGCCCAAATGTTCATTCTGTGCCCTACAGGTGACAGCAGGTAATTCCAGCATTCCTGTGCTATGAAGTTCTCTCCCTGTAAGCTACTGCAGCTTTACCCCTGGCCAAGTGAAACACTCCCCGGTGCTGAGCCAACACTGGCCCATGCTCCTCGGTGTGTATGAGCGCAGGGCAGCCCCGGGGCAGCTCCCGCAGGGCTTCTGGAAGGCCGCCCGGCGCCCGGCCCCGGGGCGGCCCCAGCGGGTTCGAGTTCCCGCCCGCGGCTGAGGGGGCGGCGGGGGGCGGGGCCGCCCGCGCCTGGGCGGGAAACGCCCCTGCGGCGGGGGGGAGCGGGCGGCGGCGGCGCAGCGGGGACCGGCCCGGCCCTGCCGTGTCCCTCAGGGCGAGCCCACGTCCCCTCAGCGGCCCTGGCGTCCCTTCAGCCAGCGGCATGTGCGCTCGGCCACGCGCGGCGTGCCCGTGTCCCCCTCAAGTGACGCTCCCGTTCCCTCAGTGACACCGCCGTATCCTGAGGGACACGACAGACACCCGCCTCCCCTCAGGGACTCTCACTGGCCTCAGTGGCATGCAGGGCATCTGCATCCCATTCAGAGACTGTCATGGCACCTCAGCAACACACGGGGCTTCTGCCTTCCCTTCAGTGACACAGAAGGCACCTGACACCTGCTGGGGAAGCCTCAAGTCTGCTCAGTGACCCCATGTGCCCTCAAAACTCCGACACCCACCTTTCCCTCAGTGACCTGAGGTCCTATCAGCAAATCAAGAGGCACCAGCCATCCTGTAGGTGACTCAGAGAGAGTGCAGTGGGTCATGGCTGCCAGAGGCCAGCAGCAGCAGAAATCCATCAGGGCTGGGGAAAAGGCTCTGCTCTGCTTACAGCATGGGCTGAGGGCCAGGAGAGCTCCATTTCCCCCTTGAGATGTTGGAGACAGGGCCTTTCACCCTCCTTATAGGGTTGCCCTTCTCTGCAGGCAGACAAAGCAGCACAGTGGCAAAAGGCCAAGGACAGAAAAGCAAAGAGCCTGCACTGCACACACAAGAAGGGAGCCCAGTGCAAAGCCAGCATGTCACCCTGAAGGTTCTCGCCACACTCTCATGTGTCCCTGCCCTGGGAATGCCAGGAATGCCCTTTGTCCAGAGGGCCTTTCAGTGGCGCCCCTGGGCTCAAAGCTGCTGCTCTTCTGGCTCAATGGGGCATAAAGCCACAGAGCTCAGCCTCCCTCACAGAAAGAGGAGCAAGACTCAGCAAGCAGGCAGTGGAGCTCAACGCCTAAGGCTGAGGGGCCGGGGCTCCAGTCTCCAGTCTGGAGCAGGGGGGGCACACACCCAGCCCCAACACTCCTGGCCTCACAGCCCTGAAAGTTCAGGACCAGGGTTCCATGCTTGATTTCAGGGTGTCCCTCAAATCGCCCACTGATGAAGCGCCAGAGCAGCCGGCTGTCAGGATCAAGGCGGCTGCCTGGGGGATGCTTATGGCCTCTGACACCCAATTGCTCAGGGCTTCCCAGTGTCCCAGCCCCTCAGGGTCTGCCCCAGCCCGGCCAAGCTGCCCGGCAGCAGCGCCGCAGCCCCACAGCAGCTCCAGAGCAGCCCCAGCCAGAGGCACCTGGGAGCCCTCAGCAATGCAGCCAGCAGCACACGGGCAGGAGGACACGGATGGCGCTTCCTGCCTGGCACAGGCCTTGTGGCCATCTCCAGGCACCGCTCTGGCAGGGATCCCCGCAGCTCTGGCCCCTGCCCAGCCGCTCTGTGGGCAGCACAAAGGCTTCAGCAGAACCACCAAAGGCCAAGGGGCTTCTGGCCAGTTTCCCTGCAGCACTGCACGCCTGGGCAGCTGGCTAAGTACCAGCACCCTTTTCCCCCTCTTCCCCTCTTCCCTGCCAGTCCTGAGCAGCAGAAGAAAGATCCTTGGTGTCTGTGTATTGTAAGATCATCTATATTTACATACTAAAAAAAAATGAAATTATGAAATCAAAAATCTTAAAGAAAAAGAAAATCCCTGCTGGCTCAAGTGGCCCCAGCAGACAGAGTCTTCCAGATCAACTCTCCACAGAGCAGCAGCAGAACAGCAAGGCTCTGCTGCAGAGACGAGGCCGTTTCTTCCATGCACTGCAGAATTGATCCCATAGTTTAGGCCATGTGGAGATGGGAGCTCTCTGTACAGCGCGGAGAACTAACCAAGAGTCAACTGCCAGCTTTCTGACGGCAGGACTGCTGTCAGATGCCATTTCTTCCAGGGCTGCAAGAGAGAGGAACAGAGCCACGGTCAGATCCTGGATCTGCAAGGAGATGAGGAGAGCCCCCTGCCAGGGCCATCCCGGCCGGCTCTTGCCATGGCCTGGAGGGAGCAGGGACCAAGTGGATCAGCATGAAGCTCCTGGCGATGAATGGCCCACGTGGCCCTGAAATCTCAGTGTGCTCTGCCCAGGCCAGCCCTCGTCTGCACAGGGAGCAGAGCCCTCCGCAGCCGGGGCACGGCTTGCAGCTCCCCATGGCAGCCCCCGCTGTCAGCCCACTGCCCTCACTCACCAGTGCAGATCAGCTGCAGCTCTTGCTGCTGCCCCCTCAGGTGCCGCCCGGCCATGCCTGTGAACACAGAGCCTGTCACGGCCCCAGCGGCACAGCTCCCTGCCAGCGGCGCTGCCGGCGCTGTGGCCACACGGGCTGCTGGCCCGGCAGGGCTCAGCCCGGCCCTTGCCGCACGCTGCCGCCCCAGGGCACGGCTGCCGGAGGGCGGCAGCAGCAATGCCCAGGCCGGGCGGGGCTCCACGGCGCCGGGCCCGGCTGGCGCTGCCGGGGCAGCAGGCGGGGCTGGGGCCGAGCTGCGGGGCGGGCCGGGGGAGCCGGGCTCGGGACTCACCCATGAACCTGACGGCCGCCTCGCAGGGGCTCCTGTGGGCTCCTGCAGGTAGCGCAGGGGCCTGGCGCAGGTGCTCGGCTGCTCGGCTCCTGTCCTCTGCCAGCTGCAGAGAGCGGCAGGAGGGAAGGGTTGGTGCGGGCTCAGCCTCTTGGCCGAGCGCTGCCTGCGCCCAGCCCCGGTCTCCACTGGCCGCACAGCCCTGAGGCACGGCCAGCAGCCGCTGGCCAAGGGCTCCCGAGGGCAGGGGGCAGAGGGCCGGCTGCTGCCCGGGAGCCGCGGTGCCGGCCCGCAGCCCCGCCGGGCCGGGGCTCCATGGGCACCCGGCTCGGGCCCACGGGAGCCTGGAGGAGAGCCAGCGCGGCCTCTGGCTGCAGCAGCGGGCAGGGGCGCAGCTGCCAGCCCCGCACCCTGAGCACCGCCCTCAGGGGCCTTCTGCAGGCTGAGGCTGGGGATTCTGGGCTCTCCTTACCAGGCTGTCTGCGAACATGCACAGCTTCTTCTTCTTCACCAGTTTGTTCAGGTCCCACCTCTTCAGGAATTCGGCCACACATAGCAGCGTTTCCACAGAAGCCTGGAGAACAGCAGACACGTGGAGATGTCCACGCAAGCCAGGGCAAAGGACCTGCATCCCAGTGCCACAGGCTGGAGGGGGCTGCAGCCTGCAAGGTGCCAGGTCAGGAGGCAGCCCAGTCCCCTCCCAGGGGGACAGCAGCCGGCCACAAATCCTCACCTCAGCAACAATCTGATTCTCATCATGGCAGTGGAAGTAGAGTGGGACCAGGCTCTGGCGCACATGGGACTTCAGGGCCTTTCTTCCATCTTTGGTTAATAAGTCCAGCATCTCTTGAAAGACATACATGCAGCTCAGCTGCACCTGGATATCATCCTGTATGAAAGGAAGGGCAAAAGACCTCAGCATCAGCTGCTTCAGGCTCCCCAGGGCACAGGCCTGCATCGCCGCATGGAACCAAGTGTCCGGGCAGAGGCCAGTGGCCGTGGCTGTGGGCACAGAGCCTTACGTGGTCAAAGAGTGTCAGGAGCGCCTCAGCCAGCTGCAGGGCGATGGGGGTGGGTATTGGGGCACCATTATCCAGGAGCAAATATCTCAGTAGGAGAATGGTCATCCTGATCATGTCGCTATCATTTTCCTGCAGGAGCTCCACAAGTCTTTCAGAAAGGCTCCACATTTTTTCAGCCTGTGTGGAACACAAGTTTGTGAAAGGCCACCCTGCTGCCGCAGGGCCCAGAGGCCAAAGGCCTGTCCCGAAGCACTGGGGCAGCGGAAGCGGGAGGCAGGAGAGCTGGGAGCAGCTGCCCCAGCGCCCAAAGCCCAGGCAAGGCCAAGCGACTGCGTTGCCCAGCCCCACGCTGCCTGCACGGCTTCAGCCACTGCCCCCTCCTCACCATCAAGGGATTCTTGCCCAGCACTACGAGGCCTCGGAGTGCCAAGTACCGCCTGGCCCTGTGCTCGCTCTGCAGGTTCTGTGACAGGATCTCCAGAACACTGTCACTGCATTCCCTCAAGTCCAGGTACTCGAGGACCTGAAAGGCACAGGGCAGTGACAGGGAGCCGGCCGGCAGGAGCCCTGAACCGCACAGGGCTGGGCCCAGGCCGCAGCACAGGGCACGGGCACCGTCCTGGAAGCTGTGCCTGCGTGAGGGCAGAGAGCTGGGAGGCAGCTCAGCCAGGTCATGCTGGCCTTGAGGCTCACCTCCACAAGGAATGCCAGGGCAGGGAAATCCCAGTATGGCATCTCTTCACCGAGCATGGCGAGCAGGTAGAATGCAATCTCAGAACAAAAGTGTGTGGCTGAATGGCAAATGATTCTGACAAGAGGAAAAAGGAAACAAGATCCTGAGCCAGTGGGGCAAATCTCTTGCAGGAGTGACTCACAGAGTTCTCATCTTTCCCCAGCACTCTTCCAGCAAAGGGGACCTGGGCCATTTGGGAGTTGGTTGCTCATGGGCACCCTCCTGTCCCAGCCTTTTCCAATGTGCTTGGCCGTCCCTCAGTGACAAGGCCCTCTGGCCCACGGCCACGAGGACTGTGTGTGGCACCGTGGGCACAGAGCACAAATGTCAGAGGCAGTGGGGAGAAGGGGGTCTCACCTGGCCAGCAGAGCCACGGCAAAGTGGTGGGTGTCAAGAGAGAGCAGCGTGTCCCAGCCACACCTGCGTTCCATTGCCACCACCACATGCTCACAGCGGAGGAGGCAGAGCAGGGACTTCAGGGTGTGCACTGCAAACCTGTGTGCACAGCAAAGCCCAGGTCACACTGGCAGCACTGGCTCCTTCACAGGCCACGTGGCAGGGACAGGAGGAGTGGGATGGAGCACCTGTTGGGGCTGGTGGCAAGGCCGTGCTCTTCCTGGCATTCCTTCCAGAAGGCATCGACCTCCTCTGGCACATCCAAAGTGCTGAAGAACACTTGGAAGAGCAGATGCACAAACAGGCGGGGGAAATACACCTTCAATATACGTGGCAGACAGGGCACCTGGAGGATCTTCCACATCACCACGGTAGCCTGCAAAGGACAAAGGCCCCCAAGACAGCGCTCAGTGCTGAGGTGTCCGTGTGGCAGGGCCCGAGCGTGGCAGGGAGAGGCCCAGAGAGAGGCAGGGGGAGCACGGGGCCTGGTGGGCCTGAAGCTGCCCCTGGGCCAGGTTTCAGGCCAGCGCCTGAGGCAGGGAGATGCAGTGGGGGAAGGAGGAAGGAGAGCTGCTGGAGGGGCGGCCTTGGGGCCAGCAAAGGCCAGTGGCAGAAACTCACAGCCAGGGCAAAGACACCCGTTGTGTCCCCATCGGAGGTGCACGTGCTGTGCTCTGGCCAGCTGCCCAGCACATCCAGGAGGATCAGCTGTGCCAGCTCCGCAGTCCTGGCTGAGCCCATGATGGTCTTCCACATGGCCATGGCAGCTCTGTGGGGTCAGAGCTCTGTCTCAGGGGGGTCTCAGACACAGCACTGGGGGAGCTGAGCTGGCTGCCAGTTCTGCCTCTGCCCACTGGCCCTGGCCAGCAGCAGGCAGGCAGCCCAGCCCTGTGGGGACAGAGCCCTGAGGGGCAGGGAGGGAGCATGGCAGCAGGCTTGGGGGCTGACGTGCCAGGGCTGGGAAAGGGAGCAGCCAGAGGGCCCTGGAAGTCTCTGTTGCTCAGACACCTGGGACAGGCTGCTCAGGGTGATGGGCTGGGGAGGCCTGAGCCCTCTGGGCAGGTGGGCCCCATACCTGTCACAGGACGGGGCCACACGCAGCAGCGTCAGGACTGCGTCATCTGGCTGTGCTTCTGTGAGATGCAGCAGGGCCTCGTCCAGCCTGTGCTCAGCACAGTCATTGGCCATGAGCCACTGGTGGATGAACCTGACCATGGCAGGCACCTGGAGAAGGCACGGGGAGACTTGGAAAGCTGCCACAGGGAGCAATGTTCCCAGCTTCCCCAGAAGTGCTTTTGTTCCTTCCCACTGCACTGCCATGTGGCCTCAAAGGCTCACAGCAACCAGCATGCCTGGCCTGGGAGGCCCAGCATTTCCTGGGAGGATCAAACCCTGCCCACAGGCTGCTTACTTGGTTTGGATAGTAAAAATCTTCCTCCACGAGCATAGACAGGAGGGCAGCACTGGTCTCAGTTTTGAAGATGGACGATGATGATCTGATCCCAGTGCCCATGGCGATGGTCTCTTCCTCCTGAATTCTCCACATTTTTTAGCAGCATTATCTCCAACTTCTGTACTTGAGAACATCTGCCGGAGGGGTGGAGCCCCTCCTGTCCCTCTCTTCTTTTTGGCATTACAACTTTTAACTATTTTTATATTCCCAAGTATTAATTATTATATGGTAGGTATCAATTACTGTTTCAATTTTATCAGCACGAATCATACCTATTTACCACAGCCAGAACCACAGAGCCAGAACCACAGAGCCAGGGACAGCCAGAACCACAGAGCCAGAACCAGAGCCAGGGACAGCCAGAACCACAGAGCCAGTGACCCAGAACCACAGAGCCAGAGACAGCCAGAACCACAGAGCCAGAGAGAACCCGAACCACAGAGCCAGAACCACAGAGCCAGCACCACAGAGCCAGTGACCCAGAACCACAGAGCCAGGGACAGCCAGAACTAAAGCCCCAGTGTGACCCAGAACCACATAGCCAAAACCACACAGCCCGTGACCCAGAACCACAGAGCCAGGGACAGCCAGATCCACAGAGCCAGGAACAGCCAGAACCACAGAGCTAAATGTTAATTTTGTGGTTTTTTGAATTGGACACACACGGACCTCCCTCATAGCCCCCGGAGCAGCTGGAGGAGAGGCTGCAGGAGAGGCTCAATGCTTCCACAAAGTTCCGTAACACCTCAGGGACCTCCTGGCTTCCACAGGGACCCACGGTGTCACACGGGCCCCTCACACTGTCACAGCGTCACACTGTCACACTGTCTCCTCACGCTGTCACGCTGGCCCCCCACACTGTCACACTGGCCCCTCACAGTGTCACAGTGTCTCACTGGCCCCTCACACTGTCACACTGGCTCTTCAATGTCACACTGCTCCCTCACAGTGTCACACGGGCCCCTCACACTGTCACTGTCACAATGTCACAGTGTCACACTGGCCCCTCACACTCAGGGGGCTCAGGGCTCGGGGCTGGGGCTGGGGCTTGAGGCTGGGGCTCGGGCTCGGTGCTGGGGCTCAGTGCTGGGGCTTGGGGCTTAGGCTGAGGGCTGGGGCTTGGGGCTCGGTGCTGGGGCTTGAGGCTTGGGGCTGGGGCTCAGGACTCAGTGCTGGGGCTGGGGCTCGGGGCTCAGGCTCAGGGCTGGGGCTTGGGGCTCGGTGCTGGGGCTCAGGGCTCAGGGTCGGGGCTCGGGCTTGGGCTTGGGCTTGGGCTCAGGCTCAGGCAGGGGCTTGGGGCTGGGGCTCGGGGACTGGGGTTGGGGCTGGGGCTCGGGGATCGGGATCAGGGCTGGGGCTCAGGCTCAGGGTCAAGGCTCAGGGCTCGGGCTCAGGGCTCGGGCTTGGGCTCAGGGCTCAGTGTTCCCTGTTCGGGGCTCGGGGCTGGGGCTGGGGCTCAGGACTCAGGGCTCAGGGATTGAGGCTCGGGGCTCAGGCTCAGGGTTTGGGGCTGGGGCTTGGGCTTGGGGCTCGGGCTTGGGCTCAGGGTTGGGGCTCAGGCTCAGAGTTCAAGCTCAGGGCTCGGGGCTCAGGGCTCAGGGATCAGGCTCAGGGCTTGGGGCTCGTGCCTCAGGGCTCAGGGCTCAGGGTCGGGCTTGGGGCTTGGGGCTGGGGCTGAGTGTCGGAGCTCAGGGCTCAGGGCTGTGCCGGCAGGCAGGGAGCGGAGCAGGGCCGTGCCGGGGGTGGCCCCGGCTGGGCGGGCCGGGCTCACTGCCCAGCGCCGCCGCCATTGCCCAGAGCCCCGGGCAGAGCTCTGTGCTCGGGGCCGGGGCTCGGGAAGCGCTCAGCTGCCCGAGGGCCCCCATGGCCGGGCCGTGTCCAGAGCGGGGCCCCAAGGCCCAGCCGTGGCCGTGCGGGGCCTGGTGGGGCTCGCGGCCTGCGCTGAGCTGGGCCCGAGGGAAGAGGCTGAGGGAGAATGGTTGAAGCATTTTCACAGATCCAGCGGGAAATTCTCTACAGCACCGTGGTGTGTTACAGACAGTGTCCAGGGGACAGGGATTCCTTCAAGACTCTTGAATTAAGAGTTGGTTTAAACTTTTTTCTGGGCTTGTAAAAAGTTTCTGTTGCTGTGCAGCTCCAAGGCAGCCCCAGGAGCTGCTGCTGCTGCTGCTCATGGAGCCTCCTTGCAAGGGAATCCAGGGAGATCCACAGGCAGAGGCACCTCAGCTCTACACTGTGTCTCACTGGGGCTTGTTCTGGAAAAACAACCTTCTGGGAACTCAGAGTGCACTGGAACTGCTGGAAGGGATTAACTGCTGCAGCACGGTAAGGCCGCTTCCCTCTGATGCCCAGAAAAGGCTGGAAATAAATCCCTATAGATTGATATCTGTAGAGCAGGTATTTGTTTATTGCAGTGCTGGTGGTGAGGGGGATATCTCCACCTAACTCACCCACCCTTGCATGTGTTGTAGTTTATTTATACAGTAATTATTGCTAAATATTGCAATGTCATTATAACATCATCTAATTTACATAATTTACATAATTTACTAATGTTATCTCATGGAACTAATTTACATAAAGTTATCTCATAGTTATAATTAGTTCTTCTGTACTGAACTTGCACTTCCCCAGTTTAGGTGGTCTTGCGGGTCTTCTTCAGTGAAGACTCAAGGTTTTCCTGAAGATTTCAACTTCATCTTCAGATCACACGCATAAAGTTATGGTGTTCCTTGGTCTTTCTGGACCTAACCCAAATTCTCCATTTTGTGGCTAATTAGCTTTACATTTGCCAATTTCTCATTAGTACATCCTGCTGCTGCCCAGTATAGCTGAACTTGTCTATTTTTGAGATTATTGACCTGGTGAGTTTCTGTTTATTTAAGCATTAAGGGACTAGTTAACCATACACTGGCTATTACACTGTATAGAAAATTATGACTCAGGTTATATTATATATATATTGGTTATATATATATATTTTTATATATATATATATAGGTTATATATATATCTATATATTTGTATCTTATAGCTCAAGCTATGTAAGCATCATGTAACTTTGACCCAAGTTATGTAGGTATCACCTCCTATTAAGAGGATTTGTTTAAGATTTTCCAAAGTGTGTGTTGTGACTGTGATCTGTGGAGAGCATCTTTGTGTGTTGGTGCAGGTCTGCCCATCAGGGATGATCATTTTCCCTGGGTGTCATAAAACCTCCCCTGATAAAACCAACTCCACTGCGAAATAATGCCATTTCCAAAGAGCAAGAATTCTTCCTCTTCCTGTCCTGCATGTTTAAGGAGATCAGATCTTTGCAAAACTGTTTCTTTCTACTTACTCCTTGAATCATGAACAAAGGAACCCCAAGGGTTTGCCAGTTCTTTCTTAGTTTATCCAAGTCCTTTCTGAGAGCCTGGGAGAATGGTCTGGCAGTGGGAATCTGTGGGGTTGAGACTCTTGTCTGTGATAAAACATCATGGGAATTAGGTGGCTCAATGTGAAAAACGCCAGTCACTTGGTTTTAAAATTTTAGAAGTTGAATAGTAATAAAATGGTTATTAAAAACAATAATACAATTAGAGTAATAATAATTTGGACAAATTGAATTAGGACAGTATGAAACAGTAGAAACAAAGAGTTACAGATGTCCGGGTACCTTTTTCTGAGCAGCACAAGCCCCAAAAGGACACCCCTTAACAAAAGATTAACCCTTAAAAGCAATAGCCTGTTGCATATTCATACACCTAATCCATGATGCATAAATTCCATTCAAATACAGGATTCTGTCTGGTCAGTGTCATCTTCTTCCTCTGAATCCTAACAGCGCCTTCGAGGAGGGAAGAAGTTTGTTTCTTCTGATAAGAGGGCAATAAATTCTTTTTCTCTGAAAGATTTAGGTGTCCTGTGGCTGCTATCTCGCTGTGAATACTTTCTTTAGAAAAAAAGTATCCTACATAGCATAGTTTCTATTTTAACATTTTGTTATAACCTAAAACTATATTTAACACACTACTTAAGAGAATTGATACAGCATTACTTTCTAACACACAACACATACAATATTCATTTTAATATTTGCAAAAAGCCAATCATAAAATAAGCATTTTTCACATTTTATCTCTGGGGAAAGGCAGGGCTATCCTTTATCTCTGGGGAAAGGCAGGGCTATCCTTTATCTCTGGGAAAGGCAGGGGTATCCTTTATTGTGGTGGTGTTTGCAGGGGTCTTAGGATGAGGGAAGAGACGAGAATGTTGACTCCATGTTTCAGAAGCCTTGAATTATTATTTTATGATATATATTATATTAAAACTATACTAAAAGAATAGAAGAAAGGATTTCATCAGAAGGCTGGAAGAATAGAAAAAGAATGATAACAAAGGCTTGTGACTGACCAAGACAGTCTGGACAGCTGGACTGTGATTGGCCATTAACAAGAAACAACAACATGAGACCAATCACAGATGCACCTGTTGCATTCCACAGCAGCAGATAACCATTGTTTACATTTTGTTCCTGAGGCCTCTCAGCTTCTCAGGAGAAAAAATCCTAAGGAAAGGATTTTTCATAAAACATGTCTGTGACAATTTATCTCTGCTGACAGCTCTGACTTACCCCAAACCCCCCGGGAACCTGAGCTGTGCCAGGTGTGCCCCCGGGACAGGGCGAGACGTGGGGCTGAGCCCTGAGCCCAAAAGGGGCCCCAGAGAAGGCAGGGGCAGCTCTGCTCCTCCCTGCAGGGTTTGTGCCCTGCTCAGAACCACTTCCCATCCAGCCGGGGCAAACACCCACGGAGAACAAAGGGCTTCCCACCCCTGAGCCCAGCCCAGCAGCCGGGTTGGGCTCCGTTTCACTTTCTCCTGTTCTTCTCCTGTTGTATTTCAGTTTCCCTTTCTCCTGTTCCCCTCCTGTTGTGTTTCAGTTTTTCTTTCTCCTGTTCCCCTCCTGTTGTGTTTCTCTTTCTCCTATTGCCCTCCTCTTGTGTTTCTCTTTCCCTTACTCCTGTTCCCCTCCTGTTATGTTTCAGTTTCCCTTTCTCCTGTTCCCTGCCTGATGTGCGGTTTCCCTTTCTCCTGTTCCCCTCCCTTTGTGTTTCTGTTTCTGTTTCTGTTACTCCTGTTCCCCTCCTGTTGTGTTTCAGTTTCTCTTTCTCCTGTTGCACTCCTTTTGTGCTTGTTGACCTTTCTCCTGTTGTGTTCCTTTTTCTGTTTCTCTTTCTCCTGTTCCCCTCCTGTTGTGTCCCCATGTCCGGAGCTGCTCAGGCCATGCTCTGGCCAGGGGGATGTCCAGCAGGATGTCCAGCAGGACATTCAGCAGAATGTCCAGCAGAGTGGCCAGCAGGATGGCCAGCAGCATGGCCAGCCAGATGTGACAGAGTTTGGTCCCAGGACATGCCCAGAGCAGAGGGTTGGTGCTGCTGGTAATGTTACATTAAATACAGCACAGTAAAATTTGACTCAACTGAATAAAATTTATATTGAAATTTATACAACTGACATTTTATACCATTAAGTACCATTTACTACAACTGACATTTAAACAGATACAGCTTAGAAGTTTATAACATGAACATTAAATACAATTTAAATTGAAAGTCATACAATTTAAAATTAATATAAGTAAATCTAATTCAATACAATGTAAGCCTTATTTCATACAACTTAAAGTTAATGCAAGTAAATACTATTTAACATAATTTAAATTTAAACTGATACAACTTAGTTTTATGCAATTAAATAAAATGTAATAGAATTTATACATATATATTATACATATTTTAAATTCATACAAACTAAAGTTAATGCAACTAAATATTGTTCAATATCTTTTAAAGTAATACAACTTAAATCTATACAGCCAAATACAGTTTAATACAAGCTGAAATTCTTAGAACTTTAATGCAAGTAAATACAAATGAATGCAATCTGAATTTAAATTCATACGACTTAAAGTTAATGCAGGTAAATACTATTTAATATCATTTATATTTAAAAGGATACATTTTAAATTTATGCCTTTAAATACAGTTTAATACAATAGAAGTTTAAATTCGACTTAAAATTACTACAAGTAAATACAAATGAATGCAATCTGAATTTAAATTCTTACAACTTAAAGTTAATGCAAATAAATACTACTTAATACCCTTACATTTAAACTAGTACAAGTTAAGTTTACACAGTTAAATACAATTGACTACAGCTTTAATTTAAATTAATATAACTTCAAGTTAACACAATGAAAAATAAGATTAACATCTATCAAACTAATATCAATAGCTACAAAATACCTACAAAATCAACTTTTTGCAAAAACTATACGTCTTTTCTTTGGCCCTGTGGCCAGGCTCCGTGGATTGGGAATGAACATGTTTGTATTTTCCAGTCTCAGGTATTTCTGTCTCCTTGGAGTCCAGTTGATGTCTTCCATTCCAGGGATTTGCACGCGTGAGGTCCTTAAGTAATGCTCTTCTCCTTCCCTCAGGAACTCCTCAATTAGTGCCACCTGCAGTTAGAAAGAAATGCTGTCACAAGCAAGTCCATTCCCCTCCATAAAAAACTTTAAAGCTGCTGCAATTAGTTTATTTTCAAACTGATAATCATTAGAAACAAAAATACACAAAGGCTCCGCTTGGACAGCTGGTTGGTGCCCGGATTTGTAATTATTTTTGTTTTTTCCATTTCTGTTTGGATTCAATTCCTTTATTGCTGTGGAACAGAGCTCAAGATGCACACCATGCATCATGGGAGGATCTAAAGAATCTATCTGCCCATTGCATTTTAAGCTGAAATAATTTTAAAATAAAAAATCCTGCTCTGCCGAGCTGACAGGCATTGGGTGGAGTGTGGCTTCGTCAGGCACAGCACAGAGGAAAGGTGTGGTAGCTGAGATGGAAACAATACAAACAACACACTCCATTTTCAGAAGGCTTCAAACCTAGTTTTTAGTCTAGCATGCATGCTTTTTGTACACTCTTAAAAATCTCTCAAGTTTACACTTTACTTATTGGTCAGAAGAGACAAACTCCTTATTGGAATAGAGAGTTGCAGGTTTTTCTTATTTATCCTTCTTTTCCTTTCTTGGTTTTATGTCAACAACCTTGGTAGGAAATTCTTTCAGGGATAAACCTGGATCCTCCCATCAAACTCCTCTCTAGCTCAGAGAAATGGCTGCAAAACCTCTTCCACAGAAAGGACTGGGAATTAATCCAGGCGTGGCTTCCTCTTGTATTGATCCTGAACTGTCTCTGAGGTGTCCTCAGCCCTGGCCTGGGACTGGAGCTGTGCCACAAGCTCTGCTTTGGGTCAGTGAAGGGGTGGGTTTGGGTCAGTGGAGGGGGGGGATGTATTTTTGGGTTGGTGTTTTTGAGTTTTGGTGGTTTTGAGTTGGTGTTTTTGAGTTTTGGCGGTTTTGAGTTGGTGTTTATGGGTTGATGTTTTTGCGTTTTGGTGGTTTTGAGTTGGTGTTTTTGGCTGTGGCTGCCCCTGGATCCCTGGAATTGTCCAAGGCCAGGTTGGACCAGGCTTGGAGCAACCTGGGATAGTGAAAGGTGTCCCTACTCGTGGCAGGGAGTTGGAACTAAATTGTCTTGAAGGACCCTTCCAACCCAAACCATTCTGTGATTCTATGATTCTAAACTCATGAAAATATAGTTACACAGGCACGTGGCAACATATTACAGTGCTACAGATGCATGATTCATGTCTGCATGTGTATGGTGGGGATATTTCTTAGAGAGGCAAGCAGGAAAGTTTATTCGCACTTCCACCTGCTGCCCTGAGGTGCTGATGGCACAAAGAGTCTGGGGAGAAGCTTTGCCTTCTCCTTCTCCTGCCCAGGGAGCTGGCAGGGGGACCTGTTCAGGGGATGGGATGCACATGGCACTGTGGATGATGCCATGGGAAGGAGTTTTGTGCTGTGCTGGTGGAGCTCAGTGGGCACTCATGCCTGGACTTTGGTTTCCCGTGCTGCCAGGAGATCCATCCTCAGGCACAGGAGCACAGGGGAGCCTGGGGCTCTCAGTGAGCCCCTTGGGTTGGCTCTGCTGTGATTGCTCATGCAGACAATTAGAGAGAGGACTCCTGGTGGCAGCCTGGTTTTGGAGAAGTTGAGATAAAAGCCTGGGAAATCATGGACTGGCCAAAAGTGTGCGGGGAGTCTGGGGATGACTGATCCCACAGGGCAGGGTCCAGTGCAGGGTTTGCCCCTGTTAACCACAACCACTGAGCCCGCAGGACTCTTCAGCCAGAGACCAAATTAAAGAGTCTGCACGACTCTCCTGTGCCATTAAAAGTGCCTATTCTATTCTGGGGGCAATGCTGGTGTCTGCCTGAGCACAAGTGGTAGAAAGGAGGCAGGAAAACTGATCCCAGGTGCTGGGTGGGATGTGGAGTGAGTCTTTTAGGAGTCAGTCTCATAATCTGAAGGTTGTGATTTCAATCCTCACATGGGGCACCAGTCTGGGGAAACTTCCTTCATGGATCCCCTGGATGGGGAGACCCCTAGAAAGTTCTGTGCCAGGAATGAGGGATGGACAGGACTTTGGGTTTTTTGGTCTTTAGGTTGTTGTTTATTTTTGTCTCATCAAAGGTTTGGTACCTCACCTACATCTCAGACATAGTGTACAAAGAGAAGGCACCAAAAGTCACAGGAAACACAGGTTTAAGGTCTTTTAAAGCTATTTTGTCCAAATAATTCATAGAATGTACTTTGTTTCTATTTTTTTGCTAATAACTACTTATTTTTTTATTCATGCAACATCTGTATTGCAATTCTTTCTAACTAATCACTTTATGCTCCCAACTGCAGAAAAAGAAGGAGATCAGACAATGCCCAAAATCCTCCATTTTGTCTCCTATCTACCTCCATACTAAAACCCCAAAACTCTAAGTTTTTCACCCTTTGTTAAACTATGCTGTTATCTATTTCTCACACTTGTAGATTCCAATTCATCCCAAATCTTGGAACTTTCTCCATGGATGAAGGTTAAAAGCATTGTTCCCCTGGGGGTCAGGACTTCTCAGATCAGGCAGAGAAATATTCCCTGTGCCCTGGGTTCCAGCACAAAGGGGACACCAGAGCAGCAGCAGGAGGATTTACAGCAGCTCTTTGCAGTGTCTGTGCTGCTGGGGATGCCAGCAGGCAGCAGCAGAGCAGTGATGTTCTTGCCTGGAGCTGTGCTTTGGCATGGTCTGCCTGTGCTTTCCATATTTATAGAATAAATGTGGGCTCCAGCCCCCCGGTAAGAGCTGCTCTGGCACATCAGCTCCTGCCATCACTGCAGTTTCTGGTGCAGCACATCAGCTGCAATGGTGCTTGCACAGCAGGGATGCAGCCAGAGCCTCACAGGCCCCACAGACACCTCCCTGGCACCTCCTCTCTGTTCTGCCATTTGAACAGAGCAGATTGAGGGACATTTCCTGCCCAAGGAGTGAGCTGCTCTCCTGCCCTTTGCTGCAGGCTGTTACCTTCTGTATTTTGGTCCACACACGCTCTCCAGTTCTTCCTGCCAGGATGTCCATGGCATCTGCCATCAGTGACTGCAGCTGTGATAAGATAAAATCAGTCAGTGTGGAATTCACTGAGAAATCATTTATCTGAGTACACAAATTAAACCCTAATTCAAATCTTTGGCACTCTGATGATTTTGTGACTCATCTTGCACAGTGAGCATGGCAAATTCATCTTTGCTCCAGTCCTTGCATCCTTGTGGATCTAAAATACTGTGCTATTGCCTCCCCACAGTCCCCTTCCAGGGCAGTCCTGGCACCCTGCACCCTTCCCAACCCCTGGAAAATGTTCAGATGCTTTTAATTCAGAGACAGAGAGACAAGGGTTGGGTCCAGGGTGTGCTGCCCTTAGCATCAGTGTTGCAGACTTTTATGAAAAATCCTTTCCTTAGGATTTTTCCTCCTGAGAAGCTGAGAGGCCTCAGGAACAAAATGTAAAAACATTGATTATCTGCTGCTGTGGAATGCAACAGGTGGATCTGTGATTGGTCCATCTTGGATGTTTGTAATTAATGGCCAATCAAAGTGAGCTGGCTCGCACAGAGAGCCGAGCCACAAACCTTTGTTATCATTCTTTGCTATTCTATTCTTAGCTAGTCTCCTGATGAAACCTTTTCTTCTATTCTTCTAATATGGTTTTAATGTAATATATATCATAAAATAATAAATCAAGCCTTCTGAAACATAAAGTCAGATCCTCGTCTCTTCCCTCATCCTAAAACCCCTGTGAACACCGTCACACATCAGTGTTTAGGAACAAACTGGGGAAAGCTGGTACTTGAGAGCTGTGCTACTGCTACACTCTAAACAATTCTCTTCCAAAATGCTGGGTTAAGTTAAAGGGAATGAAAACAGAAGTTTTTGGAGTCTCTTCACAAGTGTTTTACACAAGGAATTAAGATCTACTAGCACTATAGGTATCAGCATTCCTGGGGTGTGCTCAAGGCACAGGGCTCAGCCAAAGGTGTCCCTTCAGGGGAGGAGGAGAGGCACCATCTGCCCACTGATACACACAAGCAGGAGATGTTTCCCCCTCCTCTTTTCTCCCCAACCCCCTTGGACACCATCACTTTTGGCTGCAGCCATCATCCCAGTGCTGGATGCTGGAGCTGGGCTGGGTCAGGGCCCAGCCTGTGCTTCTCAGCAGCCCCAGGGATTCTCCCTCTACTTGGGGCACCTCTGCAGCAATCCTGACCAGGAGCAGGCAGGCAGGTTTGTTCTGAGGCAGGGAGCTTGTGGTGCTGGGACCCAGCACAGAAAATCAGTTTTCCCTCCTTTCCCCCTCTCCTTCTCAGCTGTACCCTGATTCAGGCTGGTTTTGCTGCAGGTGCCCTCTGAGGTCAGAGGTGTCAAGGCAGCAAGAGCTGAATCATTGCAATCATTTTTCCAGACTGATCTGGAGGTTTTGGGGGCAGAGAAGGGATTTTCAGTAGGTACTGACAGGTGAGTCCTGGTGGTTCTGTCAGTCACCAGATCAGCTCCTCCTCTATCAAAGCACTGAAGGAGGATTTGAGAATCTTTTCGGTCCCCATTGGACAAAGGACTTCCAGAGCACAGGGTGTGTTGGATTAAGCTCTTTTCTGATCTAGAGATGAGGTAATTGAGAGGCATTTTAAAAATCTTTATTCTATTTTTTTCTATGTAAACCTTCTCTCAGACTTTAAGAATTCTCTACAAATCCATTTCCTACAAGGGTGGAAGTACAGAACTCTGCCCTGGCCCTTCCTGCTCTGTCTCTCAGCCTCCAAAACAAGTGTTGGAAATCAAAACCTACCAGCTTGTCATCCTCCTGAGAGATTCTCTGCAGGTAGGGAACAGTGGCCAGCTCAGCCATGGCCTGGGCCATCACCTGTGCCTGTTCCTCCCCTCTCTGCAGGTGGCTGAGCAGGCTGGCATGATGGAACTGCTCAATGGCCCGGGCACAGGGGCCACGCTCATCCTGTGGGGCCAGGAGAAGAGAGGAGGGAGAGGAGAGGCACAGGGAGCACCCTGATCCTGGGATCCTGTGCCTCCAGGCTTCTCCTCAGTGTTTGTGCTGCTCCTGCTCTCAGCACCTTCAGAGAGGCAGCAAGGGCTAGGAAAATAAAGATGTCATGATAGATGGGAAGGGAGACAGCAGATAACAAACACAAACAGTTTTCTCCTTTGAATTGGCTTTTCCATCAGCCCATCCTGAATGTCACCTGACTTTCCTGGGTGGCTTTTCCAGTCTCAGGGAGAGGCTGAGGAAAGCGTGCAGGACCTCATGGTTTGGGTGCCAGCCCATGGTTTGAAAGACAGACCCTGGAGGACCTGAAGCCTGCAGGGGTGGTCTCTGGCCACCAGGCAGCCAGGAACAGGGCACACTTGAAGCATGTTCCAGCTTTCCCAGCTTAGCCAGAGCCCTGTGTGTATAAATGATGTCATGAACTTCAGGCTGCGTGGCTGCAAAACAAAGGGGCAGAAATGACTTCTCTAAAGTGTTGCCATGGTTTGGTCAGCTTGGGTTTGGCACTGAGCTGGTTTGGTCAAAACCAGCCTGAGCAGAACAAGAAGCTGGATTGCAGATGAGGAAGAAAAACAGCAGAAAGAAATGTTTGTTCTGTTAAACCCCAAAGATATTATTTTTCCTCTCCAAGTAAGTTGTAAGGTTTGAGTCTGTAGCTGAAGTTTGGCCATTTTTAATTTAGCTTATGTGTGATGGAAGTAAGATGGAATCATGTTTGCAGCTTGAAGACAATTGTGGAATACTTGAAAACAAACAGAAGTGGCCCAGTCTCTGTCAGGGCCATACAGAGAGGTCAGTGCCCAGCAGCAGAGCAGCTCTGGCTCCCAGGCAGAACTGGCACTGCCCTCTGCTCCTTGGGGCAGAAGTTCCATCTTGCTGGGATCACTGAATGCTCTGAAAACTGAAGGGAAAGGGAATATGTTTCCCCTGACAATGGACATGGACCTGGCAGCTGTTTTTTCCTACCCATTGACTCTCTTTTCTCTCCTGGGCCTTTCCTGCTCTCCCTGGCAGCTCTGACACTGATCCCTGGGGCTGGTTATGAGCCCACAGGCCCCCAGTTCAGCCCAGTTCCCCGTCCTTGCTGCTCTGGAGGTAGCACAAGGGCAGCCCTTGCCTAAACCACGGGGCTGCTGTGCCAGCCTTCCTGGAGAAAAGAGCATTTTGCTGCTGCCTTACGTGGTGCTGGGGTTTCACCTGGCGTTTCTGGGAGTGCACTTGGGTTATTCAGCAAGAATATTTGAATGTCAGAGGGGAGGTGTAAAGCTGATAGAAAATGCTGCTGTGTGGGAACAGTGTAAATTCCTACAGTGGGGACAGGAGCAGCACTCTGCTCTCATCTCTGGCAGGATGAGTTTCTTTTCCCTGTGCCCTGAAAACCAGACCCCTCTGCTTATCTCTGCTGGAACTGTGTGCTCCTGTTCCTCCAAATTCATTTACAGGAGAGGGGAGTCATAGGCAGTGCAAAACCTGCCTGATTTCAAAGTTTTTTCTCTTCCTGTTACTTCTTTGAGACTGCAGTAGTTGCAATAGAGGAATCTCACCTCCAAAAGCAAAGAGAGAATGGGGTGGGGGGTAGGGGGGGGGGGGGGAATTTTTTTTTAAATTGGAGTTTTTCTGGGGCTTTCAGAAAGACCAGGATTTTGTTGTGTTTCCAGTATCCAACCCACAGTCTGTTTGTAGTTGTAGCTTTGAAGGGAATGCCCCCAGCAGGAACAGATTTCCAAATCTCCCAAAGCTGCCACTTGCAGTACTCTGCACATCAGGAGCTGGGGCTTTTGAAAGAAAGCCCCAGCAAAAAAACTGAAAAGCAACTTGAAGCTTAAACTGTACCATAGTAACTCATGTGATTGGATAGTTTTGGTTATCCAAAACCAAGAGCACAGGGCTTCAGGGAAGCACTGCAGAGAAGCAGCTGTGTTTCCTCAGGGCTGTCTGCCCTCCATCCACCCCACTTCCTCAGGCCAGTGGGGATGCTTTTGGCCAAGCCCTGCACACAAGCTCCAGTGCTCACTGCTGCTAGAAGGAAAGGAGTCTGAGCTCCCCAGATCTCCAGCTCATATTTCTTTGCTCAGCAGAATAATTGAAGAATTGCATGGAAATGTCTTGTCTATGAGCAAATTTGATATTAAGCCTTGTGCTAATTGTCAGCCCCAGTGCTAAAAGCTGTGCCTTATGGCAGAAAGGATGGAGCAGAGGTGACTCCATCATCTGGCACAGGAGAAGGTTACTTCACACCTTCACTCAGATCTCAGTCACTGGAAATGCTTCAAGGAGCAGTGAGGAACTGCTGATGGAGCTGGGGGTGGGAGGTGCAGTCAGCTGTGGGTATGAAATGAGGGTGAGGAGCTGCGTTGGTCATTGTGTGCAGTAGGGGTGCTGTCATTGACAGATTTTATAAAAATCCTTTCGCTAGGATTTTTCTCCTGAGAAGCCTCAGAAAAGAAATGTAAACAATAATTATCTGATGGCTGTGGAATGTGGTCTGGAGGTTGCTTACTCCAACAGGTGCAGCTTTGATTGGTTGCATGTGAATTGTTTTTAATTAATGGCCAATGACAGCCAGCTGTGTTGGACTCTCTGGGTCTGTCACGAGATTTTATTATTCCTTTCCTTTCTAGCCTTCTGATGTCTCCTTGCTCTTTCTTTAGTATAGTTTTAGTATATAATTTTCTTCTAATATAAGAATATTAATAATATTTAATATAATATACTATAATACAATAATATATTAATATATATTATATATTATAATATGTAACTAATATATAATAATATATAATAATTATAATATATAATTAATATAGATTGATTCATATATTAATACATTATATATGAATCATACTATAATATATTAATTATTCTTAATTACAATATATTATAATTTAAATAATATATTATAATTAATATATTATATAATAAATAGAAATTATTATTCATTATAATATATTACAATATATTAATTTTAAAATAAAATCAATCTATTAATTAATCTATTAATATATTATGTATTAATAATACTATAATCTATTAATATATCGATAATATTAATGATTAATTATAATATACAATACTACATTAATTATATTATAATAATATAATAATATAATATGATAACATAGTATAATAATATTTATATTATATATTAATTGATTATTATATTATATTAATATATTATAATATATATTATATTATATTATATTATATTATATTATATTATATTATATTATATATAGTACATTATATTAATAAATCAGCCTTCTGAAACATGGAGTCAAGATTCTCATCTCTTCCTTCGTCCTGGGGACCCTCAAACACCACCACAGGGTACGATACCACAGGCAATAAAGATGGCAGAAAATTGCATGCAGAGGGACTTTAGAGAAGCTGTGGTCACTGTTGAGGATCACAGTTAGGTCCTTTTCATTTGGACTCCTTTTCAAAAGAGTCTGAACCCACCAGACCTCTGTTCCTAATTCACAGAGCATTTCTGGGCACTGCAGGAGCAGATGCAGCAGGAATTACCCCCACATGTCCTTCCCACACACCACATCCCAGAAGAGAATGGGATCCTCACCTTTATCTTGGAGCTTCCTATAAAAGCCATGGCTGCCATGATCCTTTTCCCAGTGTTCTGCCAAAATGTTTCTGCCTCTTCCTCCATGCTGGCACTGAAAGTTATTTTCTGGCCTGGGAAGGGAAATCACAGAGCCACAGAGGCTGTGTTTATTCATCTCCATTTCCTCTAGGGGATCTGGGATGATGTTGGATGAACTGGAGGATGAGTGAAGGGGGTGGGAAGAGCTGCCTGGGCCAAGAGGGCTGGAAATGGGTCCCAAGACACCCCTCACCCCCTCATTTAGTAAGGATTTTGGGGGTCATCTGCAAGCCAGGTCAGTTCTTGAGCAACTTGGCACACCTGGAAAGACTGGCAGGTTTTGAGTTGCAAACTTCTCCACAGTTTTTCCAATCTCTTTGTTTCTGAAGCCCAGAGTCAGTAAGTACTGCTGGCCAGGATGAGATTCAGCCTTCTCTGGCAACAGGTGAATTCCGTGAGGATCTGCACAGGGAAAGGAAATTAATTCCCTGCCATATTTCTTTTCAGTTGTAAGAGAAGTTCCTTTTTGGAGAAAAATATGAGAAGTCTAAAAGGAGTCTTCAGAAACTGTCCCAAAACTCAGTCAACAAAACCAACACATCCAGCCCTTGCTGAGCTTTGAATCTTAGGGCTCTGCAGCCTTTTGCATCAACAGCTTCAATTTTGCTGATGCCTGAGATAAAGCATCTTCTGCCCAATCCCCACAGTTCTGTGGAAGTGTCTGAAGGCCAAGCAGCCCAAACTCTCCACCTCTCTCCAACTCTTCTGAGTTCAGCTGCACAAACACAGTCCACAGTGCTTAAGGGCAGCTGAAACCTGCTGGTACCTGTAAATATGTGCTGCACATAATCTGGGTTCTTCTCTGCAAAGGCTTTGTTGGCCTCCTTTATCTTGTCAGCCTTGTCCTCTTTCTCAAAAGGTGTGTACAGAACAGAAAAAAAGAGACTTCTCCACTGAGGGCTTCCTGAGTCATAGCCTAAAAAAGGACAGAGAAATGGTAAATTTCATGTTGGTTAAAAACCCCAAACTAATCGACTCAGTGGTTTGGATGGATGTCCATGAAAATCCATCTTCAAGGAGGAGGCAGGGACAAGAGAAACTCTTTCAGATGGAGAGAATAAGAGATTCCATGCTCTCTGAAAGCTGCATCAGGAAGATTTATGAAAAAAATGCCTTCATCAGCTGTATCCAGAGTTGTGTCAGGGGAGGTTTGGGTTGGATATAGGGAGAGGCATTATCCCAGAGGGTGGCCAGGCACTGGAAGAGGCTCCCTGGGGAAGTGGTCACAGCTCCAGGCCTGGCAGAGCTCCAGGAGCAGTTGGACAGCCCTCTCAGGCACAGGAATGGCCCCCATGCAGGGCCAGGAGTTGGGCTCAGCCATCCTTGGGGCCCCTCCCTGTTGGGAAGGATGAAAGTTCAACAGGAAAGTCTCACAGATGTGTGTGCTTGGCAAAATGATCTCTGAATGTGGAACCTGAGAATGGAATAGAGATGGAAGCAAGTTTTGATACAGAAGAATAATAGAAGTGTAGATTGAGGTTTGCTGAGCCAGTCTTGCTGGCCAACTAAGAAAGCCAAGGTTATGTTGAGATGGAAAGAGGTTTTGTGACTTAGAGCAAAGCATAAGCTGAGCACCAACAAAAGGAGGTTTTTACCAAGCAGAAAGGCACCACAGGAAAACAAACATGCTGGTGGGGCAAGTAGAAAAAAGGTACCAGAATTTTCCACTGCAAGAAAACTGAAAAGCAACTTTCAGCTTAAACTGTACCATGCTAACTCATTAACCATAATATGGCAATGAGAGTAGCTATGGCAGGCTATGGGTAAAAGTAAAGGGATAGATTGGTTGTTAGGTACTAAGATGCTCAGCAAAGAAAAATATATAATGCAATATAACCAAAACTGAAGGGTCTTCAGGCTTGTCTGCAGGTGGAGCTGACAGCTGTAAGCACAGCTCTGTCACACACGACCCTGGACTGCTGTAAAATCTTCTGTACAATAAACTGCAGTTTGTATACAATAAATGGATGTTTTTATACAATAAACTGCATTTTGCATACAATAAACTGCATTTTGTATACAATAAATGGCATATACAAAATGCAGTTTTGCAAAAGAAACTTCATTTTTTATACCATTAACTGCAGTTTATATACAATAAGCAGCATTTTGTATACAGTAAGTTGCATTTTACATACAATAAATGGCATTTTGCATACAATAAACTGCAGTTTGTATACAATAAACTGCATTTGGTATACACTAAGCTGCATTTTGCATACAATAAATAGCATTTTGTATACAATAAATGGCATTTTGCATACAATAAACTGCAGTTTGTATACAATAAGTACCATGTTGTATACAATAAACTGCAGTTTGTATACAATAAGCAGCATTTTGTATACATTAAGCAGCATTTTGCATACAATAAACTGATATTTGTATGTAATAAACAGCATTTTACATACAATAAACTGTATTTTGTATACAAGAAAACTGCATTTTGTATACAATAAATGGCATTTTTCTATGCAATACACCCCAGTTTGTACACAATAAGCAGCATTTTGAGGAGCCCCTGATGTGCCACACCTCTCCTCCCTCTCCCACCTCCACCTGCCCCGGTGTGGCTCCCAGGCTGTACCTGCCAGTAGAGCTGCAGGAGGTCGCTGGTGTCCAGCGCCTGCGCCCTCGGCCAGCACGTACAGACACTGTGCCACCATGGCGCTCCTGGGGACACAGTGTTATGAATAAGAAGCTTGGCTAGGCCAATATTCAAGCAGCAGTCAATTTATTAATTAATATGGTAAAAGTATGAGCAATGCAGCGCTGGTTACAGGGGGGAAGTCTTCCTCCAACTGCACACCGAGAGATTGAGGCTTACAGGTATTTATAGGGTACTCATCAGCTTTCTCAGCAGTTTCTATTCCAATTTTTAGCAATTGGCACAATTCTATACAGTATTGTGATTTAGTTTTTCTCAGGATGTATCCCAAAAGGAGTATCCCAGATGGTGGTGGTCCAGTTTGAAGAAAGAAGAAAAGACAAATCCCATCTGGTGAAGTCCAGCTCCCCAGATGTGGGTCCACCTTTAATTGCAAGGACAATAAATCTCATAACAGTGATGTCCAGCTTCCCTTGGTAAGAAACCATAAATCCTTGAGTTGATGTTCATCTTCCCTTTCTCAATTTGTTTTCTCTGCTTTGGGAGGAAGTTTTTAACATAGTCAACTTTAGGAGGACCTTGCAACAAAGAAATTAGGATAACAGCTGGGGGTGTGGCGCGCCTTCTAGGCAGCGATAAAATGATAAGATCATTAAATAAAGTATCCAGAGAAGAAGAAAAAGAAAGTGTGGGACCGGCCAGAGACAGCTGGGATCCTTTAGACCATCTTCACACCGCCTCCTCCTGATCCCTAAGAGTTACCTCAATTCATATGTCGACCCCTCCTATAGACCACCTTCTCCCTCCCAAGTGTCCCCCAGTGTACCCCTTGGTACCATCTCAGGAGTGGATGCATGTAGCGGCACCAATCAATATACCGTTAAAGGGTTCCAAGCAAAGAAAAATTCAAGAAAGACTTTGGGAACTGCCAGTCCATCCTCTAAAGGAAGTGCCTTGGGCTGGGCCTGGTAAGGTTATGCCCCATTCCCTCCTTGAGTTAGAAATGAAAGAAATTAAAACTTATTAGAAGACCAAGGCTCTCCTGACCTTTGAACAAAATTAAGCCTCAATTTGGCTGACCAACTCAAAATTCCAAAACAATCTCTTGTTTTAAAATTTGAAAATCTTTAATATCCTAATAAAAGGGCCAAATCCTAGAGCAAGTGATTTTGACAATCAGAGTTAGGACAATAAATGATTTGCTCTCCAAGGGAATCAAGACGTCTGGGTGTGTTTAGCTCTGCCAGACAGAGAAGATAAAACCTAACCCACCCTAATTGGGATCCAAACCAGAAAGCCTTTCTGGGGCTGTGGCAATATTCATATAATTGTTAGATTATTCAAGATTTGTCTCAAAGGGTATTTTCTGGTCATTTGGGCATTTGATATCACCAGAAATCAGTGTTTTGTCTCCCCAGCACCTGGAAAGAAAGATTCAAAACTTGTGGATGATAGAACCCAGATTGTCAGAAGGATTCTTTCTGTGCAAAAGAGCCATTTCTTGATTATCTTAAAATCCATTTTTAGCCTTCATTATTCTCTCTCTTTTTTCCCCAAATTAATCTCGCTTCTTTGAAGGGGCCTTCTATATTATTTTGTTTCTTTTAACACCATAGTCCTTTGTGCTGTTTTAGATTTAGTCAACTCTTGGTCCATGGGCATGGTCTCTACTTGCATGCCTTGGACTACCCTGGTGATAAACAGGCAAACAAAACAGGATCAAACAAGGAAGAAATACTAGACCAGCTATAGGGCATAAAAGGAAGAAAACCTAATGAAATTCTTCTGAAGGAATCGGATTTTAAAGGGTTAAGATATTAGTTGAGGGTTGAAAACCAGTTCATATTGAAATTAGATACACCAGTGATAGGTTAATGATTATTAGATGCTAATTAGCTAAAGCTAATTGTTATATTAGGAGCTCATTTGTGGAAGGATGTGGAGCAAGCAAACCATTACAGGAATATACTGAAACCAGTAGAACAATGCCCAGCACCTGGACTCTGTGTCAATCCATCATGAAGCAGGGGACCGTGGACCATGCCAGAAGGTCACAGAGACCTGACGAAGACATTCCTGACTTCATCCCTGGGACCCCTGACCCAATTTGAGACCACTGGCCCAATTCAAGAGAAGAATTGTGCACATGTAAAAGACTAATAACCTCATTTTAATACACAGCGGGGGGGATGGGAGGTGCTGGGGTTGTGTATATGTATTATTTTGGGAAATAAGTAGAAGGCAAAAATCCTTGTACAGTACAATCACGCATTTCAGGAAAAACCCTCGTGCCACCTGCCAGTGTAATAAACATACCACTGTCTAACTTTGACCAGACAGAAAGTCTTTGTCTGTGATTTTCAGTTTTAACGATTCACCATGATGCCCCAGAGTGTCATAATGGTATCCTTGGTTTCATCGGACCCTTCATCCCATGGAGACCCATAGTGTTCACTGTAGTCCCCTTGATTCCACAAGGCCCTGCCATGCTATCATGGCCCCTTGGTTCCAGTGGGCCCCAAAGTGTCATGAGAGTCTCCATTGTTCCATGAGGCCTCGCAAAGTCACTGTGCTCTCCTTGGTTCCACAGGGCCCCACAGTGCAACAATGGACTCTTGGCTCCATGAGGTTTCTCAGTCACAATGGTCTCCTTGGATCTGCAGTGTCACCACGGTCCCTCTGTTCCCTGAGGTTCTGTTGTAGAACACGGTCACCTCGGTTCCGTGAGGTTCCACATTGTCACCATGGTCCCTTTGTTCCACGAGGTTCAATGGTAGAACATGGTCACCTTGGTTCCATGAGGTTCTGCAGTAGAACACAGTTACCTTGGTTCCATGAGGTTCTGCAGTGCCCCAATGGGCCCTTAGTTCCACCAGGCCTTGCTGTGTCAGAGAAGCCCCTTGTTTCCAAGAGGTTTCCCAGGGTCACAATGGTCTCCTTGGATCTACAGTACCACAACAGGCCACTGGTTCAGTGTGGCCCAATGTGCCAAAATGGATTTTGGTTCCAGGGGGTTCTGCAGTGTCACAATGGACCCTTTGGTCCAGGAGTTTGCACAGTGTCACAGCTGACTCCTTGGTTCTGTGAGGCCCTGCCATCACCAAATCTAAGTATCAGAAGAAGACTCCTTAACACTAATTTGCTATTTAGGAGGGGATCATTTATTCAGGTCTGAGGTCTAGTGAGGGATAACTCCTAACCTTATGTGGACATGTCATTCTATCACTGTGTTGCTTATTTAGAGTTGCTAAATGTATATTACAATTTACCTGTTATCATAAAACCTACCCCAAGTTCCCAGTTTCAGTTCATCTTTTTTCTATCACTGTATTCTTTAGCCAGATGTTTTCTTCTTCTCTTCCAAAAGTCCTTGCTGGGAAAGCAGCCCCTGCATGCCTTGTTCCTGTGCTAAAAGTTCACAGGCATGGTAAAAATTGAATGAACCCTTTTGGTATCAGCCCCAGGCTTTGTGTGGGCAGGCAGAGGCAGGCAGGAGGCAGAGCTGTCAACAGAGGAAGGGCCCAGCCAGGTGGGGCAGCTGGGGGATGCCGACTGCCTGCAGGGACAGAGGCGCAGGGCAGGGACACCGTGGGACAGCCTGGGCTTCACAGGGCACAGGGATGGGCAGCAGCTGCAAGACAGCCCTGACAGAGCCAACTTGGGCAGCTCTTTGGCCATGGCTGCTGGCCCTGGGCCCAAGCCATGAGGATGGGACAAGTGACCCTTGCAGGCCTGGGGCCTCATTGCCTCCTTGTTCCTGCTCAGTAGCCTGGCAGGGGCCTCCCCATGCTCCTGCCCTTGGCATTGCCCATCCCCACATCCCAGTGCCCTGGGAAGAGCCCTGAGCAATGAGGGAGGGACAGGATCTGCCTGGCCAGGAGCTGGGGCTCAGGCCTTGGCCCTCTACATTCCTGAAACACATCCAGGTGTGTTTAGCACCAGAGACACCTTTCCCTTGCTCATCCCCACCTGTCATTACTATCTCCAGTGTTCTGCTCTATTTGGAACTTAGGGACACTTTCTCAGTCCTGTCCCTCAGTGAGACCCATTAAAAGTTACAGAAAGTTTGGACTTGGAATCTGATTTTGAGTTCTTGAGAAGTTCTTTGAGTCCACTCTGAGGGACTGGGTCTGATGCAAAGAGCAACAAAGCTCCAGAGGGTCATTAAAGTCCTTGTGCTGTGTCTGTGCTGCTGAGCTGGGCCGGGCTCCTGACCCAGAGGCAGCTCCTTGTTGTATTTAACATATTACGTAAGTCCATATTAGATAAGTCCTATGTTGTTGTATTTAGCATATTTCATAAGTCCTGTACCTCTCATTTTTGTCTTGTGGGCGGCAGATCTTCAAAGCACAAGCTCAAGATCTTCTTTAGTCAGAGCTCCTCCAAGGTTCTGCCTGACTAGCCAGCCCACTCCCTTTTTATCCTAGTTACCTTGACAAACCACAGTTGCAGCCCAATGAAGAACATCACAGCTGCAGCCCATCAAGGATAACTAGGACCAGTCAGGGTAAAGATATTCAAGTACAGGTATATAATATGTATATTTAAAGCCTCCTCCATTTATAATACAAATATTCAGGGCCTCCTACAGCTCCTGGCAAGGGCAGCGCTGCAGAGAGACAGCTCTGGCCAGGAGCAGCTCCTGTGCACAGCCCAGCAGGGCTGGGGCACTGCCAGGGCCCCTCAGGGACAGGAGCAGGGCACAGACTGAGCTCACAGGGGCTCAGCACTGGCAGGGGCTGTGGGATGGTCCCAGAGGGGGCTGTGTCACAGCAGTGCCTCTGTGGCTGCATCACAGAGCCACAGAGCAGCTGGGATGTCAGCAAGGGGCTGTGTGACAGCACAGAGTGGGCTGTGTGACAGCACTGAGGGGGTTGTGACATCACAGAGCTGGCTGTGACATCATAGAAGGTGGTTCTGTGACATCACAATGTGGGTTGTGACATAGAATATGATATCATAGAGCAGCTGTGTGATGTTACAGAGAAGGCTGTGACATCACATGGTGACTGTGACATCACAAATCTGCTCTGTGACATCACATAGCAGCTGAATGACATCATATGGAGGCTGTGTGACTGAGTGGTTGTGTGACATCACAGGGGCTGTGTGACATTACAGGGGCAGTGTGAGGTCACTGGGGAGGTCACTCTGCCCTGGCCCCCCTCGCAGTTCCTCCCAGAGCAGTCCAACGCTGCTTCTGCACTGCGGGGTCCCCTGTCCCCCCGGGTCCCCCCAACCCCCAGCCCCGCAGCCTCCCCCAGAGGATGTTCCACAAGATCCACACCACAGCCTGACACAGGGACGGGGGGGCCGGGGCCCTGGGGTGGCACAGGGACAGGGGCCCCCGGCAGCGTCCCCATGTCCTCCAGGGCCAGAGCCTGGGTCAGGGCTCCTTCACCCTGTTATAGATAAATATTATGATAGTGGCTTTTTGCAAATATTAAAGGGATATTAAATGTTTGATGTCAAAGTAACTTTGTTGTAAAGATATAGTTTTTATTTCTGTTGTTAATTGCTTAGTGAAATAGCTGCTTGTGTTAAACTGCCTGCTTGTGTTATAAGTAAAAGTTATGTTAAATTAGGGTATAGTTCAATTACATTGTATTAATTATGCTATATTAATTGTATTATGTTAAGAGTGGGGGGGGTGGTATTAGAATGTTCTACGATAAGGGTCCAGGGTTTGGTGGAAGGGCGGTCTGGCAGGGTAAGACGAGGTCGAAGAGGGATTGGATGCAAGATCTGACCAATCATTTGAAGCCCTGCAGAAACGATTGGTCCAGAATGAATGGCGGTAAAGACCAATGGGACGTCTGGAAATGGACCAATCATCATGCAGATCCAAAATGAAGCAATCCTGGACTGAAAGGGGGCTATAAATGGGGGGAGTTCAGTTGGGTCGAGGTTCGTCTTTTTGGAAACTTGTTTTCTGGGGAGAACCCAGTGCACTTGGGGGTAGCGCACTGTTCTGGTTTTGGCTCGCTGTGTTGGTGCTTAGACTTATCCTGGGTACTCCGTTCCTTGCAGCTCTTTAAATAAACAATAACCTCTTTCTCCGGAGAAAGTTTGGCCTTGTTCATATTCATAACATCTTTTTTGGGGACTCCTCTGGGATAGGCCACGCCCCAAAACAGTCCAGGGTAACCCAGGACCTGGGAGATGCATCCAGCCACCTTTTTGGCTGTCAGAGATTGGACTGCGCCGGACTGCGGAAGGGATTGCGCCTACACCCGAGGCTGCAGGGAACACAGCGACCCAAAAGGTGAGAGCCCTCCAAAGAGGGAGCGGGGCTCACCTTGCCTCAGAGTAACATGAGTGGGGTTGAAGGTAATGGGAGGTGCGAAGTGCGTCTGAGTGAATGAGACGGGGGCTGTGAGTACAGACCCCCGAAGTGAGTGCAGTCCTCCTGGTACCGCGATTCTGGACTCCTGCGGGGGGGTTGGCCGGCAACAAAGGGAAGTAAGTGTTGTCATGGAGTGCTTGTACCCCTATGGACCCCCAGGAGTAGGGGAGACGGGGACTGCCCACCTATAGCCGCCCTTACCCATGCAGGCTCCCGTTCCTCCAGTGATTGGAGGCTCCGAGGGCTGTCTTGAGCCCTTGGCCCGAGTTGTACCCCTCGAACTAGGATCCCATTGGGGGGGTCATAGAGGGGGACACACTCGGTATCCAGAACTAGGATGACATTGGGGGGTCATAGGGGTACACAAAGGGGGTTAGTAGGGCGGACTTGCTCAGTGAGGGGTAGAGCTCCGACTCCTAGCTCAAACCACCTGGAGGGCTGTTCCTCAGGCATAAACTGGGGGAATCTACTCCCTGAGGAACTAGGACCTTGGAGGTGGGAGAAAATACTCCTATATGGAGACCACTGAACAAAGTGGCCACCATGTATGGGAGTGCCCCTTTTCCGAAGCCAGGGAATGGGATGGTGACCAACCCAAGGGGAGTAGAGTCCCCTCGAACTAGGACTCCAGTGGGAAGGGGGTCACAGAGGGGAAGTAGGCTTACCCTGAGGATCCCCGCTAAAGGGGGTCGTAGGGGTGGCTGAAAACAGACTTCACAGCTGTCTCTGCTGGGCGGGGGGAGGGGCAGCCATGTGGTAGGCCCGGGCCTGGATTGAGATGGGGGTAGGCCTGGCCTGGTTTCCCCCCCAGGGTGGAAGGGTGGAGGAGAGAGACACCGGGAGCTACTGGGCAGCCCCCCCTCCCCTGGGGAGACAGAGAGAGAGAGACTGTGTCTGTGCTCGCTGCCTGGGACTGGGCCATGGCCTTGAAGTTCGATATCATGTGCTGCCAGCCTGCCTGGCCTGTGGAGAGGAGGGGGGTTGAACCAGAAGGAGTCCGGCTGCTTGTGGGTTGTGGGTTGTGAGCTGTGGAGTTTTAACCCTTTCTTGGACAATGAAGGCTTTTGCAGAGTACTGACCCTTCCTGAAGAGGAGATGAAGAAGGATTTGAGCAAGTTTTCAAAGGGCCGAGCAGGGGAGAGATTGTGAGAAGAACCTAGGGTGGAAGAGATGTGGAGTGGCATTTTTTGCTGGACGCTTTTTGTGAGCCATGGACTGTTCCTGCAATACAGAGACTATTTTCAGGGGGAGCCACCGTGTCCCAGAGTTAAGAAGGCAGTGTGGGAGCCTCCCGGCCCAGGAGGTGAAATAATGGGGGGACAGATGTCCCAAAGTAGAGACTGTGCCTTTTTCTGGAGTGGGACGACGGAATCCTTAAAAAGACAACCCTCAAAGTAGCTCTGGTCCATGTTCAGTGGTGAGAGCACTGAGCATGGGAGGAGGGGGTCACGATCTCAAATCTGAGTGGTGATACGTGACCAAAAGCCCAGGGCATACAAGAAGGACTCCTCCTCTTAAGGAATTGGAGATTGAGTATTCTTAAGAGTGGTTTTTTGCTGGACCGAGAGATGTAATTGTATTGGGAATTTGGTGGGGGGAGGAGGAGGAGCTGTATTCTGTAGAGTTTTCATTTTCCTTGAGATTGTCTTTTCTTTTCTTTCCTATGTAGTGTGTAGTTAATAAAGTCCTGTTTTCTATATTTTTAAGTAGAGGACTGCTTTGCTTATTCCTGGTCTCATCTCACAGCAGGTACCAGGGAGTAAGTATTTTCATGGGGGTACTGGCATTTTGCCAGGCTCAAACCATGACAGGGGGCAAGACCGGATCAGGATATACTCTTGCCAAAAAGAGTCGCTGATCCTCTGCGGAGGGGAGACATGAATGGGAGAGCAGCCTGTACCAGACCCCCAGTTCTATTGATCCTCCTACTTATCAGCATCAATAAGGAGGAGATACAACTGTGTGAAAAATGCTATCATCCTCTGTATGCAGGAGAGTCTCGGGCTGCCGTCTTCAGAACACACTCGAATCCGAGCCCAAATTGTATCAACTTTTTATTGTTAACCACCTGTATGGAGAATGGCAAAGTGTATTGGTTATTCAAAAATATAGGGAATTTTTAAACAGAAACTATTGGGGGAATGGCCTATGAAAGAAAAATGGATCTGTTCAGAAAGGAAACATGTTAAAGAACTGATTAAGAGACTAGTTAAGAAACTAATTAAATAACTGCCAAGAGACTGTTATGAGGTTGATGCGGGCTAAAGCCCGATCAAAGTCTTAGAGGGGGCAGTTGTTATAGGTAAAAGTTAAGTTAGGGTAGAGTTAAATTATATTTTATTAATTATGTTATATTAATTGTATTATGTTAACGGTGGGGGGCTTATTAGAATGTGCTAGGAGAAGGGTCCAGCGATTGGTGGAACAGTGGTCTGACGGGGCAAGTCAAGGTTGAAGAAGGATTGGATGCAAGATCTGACCAATCATTCGTAGCCCTGCAGAAATGATTGGTCCAGAATGAACGATGGTAAAGACCAATGAGAAGCCTGGAAATGGACCAATCGTCATGCGGATCCAAAATGGACCAATCCTGGACCCAAAGGGGGCTATTAAGGGGGGCAGTTTGGTTGGGTCCGGGTTCTTCTTTTTTGGGGTACTTGCTTTTCGGGGAAGAACTCAGTGCACTTGGGGTTAGCGCACTGTTCTGGTTTTTTTTGGCTCGCTGTGTGGGTTCCTGGGCTTATCCTGGGTACTCCGTTCCTTGTAGCTATTTTATTAAACGAGAACCTCTTTCTCTGGAGAAAGTTTGGCCTCGTTCATATTCATAACAAACAGCATCCACTGTTTTGGCAGAACACTGCTAAAAAAAGTGCAGTCCTTTTCTCAGAGTTTCAAGTGCCTGGCTGAAGGTATTGGAGTCAGGGTGGAGAGAAAGCATTAGCTGGGGCAGAGTGAAAACTCAGTGAAAACTCCCCAGTTATTGAGAGGACATTTGTTGCTGATAGAGCTAAGATTAAAGAGAGGAGCATTTTTTTCACTCTGTGGGACTTAAATTTCCTCCACACATCAATACAGTTAAGAACTTGAAGAAAAGTACAAAACTACCTGATATTCTTTGGTTCAGCCCAACACTTCCCCCCTCCTGTGGTTTATTTCCAGCTCCCAATTCTCACATTTCAGGCAAAATCACATCTCAGCATTTCTCTCTGACCCTCGGCACTCCAGGTTGGTGCCCCCAGTTCCCTTCACTATTCCTGCCCCAGGGAGTGCCCTGCCTTTGCTGCAGGGGTCCCAGCTGCCCTGGGCTCACAGCCCTTTATCCCCATACCTCCAGAGCCATGGAGAACTTGGCGACAGCTGTGGTGACATTGCACGGGCGGCACCGAGCGCTGCCGTCCCGCAGGGCCACCCACAGCCCTGCGCCAGCGCGGCGCCACTGGCTGTCCCCAGGGCCCTGGGCAGGAGCCTGAGCCTCTGCTGCTGCTGGCCCTGCTGCTGGCCCTATTGCTGGTGGCACCGCTGGTGGCACTGCTGGTGGCCTTGCTGGTGGCACCGCTGGTGGCCTTGCTGGTGGCACCACTGGTGGCACTGCAGGTGGCCTTGCTGGTGGCATTGCCGGCGCAACCGGCTCTCCAGACTCGAGCTCGGTGTCCACCTCAGCCGGGCGCAGATCAACTCCGCTTCTATTTCCCTGAGTCTGGAGAGAGGGATGAGAAGTGGAGGGCTGGGGAATGTCCCTGTGCTGCTCTCTGCTGCTGCTGTTTCTGCTTTTGCCCCCGACACGTTGCCAAGGGTTCCTGCTTTCCGCTTATGGCTCGCTCTGGCTGCGCCGCCCTGGGGTCGTTCCTTGGGTTCTTTTGGCTCCTGCCATGCCTGCAAGAGAGGGAATGGGAGGTGAGGGGAGAATCATGGGATTTAAAGTCATTTAGAGAATCCAATCCAATCCCAGAATGGTTTGGTTTGGAATGGATCTCAAAGATCATCTCATTCCAGCTCTCTGCCATGGGCAGGGACACCTTCTGCTATCCCAGGCTGCTCCAAGCCTGTCCCACCTGGCTTTGGACACTGCCAGGGGTCCAGGGGCAGCCACAGCTGCTCTGGGCACCTGTGCCAGGGCCTCAGCACCCTCCCAGCCAAGCGTTTCTTCCTCATGTCCAATCTAAATATGTTTCTGCTTAAAGCCATTCCTCCTTGTGTGACTGTGGTCACAAGGGTTCTTGGATGAAGGGAGAGACCAGAATGTTGACTCCATGTTCAGAAGGCTTGATTTATTATTTTATTATATATATATTACATTACAACTATACTAAAAAGAAATAGAAGGAAAAGGTTTCCTCAGAAGGCTAAGCTAAGCTAAGAATAGAAAAGTAAAAGAATGATAACAAAAGGCAGCTCTCTCGGACTCTGTCCGAGACAGCTCTGTCCTTGATTGGCCATTAATTATAAACAGTCAAGATGGCCCAATCAAAAATCCACCTGTTGCATTCCACAGCAGCAGATAACCATTGTTTACATTCTTTTTCTGGGGCCTCAGCTTCCCAGAAGAGAAAATCCTAAAGAAAGGATTTCTAGTGAAAAAGATGTCTGCAACACCCTTGTGCTTGTCACAGCTTGCTTTTGCAAAATGTCCCAGGAGAGCTTTGTTTTGTTCGCAGAAGTGATTTCTGACAATGCTTTACCATGGATTTTGGCACCAAACAAGATGACATCATGGGGAAATATGTTAAAATTAGTTGCCTTCCATTGTTTTAACTTCACTGGATGCATTGGGATAAATAGGTTTGGAACATATTATAAAATTAAATTGGATGAAGAAAATAGAACTATATAAAATGCCAATATCTGGGGAAAAAATGTCTTTTCATAGTCTGGAGTGGAGATCTGATGTTCCTTCTGTGGTTTATCCTGCTAAGAGGAGGGCAGGTGTTCTGCCCTATTCCAAAGTACCATCTGAGGTGTCTCTTCTGATCCCAGCAAGAATGGGTGTTCGTTCATGGAGAACCCATTTCAGGATCTGCTTACACATATGAAATCTATTTCTACTCTGAGTACTTTGCTTGTGCTTAGGACACGTATTACTGTGATTACAATGAAATTAAATAACACATCAGAGATCAGGTTCCTGTTCTATTTGTTCATGTTCGCCACCATAGATGATGTTAAACTGATGGAGCAGAGGGAAGAATTCTCTTTTGGGGTGAAATGGGGATCCAGAAATCAGGCACAGAGAAATGAACCCCACTCATGGGCACTCAGGAGAGCCATGGCCGAGCAGCTTCTCCCTTGCAGGGCTCCTGCAGTTCTCTTCCCCTCAGGGAACTCCCATTTCAAAAGGGTCCTGAGCCAGCTCAGCACAGCTGGACTCACCTCAGGGGCTCTTGAGGAAGGTTCCTGTTGAAGAAACATCTGGGCAGGGAACTGCTGGCTCAGTGCAAGCTCCTGGAAGAACACAGGGATGAGCACACTCAGGTTTGCATGGCTGTCCCTGAGGACGTTGTTTTCCCTCAAAGTTTTCCCAGCCTATCCCGGCTCAGGAATTCCAGCTCAGCTCTTCCTCCCCTCCTTGGGAATCCTCTCAGCCCTGGCCTTTGAAAATGGAACAAACAGAACCTGCTGGAAGAGGCCTTACTTGATGAGAACACCAGAAGGGAAGTTGTTCTGAGCCCCATTCTGCCTGGCCTTGAACACTTCCAGGGCAACCTCTGCTTGCTGTGGGCAACCTGTGCCAGGGCCTCACCATTCCTCCCTGGAAAGGGAGGAATTTCTTCCCAAGATCCAGCTGAACCCTGCCCTTTGTCAGCTGGAGGCCATTCCCCCTTGTGCTGTCCCTGCAGGTCCTTGTCCAAAGTCCCTCCCCAGCTCTCCCCGAGTCCCTCCAGGGGCTGGAAGATGCTCTAAGGTTTCTCCTGAGCCTTCTTCAGGCAGAGGGGTCCCAGCTCCCACAGCCTTTCCCATAGCAGAAGTGCTCCAGCCCTGCCAGCTCCCTCTGATCCCTCCTGTGGCTCCTCTGGGCCACAAGGAATCATCTGGGAGGGGACTGAGAGAAACCCACGGTGGTGTCTGGGCAGTGCTGGGTGCTGGGAATGCAAGGAAAAGCTGCTCCCTCCTCAGTGCCTGCAGTGATGGGAGATGTGGGTGTGCCCTGGCATGGCCAGCAGCCCCAGTTCTGGCATGGCCAGCAGCCCTGGCATGGCAGCCCCTGTTCTGGTATGGCAGCCCCAGTTCCCTGGCATGGCCAGCAGCCCCAGTTCTGGCACAGCAGCCCCATTTCCCCGGCATGGCCTGTCCCCAGGGCCAGCACCAAAGCTTCCACCAGCTCCAGAACAGGCCCCTGGGAATGCCCTGGTGTTCCCAAAGGGAACCATTGCCCAGGGGACAGCCCAGCTGCCCCCAGGCCCCCTCTGGGCCTGGCACAGGAGGAGCTGCCCCTTCCCCACTCACCTGCCAGGGCTCCATTGGCCGTTCTGGCAGTTGCTGGGCTCCAGTTCCACATCCAGGGCAGTTGGAGAGCCCTGCCCCAGCCCAGCTGCCCCTGTCCCAGCCCAGCTGCCCCTGTCCTGGCCCAGCTGCACCTCTCCCAGCCCTGCTGCCCCCCAGCCCTTCCCCAGCCCTGCCCCAGCCCAAACACCCCTGGGGCACACCGGGCACCGCTCCTGCCCCACAGCTGCTGCTGGCAAGGTGGGCATGGCTCCAGGCCAGCCCCACTGAGGGCACCCAGGAGCTTCCAAACCAATCCCTCCTTCCCCTCCTGGGGCTCACCTGCAGCTGGGCTGGGCTTGTGCTTCAAATGGCCACAAAGATAATTTTCCAGCGGGAGCAGCAGCTGCCACTGTGCAGGCAGGGGCTGGTGTGAAGGGATGTGAGCCAGGTCTGAACACATCTCTGTCCTTGTGGGCCCAGAGCTGCTGAACACAGCTCTGCCAAAGTTAAACCCAGGCTTTGGGGTCAGGGGCTTGGAAAAACAAACTCAGAACTGGCAACAGCGCTCATCTGGTCTCTGGCTGGTCCAGCTCTCATCTGGTCACTGGCTGGTATTGCCCAGAATTAGATTTAAGATTTTTTTAGGTTTTCATGTGAAAGGGCTTTTCAATGTGTTCTTTCTGCAATTATTGCAGGCAAAGTCACTAATTTTATTTATGGCTGGGAATATCTGACTTTAGTGAAAGTCATTTTTAAATGCACCTCAAATCTTAAATCACTCAAAGCATCTTTCTTCCCAGCAAGAATATAATAGGTCTTTGGTGCAATCTGCCTTACAAAAATGGAGGATGACCATGAAAAATATATTAGAAAATATGGATTTGTGTGTTTGTTCCTATTCTGAATGGCCAGCTGGACAAACCCTGCTGTGGTTTGCTGGAGAAACTCAAGTCAGATTTCTTCTGTACCTCTGAACTTGCATGATAGTTTGATGTTTTTTTCAGGAACCTCATGACAGTAAAGAAAAATGAGGTTTGTCTTTTTGGTATAGTGGGGGCCTTTTATTATTTATTTATTTATATTTTTCAAGACTCCTAAATCTTGCACTTTATTAATAGCAGCTACAGTAAAATTAAAATATATCCTTCAGAACAATGGAGAAGTTATATTTTTGGCAGCTCTTTGCCCTGCCCTGTTCTGTGTCATTGCTTTGTGTGAAGCCTCTGCTGCTGGGGTCCATCTTTCACTGGTTTTGGAAATCTGATGGAATTGCTCACATGTTAGAAAGAGAGGTTTCATTCCAATTAAATTTATTGCCTGAGCTCTGCTAGTTCAAGTGTTTGAAGCTTGTTGTGAGAAATGATGCTGTCTCAAAAATTTAGAAGGCCTATTGAAACCTTATCAAAAACCAACAGAAGACTGAATAAAGAAAATAATACAGCACCAAGAGCAAAGGATTCAATCACTATGCGCTCATCTACAAAAATGGGTGTTCTGCCCTTTAGACCTCTAGCCCCTCTTAACATATATTGAATACTTGCTCTTAAATTATGAGAACAAACCATCTCATTACTCATCTATAGCATTGTTTTCTAACCTTGACTTTCTCAGCTTCTGTTAATACTTGTGATTTTATAACAGAATGTTCTTGGATGGGATTTTGCAAGATTCTGTCATCAGCTTTCTGTTTTGTTCTTGGATTTCTTAGTGCTGGGTCAGAACTGAATGCAGCATTTTGGGAGGGAAGCTGTCAACCTGTGGGGCTCTGAGGGGTCCCTGGCAGGGCACGAGGCTGCCCTGGCCCTCTGCAGCACCTCCCTGCCCATCTGCAGAGGTGGTGGAGGACATGAGAGTCATTGGTTGTGTTTTACTGTTTATCATGTTTCACCTCTGGAGCTGGGTGGGGTTTGGGTTTCTGGTTTTTTTACTTATTTCATTTTTTATTGTGTTGCTTTGGTTTGGGTTTTGGGGTTTTTTTTTTTTTTTTTTTTTTTTTTTTGGTGGAGAGCTATTCTTGTTGCTATTACTTTTAATATAATTTTTCTAATTTTTAAAAAAATTAACATAATTTCTTTTTTATAATCAGCAGAAACCCTTCCGTGCCTGTTTGCAGTCAGATCTAGGGTGAAAGGAGGTGGAAGTTGGTGCAAAGGAGCTGTAACAGGATCCAGTGGACAAGTCTCATGTCACAGACAAGGAGGCAGGGCCCAGGTGGGCACTGAGAGGAAGGGCTGGGGCTGGAGGGGATGGGCAGAGTTGTCCATCCCATGTTGAGGAATTGTTTTTGCACTGGGCATGGTCTCCTCAGCATACCCTGGGTCAGTGTCAGCTGCACAGTGCTGTTATCGCCTCTTCAGAGTGGGCACTGCAGCCTTCATCCCAGCCCTCAGCCCTCTCCAATCAGCTGTACAAGGGTTGAGGACTTGACAAAGGGGAAGGCTGTAAGAGCCTGAATGAGAGATGGGGGACTCCAGGGGCTCTCCAAACTGCAGTTTATTGCATCCCAGAGGTTACAGCATCCCAGGGTCGTGTGTGACAGAGCCTGTGCCTGCAGCTGTCAGCTCCAGCTGCAGGCAGGCCTGGAGAGCCTTTGGCTTTGGTTACAGTGCATTATATACTCTTCTTTGCTGAGCATAAAGATTTCTTTCAGTAACTGGAGAGCTTAATTGGATAATCCTTAAATGATGAAATACATAACAGACTGAAAGAGCTCTATGAAGTCAAGTGTGATTATTTTATCCTGTGATAAAATGGTGTGAGTACTGAAATTTTAGATTTTAGGGTGCAGGTGAAATTACAGGACTCTCCCAGGAAGCCTGTACTCCTTTATTTGCAGTATATGAATAACTTAATACAGCAGAAACCAATCTCTACCTTAACTTTTACCTATAACCTAACTAATGTGTCATATGATATCATAACTACTATATCGTATAATATAATATAATATCATCACATCATATCTCATATAATATCATTATGATAGCTACATCATAACTACTATAATTACCATATCCATGTTACTATTCTCCAATCACTAAAAGTTAGTACATTACAGTTTAAGCTCAAGTTGTTTTTCAGTTTTCTTGCAGTGGAAGATTCTGAGACCTTTTTTCTACTTGCCACATGTCTTGTTTGTCTGTGCTATCTTCCTGCTTGGTAAAAACATCTTCTTGTTTGAGGTGGGTTTATCCTTTGCTCTAAGCCATAAAAACCCTTTCTAACTAACACACCCTTTGGCTCCTTGGTTATCCAGTAAGACTGGTTCAGCAATTCTTTTCTTCTGTATCAAAACTTGCTTCCATCTCTATTCCATTCTCAGGTTCTACATTCAGAGATCTTTCTGCCAAACACACACATCTGTGAGACTTTCTTGTCAAACTTTCATTCTTCCCAACAGGGAGCTGTGGTGTTGTGAGGTCCCCAGGATGAGGTGAGAGATGAGAATTTCACTCCACGTTCTCAGAAGGCTGATATATTATGTTACATTTCATTTCATTACATTACATTACATTACACTACACTACACTACATTACATTACATTACATTATATTATATTTAGCTACACTAAAACTATACTAAACTATAGAGAAAGGATACAGACAGAAAGCTAGAAAAGAATGAATAATAAAAACCTGTGACTGACCAGAGTCCCAACACAGTTGGACTGGGATTGGTCATTAAGTCAACACAATTCACATGCTGGGTAAACAATCTCCAAATTACATTCCAGAGCAGCAAAACATGGAGAAGCTGAGGCTTCTCATCTTCCCAGGAGAAGAAATCCTGGCAAAGGGATTTTTGAGAAAATATCCTGGTGACAGGAGTCCTCTTTCCTCCTCCTCCTCATCCTCTCTGAAGCACTCAGCCCAGCCCTGTTTGCTCTTTCACCACTGGCCCGGGTTTGGCTTCCCTTGCCCCACCTGGGCCTTTCTGAGCCGTGGTGGCTCTGCCCAGGCCAGCAGTGCCATGAAATGAGTCTCTCCCATCCATGAGCTCTGCTGGCCTGCTGCTCCTCATTCATCCAGGAGATCCCAGCATGAGGCAGAGACTTTTTACAAAAAAATCTGGTGGTGAAAGTGAGGAACAGGCTGCCTGGGAGGTGTTGGGTGCCTCATCCTTGGGAAGATCCAGAGCCACGTTGGATGGGGCTTTGAGCAGCTGGCTCTGGTTGGAGATGTCCCTGTCCATGAGCTGCTTCAGATGATTTCTACCCTCTCATGGGAAGCGTTATTCTCCTGGATTCATCTGAGATTCCTTCCAGGATTCTCCTGGAGTCTTTTGGTCTCTCATTTTTGGGACCTGAGTTGATAACCACAGGCCCACAATCTTCCAGGAAAGGTTCTCAATATGTTTGTTCTCCTTTGGAGTTTTCACTCTAGAATCCACCTGAGACTGATCCCAGGAATGTCCCAGAGTCTTCACACCTCCCTGAGGAAGCTGAACTCCCAAGAAACAGCCCCAGGTTCCTCCAGGGAAGATTCCCAAGATGTTTTTGCTCATTTGGAAACACTTCTCTATGCCAGGATGTGTGGGATCATTAGTTTGTCTGAGTGATCCTCCTGGCATCTGCCAGAGCCCTTCTCACTGGTTTCTTCATTTGATATCTCCAGGGTCGTTTATTGCCCCAGACTGCAAAAAGGCAGGTGCCCTGAGGTCATTTAGCTCGATTTTTCCTGTAAATTGGATCTTCTGTGAATCTACCTAACATTATTCCCAGGCATCTCCCAATGCCCATCACCAGACAGTGATCTTCTCTCTAAGCCAATCCCCAAGGTGCCAAATCACACAGAAAATGGATGACAAGAAGAAGGTTTTTGCGAGGTTTGGCCTGAATCCTCCATCTTGTCTCCCAGGTTCCCCAGGCATCCAAAATCTTTGACACTACATTTTTCACCCTGTGAATGAACTATTCAGCCCCAAGTGATTCCATGGAAGATTCCCAAGATGCAGATCCCAAAGTGTCAAATTTCAAGCCATGCCAGTTTTTTTGCAACATGGAGGGTCTTTCTGGCATCTCTCCTGGAATCTTTTCTTCTCACTGTTTTAGGCACTTGATATCCCAGGCAGCAGCCCCAGACTGCTCCAAGGCAGGTACCTGAGGGATTTTTTCTCTTTTCCTGTAAATTGGATCTTCTGTGAATCTACCTGACATTATTCCCAGGCATCTCTCAGAGTCTCAACCTCCAGTTCCAGGAGGAAATCCTGTCTGGCAGCCCCAAATTGCTCCAGGAAGCTCACCTTGATCGGTTTTTTGCTTTTGCAGTGAACCTGCATCTTTCAGGATCTCCCTGAGGCAGGCATCTCCTGGAGTCTTTGACACACAGAGGTGGAAGGATCCCTGGTGGCAGCCCCAGGTTGCTCCAGGAAGATTCCCAAGATGCTTTTGCTCATTTGGAAGCATTTCTCTATGCCAGGGTGCACTGGAGGGTCTTTCTGGCATCTCTCAGAATCTTTTCCTCTCAGGTTTTGGCACCTGATATCCCAGGCAGCAGCCCCAGACTGCTCCAAGGCAGGTACCTGAGATTTTTGTCTTTTTGTGGGAATTGGATCTTGTGTCATCTGCCTGAGACTGTTCCAAGGAATGTCCCACAATCTTGACCTCCAATTTCAGGATGACAAAAATGTCTAGCAGCCCCAGATTGCTCCAGGGAAGCTGACCTTGATCAATTTTTACTTTTCCAGTGAACCTGCATCTTCCTGGGTCTCCCAGGCAGGCATCTCCCGGAGTCTTGGGCTCACAGAGCTCTAAGGAGCTGAGATCCCGGGTGGCAGCCCCAGAGGGCTCCAGGGAAGCTGCCCGAGGGGATTTTGTGGCAGGAAGGAGGGAGTTGAGCAGGGCTGCAGGAGCACAGGAGCAGCCCAGGGTGGGGACACATGTCCGTGTGTGGCCCTGCTGGGCACCGTGAGGAGCTGGCTGTGCCCGTGGCTGCAGGCTCTGGGTCTGGGCTGGCACTGCCTTGGCCGCCTCGGCCTCCTGGTGTGGGGGCGGGCAAAGGGCGGGCTGGGCCCTGTTGGTGGTGAGCGCCGGGCAGGACTGGCTGGGCAGTAGCAATGGCTGGCAGGGCTGGCCGGGCTGTGGCACTTTGCGGGGCTGTGGTAATGGCCAGGCTGTGGCGCTGGCCAGGCAGGGCTGGCTGGGCTGAAGCGCTGGCCGGTGTGTGGTGATGGCTGGGCTGTAGCACTGTCTGGGGCTATGGCACTGTCTGGGCTGTGGCACTGTCTGGGGCTGTGGTGATGGCAGGGCTGTAGCACTGGCCGGAGCTCTGGTGATGGCCAGGCTGTGGCACTGTCTGGGGCTGTGGCAATGGCTGGGCAGGGCTGGCTGGGGCTGTGGCGATGGCCAGGCTGTGGCAATGGCTGGGGATGTGGCATTTTCTGGGGCTATGGCGATGGCTGGGCCATGGCACAGCTGGGGCTATGGCAATGGCTGGGCTGTGGCGCTCTCTGGGGCTGTGGTGCTGTCCAGAGCTGTGGCACTCTCTGGGGCTGTGGTGCTGTCCACTGCTGTGGCCCTGTCCAGGCTGTGGCCCTGTCCGGCTGTGGCCCTGTCCAGGCCGTGGCCCTGGCCGGGCTGTGGCCATGGCTGGGCTGTGGCCCTGTCCAGAGCTGTGTCACTGACCGGGCTGCCCTGAGGCTGCAAGGCCCAGCCAGGACAGCGGCTGCCCCACTGCGGCCCTCGTCCCTGCCAGGGCCCCATGGCCAGGCTGCGATGGCTCCGCTGCAGCCCAGCACCATCCCAGCATTGGCCTCTCCCTCCTGCCCCGTCCCTCAGCCGGTGCCACCCTTGGGGTGCTGGGCCTTGGCTTCCTCTTCTCCCTGGGCATCCCCTGCCGCCCGCCCGCCCAGGGTGTCCCAGGGAGCTGCTGCTGCCCCTGAGCCAGGGGCTCTGCTCTGCTGCCCTGGGCACCCCAGGGCTCCCAAAACACCCCACAGCCAGGGCAGGCCCAGAGTGTCACCATGTCCCCTTGGTTCCATCGGGCCCCGCAGTGTCACAGTGCTCCCTGCGCTCCCTGAGGCCCCACATCACCCAGCCCAGGCCATTGCCCTGGTTCCAGTCCTTCCCAGTATGATCCCAGGGACCCCCAGTCTCTCCCAGTATATCCCAGTTGTCCTCAGCATGCTCCCAGTCACTCCTACTTCCTCCCAGCTGCTTCCACCATGATTCCCAGTCAGCCTCAGTGTGGTTCCAGTTACTCCCAGTGTATCCCAGGAGTCCCCAAAATGGTCCTAACCGCCCTCAGCATGCTCCTACTCACTCCCAGTGGGATCCCAGTCCCTGTCTGTATTATCCCAGTTGCCTCCAGCATGGTTCCAGTTGCTCCCAATTCCTCCCAGTATGATCCCAGTTCCACCCAGTTGCTCCTAGGATGGTCCCAGTCACTGCAAATGGGATCTCACTGGCCCCCTGTATGGACACAGTCACTCCCAGTTACTCCCAGTTGCCCCCCCAACATGGTCCCAGCTCTTCCCAGTGTTGTCCCCTCCAATATCATTCCAGACACTCCCAGTATATCCCAGTTGCCCCCAGCATGCCCATTCCCATTCACCCCAGTTGCCCCCAGCATGGTTTGTGTTGCCCACAGGATGATCTCACTCATTCCCAGTATATCCCAGTTACCCCCAGCATGGTTCCACTTGCCCACTGCCTGATCTCATTCACCCAGTACATCCCACTAGCCACAGCCTGTCTCCAGGCCCCCCAGGACAATCTCATTCATTCCCAGTATATCCCAGTAGCCCCAGCATGGTACCAGTTGCCCCCAGGACGATCTCACTCATTCCCAGTATATCCCAGTTGCCCCCAGCATGTTTCCAGGTGCCCCAGAACAATCTCACTCATTTCAGTACATCCCAGTTGCCCCCAGCATGGTTCCACTTGCCCCCAGCCTGTTCACATTCATTCCCAATATATCCCAGTTGCTCCCTAGCACCCACCCATCATTCCCAGTTGCTCCCAGTAGCCCCCTCAGTGTGCTCCTGTGATTGGTCATTGAAAACACAATTCACATGCTGCAACACCCTCCAAATTACATTCCAGAGCAGCAGAACATGGAGAAGCTGAGGGTTTATCTTCCAGGAGAAGACATCCTGGCAAAGTGGGATTTTTTGAGAAAATATCCCAGTGACAGGGAGTCCTCCTCCTCCTCATCCTCCTCTAGCACCCAGCTCCAGCCTGTTTGCTCTTTCACCACTGGCCCGGGTTTGGCTTCCCGCTTGCACCTGGGCCCTTTCTGAGTTGCAGGGAATGGTCGCCAGCAGTGCGTGAAATGTGTCTCTCCCATCCATGAGTTTGCGGGCTTGTTGCTCCTCACTCATCCAGGAGATGCCAGCATGAGGCAGAGATTTTTACAAAACAATCTGGTGATGAAAGTAGAATGGCTGTTCGGGGAGGTGTGGTTAGTGCCTTATCCTTGGGAAGATCCAGGAGCTACCGCGGATGGGGCTTGAGCAGTTGCTCTGGCTGAGATGTCCCTGTCCATGAGCTGCCTCAGATAATTTCTGCCTCTCATGGGAAATGTTATTCTCCTGGATTCATCTGAGATTCCTCTCCCAGGATCCCTCCTGAGTCTTTTGGTCTCATTTTTGGGACCTGCTTTGACAAACCACAGGCCCACACAATCTTCCAGGAAAGGTTCTCAATATGTTTGTTCTCCTTGGGAGTTTTCTACTCTAGAATCCACCTGAGAGACTGATCCCAGGAATGTCCCAGGTCTTCACACCTCCTGAGGAAGCTGAACTCCCAAGAAACAGCCCCAGGTCCCCAGGAAGATTCCCAAGATGGTTTTGCTCATTTGGAAGCACTTCTATGCCAGGATGCACTGAGACTCCTCCCGGCATCTGCCAGAGTCTCCCTCACTGATTTAGGCACTTGATATCCCAGGCAGCAGCCCCAGACTGCTCCAAGGCAGGTACCTGAGGAGATTTTTTCTTTTCCTGTAAATTGATCTTCTGTGAATCTACCTGACATTATTCCCAGGCATCTCAGAGTCTCAACCTCCAGTTCCAGGACAAGAATTCCTGTCTGGCAGCCCCAAATTGCTCCAGGAAGCTCACCTGATCAGTTTTTGCTTTTGCAGTGAACCTGCATCTTCCAGGATCTCCTGAGATTCCTCACAGGCATCTCCTGGAGTCTTTGACACACAGAGGTGGGAAGGAGCTGAGATCCCTGGTGGCAGCCCCAGATTGCTCCAGGAAGATTCCCAAGATGCTTTTTGCTCATTAGGAAGCATTTCTATGCCAGGATGCACTGGAGTGGTCTTTTCTGGCATCTCAGAATCTTTTCTCTCAGGTTTTGGCACCTGATATCCCAGGCAGCAGCCCCAGACTGCTCTGCAGGTGTTTTGAGGAGATTTTGTCTTTTGTGGAAATTGATCTTGTGTGATCTGCCTGAGACTGTTCCAAGGAGTGTCCACACCTCCCTGAGGAAGCTGACCTTGATCAATTTTACTTTTCAGTGAACCTGCATCTTCCAGGCTCTCCTGAGATTCCTCCCAGGATTCTCCTGGAGTCTTTGACACACAGAGCTCTAAGGAGCTGAGATCCCGGGTGGCAGCCCCAGATTGCTCAGGAAGATTCCCAAGATGTTTTGCTCATTTGGAAGCATTTCTCTATGCCAGGATGCACTGGAGACTCCTCCTGGCATCTGCCAGAGTCTTC
>JALJVW010000002.1:0-12676 GCA_024865655.1 Emberiza elegans
GTTGTATTTCTGTTTGCTAACATAACTCCCAAAGGGCTGTCTTGGGGTATTTCTGTTGGTAATTTTTTCCCACTTTTCTTTCCTGTATTCACCATACTGGATTTCTGTCTCATTTTTCAATATTCTATTTGTCCCCTGCTTCCGTTTTTCACTTTTTACTGACAACTTAACTACCACTTTTCTTTCAACTACTTACACCCAAAAAACCTTTTTTTCATACTGCTTTTCAATACAATACACCTACCTCCAAGGAGATATGGTAAGACTTTAAATGCACAATCCACATTACCTATACTTTCATTCGTCTACATTCACTCACTTTTATTTCTCATTCACTTTCACACATTCCTTTCACACCCTCAAGACACAAAGTGGATCCTTATTGCCAGAAAATCACGGGTTCCTGTGCCCCCGCCTTGGGGTTGGCCTCCAGGTTTTAGTATCTCCGGGCCTCCTGGAAGGTCCCTGACTCTGGTTTCCTCTGGTGCCCATTCACCTGTGAGGCTGGCTGCGTGTTACTCAAACTCATCAGCTATGGCTTCCTCACACGCCCGGGGAACACTAGCTTGATTTGCAGGTCACACACAGAGCCTTCAGCCAAAAGTCCCCACCTACCCAGGAACAATAGCCTGGTGTGCGGGTCACACACTCCTCTTTCCACTGCCTCCCCTTCCCACCCGCCCGGGAAGATGAGGCTGATTTTGTGTGTGACTCACTCTCACACACACAACAAGACAACAATAAGGTACCTTTTACTTTCGCATCACCTATTACAAATTTAGGTGTTACTGGCCAGTCCCAGTGCTATTGGATAGCCCTCAATCCTGCCGTGTTGTCCAACCCCAGATGCTCTTGGGTATTTTCCCTCAATCTAGCTGTGTTGTTCAACCCCAGATGCTCTTGGGTATTTTACCCTCAATCTAGCTGTGTTGTTCAACCCCAGATGCTCTTGGGCATTTTTATGTCCTTCAACCCAGCGGTGTGGTACAACTACAGATGCTCTTGGGTATTTAATTTTTTTGCTGTGTTGTCCAACCCTGGATGTTCTTGGGCATTTTTTTTTTATCCCTCAATCTGGCTGTGTTGTTCAACCCTGGATCCTGTTGGGTAAAAATTTTTTCCCTCAATCTAGCTGTGTTGTCCAACCCTGAATGCTGTTGGGCAAAATTTTCATCCCTCAATCTGGCTGTGTTGTCCCACTCTGAGTGTTCTTGGGCATATCCTCACTCCGACAGAATTCTGCTTGACCCTGCTCTTGGATGCTCTTGGAATATAAATCCCTCAACCCAGCAGGTTTTTAGGGGCCCCTCCTGTCCCGTTTCCTGGTGGATTAGGCTAGGAAACATTGCTCCCTACCTCCGAGCATTCAATGCAATACACCTACCTCCAAGCATTGCTCCCTACCCCTCCCTGAGACCCAGTCCCAGTTACCCCAGGGGATTCTTTCACTCTCTTATCACTCACTTTGTCTCTTTACTGGCCACTTCCCTCGAGGAAAGTCAAAAACACAGCATGGGAGACTCCAGCACTCACTTGGTAGGTCTGGGAAAACCAGCCCTCCTCTCATTCACACATATTCATCCCCCCCGTACCTGCCTGCCTGAGAAATACTTGGCAATCCCTTTTCCATCCCGGGTTCTTCATGTGCACTACTAGTCTTAGGGGGACAATTACCGTGGTTGTAGGGAGCCTTTTTCCCTTCTCTTAGTTTTATGGTCTCCTTTTGTCCACCAATAGCAACCTGCGTCTGTCGGCCACCCCAGGGGAAACAGAGTGAGGCAGCCAAACAGGGCAGGGAGTGCCATCCCCACTCTGACTCTCCTAAAGCACCGGCAGCGAGGTGTTAGTAACCATCCTCTGCTACCAAAATTGTGAAAAACGCCAATCATTCATTTTAAAATTTAAAAAGATTAATAGTAAGAAATTGGATATTAAAATAGTAATTCCATTAGAGTAATAAAAATTTAGACAATTTGAAATAGGACAGTATGAGACAACAAATACAAGGACTTACAGATGTCCGGGGTCCTTTTTCGGGCTTGAGCTGGATCTTCCTCCTCATCTCTGTGTTGTGCAGACATGGAGGTATTGTCACCACATTTTAATCCACCAGCTACTGCTGAAGGCTTTGATCCTTGCCGGTATAAACGTGACTCCATCTTCTCTTGATTCCAGCTTGAGGGTGACATTTTCACACCAATGCTTTTGGCAGTCTTGATGCTTTCAGCCTTGGGCAGCTTCTTCTTGGCCTTGGCCCTGAGGTCATGAGCGTTTGTTTTGCCTTCAGGCCCCAAGAGACGCTGAGGGGGATGTGAGTTTGTTCTGGAACTGTCCAGGCTGCTGACATCACCCTCAGTGCTCACGGTCAGGGCAACCACAAGTGTTACAGTTTCACCATCATCCAGTGAAGGCTCCTTGGTCTTGAGGCTCAACACTGGGATGGTGTTCAGCTCTCTGCCTTCTTCCATGTCCATTATTTCTCCCCGACTCTGTAGCAGAGTTGTCTGAGCTGGAGAACAGCAAGAGAGCAGATCAGCAGCTGGACACAAACACAGGCTCAGAGGTTCCCCCAAGAAGTAGGAACTCAACTCAAGGTTGGGGTGTACAAGAGCAGAGTGAAGGATGTGTTGTGGTGAGGAGAAGAGCCCTTCAATCCATGCCATTATCCCCTTGGGGCAGAGCAGAGAGCTGGCTTTTTCCTGGTGTCTCCTGGGGCTCTCTTTGGATGGGAGGGAAACATCCCAGGGGAACGGGATCGCTGTCAGAGAGGTTCCCACAGCTCCAGATGAGCAGGCTTGTCTTGCTCTGCAGGAGCCAGTGAAGAGGCAGAGAACCCAGAGGAAAGATCAGCACTCCAAGGGGGGCACAGCCTGGCAGGGGAGGAATGCCCAGGGACTCCTTTGCTCCGGTGCCATTGCCAAGAGCAGCAGCTGAAGCTGTTAGAGCATGAAAAACTTCCTCAAGGGCACCAGAGCTTTAGGACTGAGCTGTTGTAAAGCTGGGGCTGAGGCAGTGAGAGAAGCGAGCTCCCGAGGCCCTTGCAAGCCTGGCTGTACCTGTTTGCAGAAGGGCAGCCTGGCCCTGCTGTGCACAGGATGTGCTGTGCCCTGTGCCCAGCTCCAGCAGGACGGGGTTTTGCTCCCCCTGCACAGGCCAACCAGGGCATGACCGTGCTTGGTGTTCACCCTGCAGAGCACATCAGGGGCCCTGCCCTTTGCCCTGCAGTGGCCACTGGGGTGGCACAGAAACTGGGCTGTTAGGGGAATTTGGGGGGTTTAGGGGCAGACCTTGCCTTCCAGCACCAGGGCAGGGCATGGGGCATTCCTGCTTTCCTTGCCTGGGGCCATGGTGTGGCCAGGAAATGCGTCGGTTTCCTGGGCCCAGTGAGCTGTTCCTTGTCCAGACAGTGTGTGAAACACAAGATATGTACAATCAGCAGGAACTTTCCATCCCAAGGTGTTGTATCAAAGACCTGTAGTCCAAGGGCAGATCAGCAACCCCCAGCACGGGGCAGTGCAGCAGCATCTCCCCAGGCTCAGGAGAAGGGGCAGATTTGAGCTCCCCCATCCCCTGCGGACACCCACCGCACTGTGGGGCACTGGTGCTGCACAGCTTCTGGCTCCTGGCCAGAGCAGGCCCTTGCTCCTGGCCGGCTGCAGCTGACCACAGCTTGATCCCTGGGCAGACAGACACAGGGATGGTGCCCTGGCTGCAAGAGACTCAGGGCAATTCTTGCCATGCTGGGAAGCTGTGGTGATTCACAGCCCTCCTGGCAGAGCAGCCAAGCTTGGAATTCCAATGGAAGCGGGTGGTTTGGGGGCTGCTGCTCCAACCCCAGACCAAAGGATGGAAACTCCCCAAACTCCCGACATATGAAATGCTGCAGGGCACTTACAAGGTCTCAGTCCATGGGTAGTCCTTCCAGTCTTGTTTTCCAACATCTGAAATGGCGTCACCAGTGAAATCTCTGCAAAGAGACGAAGACCCGGTGCCCCCTCAGGAAAGCCCATTTCTCTGCCTTTCGGCTGCTGAGCCGGAATGGGGCTTTGCCTGGAGAAGGCACAGCGTGCCAAGCCTGGCTTCACCCTCATGCTGAGCTCAGGCCCCCAAAGCCCCCCTGTCTCCGGCAAGGGAGTCCCCCAGGTGTCCCAGGTGGGCTTTGCAGAGCCAGGGAGCCGAGGAGGGGCAGCTGCAGGGCTCGGAGGGGCCGTGGGACTCACAGGAAGGCCAGGGCTCGGCGGCGGCTGGCCGGGGGCACGGTGGCCTGGCCGGCGTGGCCGCAGTTCAGCCGCCCACGGCCTGGGCAGTGGCAGGGCTCTGGGCAGAGCTCCTTGCCCACTGCTGGCGAGGGGGCCACTGCCAGCAGCAGGGTCAGCAGGAGCAGAGTGCGCACCCGATGCATCACCAGGTCCATGGCGAGGCAGGACTGGCTGCAGACACCTGGGACGCAGACCTGAGGTGCAGCTGTGGCAGCTCCTGTGTCACAGTGCTGCTGCCAGTGGCACAGTGGTTCTTGTCATGACACTGTAGCAATGCTCTTGTCACCATCATGGTGCTCGGCTTCAGAGCTCGCAGCAAACCGCAGTTTAGGCCATGCTGTCACCAAATGACTCTGTCTCAGAGCCATCAATCTGCAGAGTCAGTGAATGGACTGGCTTGGAAGGGGCCTTAAAGCCCGTCCAGTTTCACCCCTGCCATAGCAGGGACACCTTCCACTATCCCAGGCTGCTCCCAGCCCCATCCAACCTGGCCTTAGACACTGCCGGGGAACCAAGGGCAGCCCCAGCTGCTCTGGGCACCCTGTGCCAGGGCCTGACCACCCTCCCAGGAAAGGATTTCTCCTGGACACAGGATCTAAGCCTGCTCTGTGTCACTGTGAAGCCATTCCCATCTGTATTGAGTTTGTGTGGCCAGGTTTTGGCATTGCTTTGGGGCTGCAGGTGCTGTTGAAATTTCTTTTGCTTCTCATTATCCTGCTCAGATTTTATTGGTAATAAATGTAATTAATATCCTAAGTCCCGTCCGTTGTGTCCGTGACCGTGACTGGAGAGGGATGTCTCCCTCCCTTTCTGTAAACTCAAGAGCCTTTCGCTGTCCTTTTTCTCCATTCCACTTCTGCGGAGCGGTGAGAGCTCCTCTGACGGGCAGGTGGCACCCAGGCAGTGTGTGAGATACAAAGCTGTGTTTCGTGTCAGGTACAAACAGGCGACATGTGTATTTGTAAGTGCGGAATGTGTGGACACCAGCAATGGGAAAGCTGTGAATTCTAATAATAACTGCGGAAAATAAAGCATGGAAAAGGCCTTTGAACCTATCTTTTGTTTGCAATTAACCCTGGTTGATTTAGGAGCATTGGAATTAAAGCGTTAAGGATGTTGCTTTTTGCTTGCAGTTAATCCATAAAAGGCTATGCAGTAATAACCTTTTGAAGTACAATTTTAGACTATTACCTATATCCTTGAAACTATAGCTTTGGAATATCTATAAAAGAAATATGCTTATCTCACACCTTATTGAAGCAGAGAAAAACACCTTGAGAAAGGAAGATGACCATCACCTCAAGGATTTATGGTTTCGACCAAAGGGAAGCTGGTCATCACTGTTATTAGATTTATAGTCTCTGCAATTAAAAGGTGGGCCCACATCTGGGGAGCTGGACTCCACCAGAGGGGATTTGTCTTTCTTCTTTTGGAAATTCGGTCACTGCCATCTGGGATGCTCCTTTTAAGATATATCCTGAAGAAAATAAAAATCACAATAGTGTATAGAATTGTGAGGTAATAATTTGGAATAAAAATTGCTGATGAGTTAAAAATTGGAAATAGAAACTGCTGAAAAAAGCTGATGAGTATCCCTATAAATACCTGTAACCATCAACTATCGGTGTGCAGTTGAAGGGAAAACCTCCCCCACTGTACCCAGCGCTGTATTGCTCATACTTTACCATATTAAATAATAAATTGATCGCTGCTTGAATATTGGCATAGTCAAGCTTCTTATTCATAACAAGGGCCAAAGGCCGCCTGGCGCTGGCAGGGCGCGGGGAGCTTGCCGAAAGGCGGCCAATGTCGGCATGGCCGCCGGCAGAGGCTGAGGGAGCCGCAGCGGCAATGGCGGCAAGCGCTGGGAGCCTGAGGGGCGGCAGCTCGGCCTGAGCGCGCCGGCCCCGGCAGCGAGCGCCGCGCAAAGGGAGACGCGGGCAGCTTGGGCAAGGCCGGCACGGCCCCGCAAGCAGCGGCCAGAGAGGCGGCCCGGCCCGGCCCGGCCGGGAAGCGCGGCCGCTCCGCCGCACGGGCAGCTCCGGCTCCGGGCAGCGGCACCGGCAGCGGCCGCCCCGGCCTGAGGGGAAGCGCGCGGGCCAACAGCTCGGGCCGGGGGCGGCTCCGGCAGCGCTTGCGGCAGGGCGGCCTCCAGTCCTGGGCACGGAGTCACAAAGATTCTTTCTGTTAGAAGCTGCTGGCAGCTTCCAGCTTCCACAATGTCTGGCAGAACCAATCCCTGATGGCTCTAAAGTTGGATGTCCACCCTGGAGCCCACTGCCATTGGCTCTGCCCGACATGACAGAAAGTTCTGGCACCTTCTCAAGGCTGGCCCAATCAGAAATGGCCGTTCCACCTCTGTGGTAACCGATTTAAGAAGAAACCAAAATCAAGTTGTGACACAGTTGTAATTTTGACTAGAGAAAAGCAGGAGTGGGAACATGTGAGGAGAACCACCTGCAGACTCCGCGGGCAGTGGAGACTGAGGCTGAGGAGATGCTCCAGGTGCCAGAGCTGAGATTCCTCTGTAGGCAGTGGTGAGACCCTGGTGGGGCAGCAGTGCTCCTGCCGCCCGCAGGCATCCACGGCAAAGCAGAGATTCACCTGCATGCTGTGGAGGAGCCCTGCACCAGAGCAGCTGGACGCCTGCAGGAGGCTGTGGTCCTGTGGGAGACTTGTGGAGAGAGGGGCCCTGCTCCCAGGGTGGAGCAGCCTGTCCTTGGAGGACTGCACCTGTGGAAGAGTGACCCATGCCGCAGCAGTTCTGGGAGGAATGTTACCTGTGGGATGGACTCATGCTGCAGAAGTTTGCAGTGAGCTGCTGTTGGTGAGATGGAGCCACATTGGAGAAGTTCCTGGAGAACTGTCTCCCATGGGAGGAACCCCATGGTGCAGCAGGGTGATAGATTTGCTCTCTGAGAGCAGAGGAATAACCCCCATTCCCTGTCGGCTTGTGCTGCTGGTGTAGGCAATAGAGCTGGGAAGGAGGGAGGGGTGAGGGGAAGGTGTTTTTAAGGGCTTATTTTATTTCTCATGGTCCTGCTCTGATTCTGTTACTAAGAAATTCATTTTATATCATTAAGTCGAGCCTGTTTTGCACTTGATGGTATTTGATGAGTGTTTTCTCCTGGTCCTTAGCTCATGAACCTTCGTAAAATTTTCTCCCCTCTGTCCAGCTGCAGAGAGGAGTGAGTGAGCAGCTTTGTCAGTGACTGGCATCTGGCCGGGGTCAACCCACAACCCAATCTCAAACTGAATTTGGCCAATTCCATATGGGAGAACAGAAACTGCTTTTGCAAAAACATCAGCAACACCAGGAGGAACAAGAACAAACTTTATTTATACTGAATGCAGGGGGTAACATTGCTACAAGGGATGAGGAAAACCCTGAGATGCCTCCTCTGGGTGTCCAGAGCTTGTGCTTGCCTGCAGCACCCTCCGGCCTTGCCTCAGCAGGGGCAGCAAGAAAAGAACAGTCAAGGAAAAAGCACCCAAGGAAATAACAACCACCAATGAAACGGCATCCAAGGAGAGCCTCAGCTAAAATGGGAAGTGAAGATTTGCTGGCATCCCATTAATTTCTTTAAAGTCTTCCACTTTAGTTCTTCACACTATGTCTCTTCCTGGGATGCGTGTCTCTGGGATTGATAGGAATCCCTGATGCGTTGAATCCATGGAAATTCAGACTTCTTGAACAGGGACCAGCACGGGGAAGCACCTTGAACGGGCTGAGAACAGGGGCAACACACGGAGGAGCTATCTGCCCTTTTGTGTTGTACATGCAGTGCCTCCTTGTTATACTTCCTCCCACTCTGTGGCAGGTTTACACAGAACCTGAAAAATTCAGAAAGGGAAAACAGGGTTAAAGAGAGAAGGCAGCTGGTGCTGGAGGCTGTGGGCAGCAGGGCTGCCTGTTCTCTGCCCTGTCTGGGCAGCAGCTGCTGGAGGAGCTGGGAAGGGGCATTTCCAACTCTGCAAAGCAATGGAGTGAGCAAGGTGAGTGGGGACAACAAGGCTTCTGCACATCCCATCCCCAGAGCTCCCTGCTCCCGCTCCGTAAGCAGGGAGGTCTGGCCAGGGAGGGCTGCAGCAGGTGCCAGCACCTCTCCCTGCTCGGGGCTGTGCCAGCAGAGCCCAAGGAAGATGGGGAGCCCCAGCAGGGATGGCAATGGCTGGCAATCCAGAGAATGAGCCCTGCTTGCAAAAGGCAAGTGGAGAGGATGGGAGTGAGTTCTTCACCAGCCACTGTGGGGAGGGAGCCGGGAAAAATAGGGCAGAGCCATCAGCAGAGGAGAGTGTTCTGGGAACACAGAGGTATTGCTGGTGCTCACAGAAATTCGGGAGCGCACCGGGGCCCAGGACATCCATGCCAGCGCCGGCGTGGCAAGGGCTGGTTGGGCTGGGAGCCCCTGGCCGTGCCCAGCGCTGCCGCTCAGGAGCCGCTTGCCTGGGGCTGCCCCAAACGTGACGTGTTGGAAACACAGCCGGGAGAGTCCTGGGCAGCGGCACCTGCGCGGCAGCAGGGCTCCAGGAGGACCTGCTGTGCACAGGAAAGACTCTTGGTGGCACAGCAGAGGCATGGGCAGGGAGCAGTTACCTTCTCAGACACAAATTCCTGGTGTGGCAGGGTTGGGAGTCAAGTTCACAATGTTGAGAGCGCTTCTGGGGAAGGAAAATGGGAGATTTACAAGATCAGGTTTCCTGTAATATTCTGCCAAACAGGAGAGGGCAAAAGCTCTCATTGCTGTGTGGCTGAAGGCAGGAGAGTAAAGCAAGGCTGGGGAGAGCTGGGACAGAAGGCAGAACAAGCTTCCCTCAGGCAGGCTGGACCCTGCTGAGCTGGGTGCTGTGCATGCTGCCACAAGCTGCAGGCTTGGAAAAACATCTCCTGTGGTAGCCAGCACATGCAGGGCCATCTGCAGTGGCACATGGGGCTTGTCACCTGAGCACTGCAGCTACAAGACAGACAGCTCTGTGTCAAACAAGAAATTGGCTTACGTGGAAGACACACTTCAGTATCAGGAAAACGAAGGTGAAGAAAAGCAGCAAAACCACAAACGTGACCACGTACACCACAACTTCTAGTTTGCGCTGTGAGGAAAGGAAGATCACGGGGGTAAGGGGATTGATCCTTCCATTCTCCTTTGCCCAGAAGGACACGTGCAGCAGTGCCCAGCAGCTCTCCTACCTTCCGTGAGAGTCCCTTGCCATTCCCCAAGGCCATATGAATGATCATGCTCTCTTGCAGACGACACTGTGCCATGGGATCATAGGCTCCCTGGTTCTCTTGCCTCTCAGTGAGCAGCTTTGAAAGCAGCCTGGCCTTCATGACCATCCTGGCACAGGCGTGCTTGAGCTGGGGCAGGCTGCAGTCTCTCTTCAGCACTTGCTCCGCGTGGGCCATGAAAGCTTGCAGGCCTTTGTGTGCCTCCAGCGGCGGCCGGTGATGGTCAACGTTGGTTTCCTGTTCTTTTGGAACTAGCGCAAGGTCTGGACTTTGGGGGCTCTCAGGTTTATTGAGGAACATGGAGTCTTCCTCCTCTGTGGTGTCAGGCACCATCAGGAGGTGCCTGCCTGTAGAGGAATGCTTCTCTTCAGCTGTGGCTCTTCCTCTCCTGCTCGCAGGGGGGTGGCTTTGAATCAACAGGTCAGAGAGAAAATCCAGATTCTTGTTTAGACCCTGGTCAGATCGAGACCTTTGCTCCACTTTCACAGGTTGCGAAACCTGGTAGAAAAGATTATTATATCCAACCCCATACTGGCCGTCCTTCTTCTTGTGCCGTTTGTGTGTCTTGATGTAGTACTTGCTGGGAGCTGAGTCTTCCTCCTCATGTCTGTGTTGTGCAGACATGGAGGTATCGTCACCATGTTTTAATCCACCACCTACCGCTGAAGGCTTTGATACTTGCTGGTATAAACGTGACTCCATCTTCTCTTGATGCCAGCTTGAGGGTCTTTTTCACCACATTGTTTTTGCACCCATGTGAACTCACAGACACTACTGCAGCTGCTGCAGACCACCGTGAGCTTGGATACCCTGTGAGTGTGTGGGAGTGAGCCCCAGCCGTAAGCAGGCCCCGAGTGCTGGGACAGGGGCTCTGCTTGGGAAACAAATCCGTGGGGCACAAAACCAGAGCAAGCCCAGTTAGCTCAAGAGCTGCTGTTTCTTTCTGGTAACATGCCAAAACTCACCAGCTCAGAGGCAGAATCTCACCTTGCGGGTGACTTGCTGCAGGTTTCTATAAGGGGAGTTTGACCTCCAGGCAGGTGCATTTCTGTGTCACATGGTATTTTGGGAGAAGTTCTAATTTCCCGGTTAAAATCGCTGTTTTAATGTTTTGCATTGGGACTCAGGGCCCTTTCCCAGAGCCGTGGCACACAGTGAGGCACAGGCCCCATGCGTGGTATCGGTGTGTTCCCTGAGTTGGGCTCTGAGCCATGGACTGGGTGGCCACGTGTTCCTCCAAGAATCCCCTCTTGTCTGCAGCCAAGTGCCCAAGGAGGCGGCCTGCTGCCTGTGCCAGGAGCGTCCCCAGCCCGAGAGCCCCTGCAGGACCATCCAGTTCCTGTGCCAGAAGCTGTGCAGCACCAGCGCCCCGCAGTGCGGTGGGTGTCCGCAGGGGCTGGGGGAGCTCAAATCTGCCCCTTCTCCTGAGCCTGGGGAGATGCTGCAGCACTGCCCCGTCCTGGGGGTTGCTGATCTGCCCTTGGACTACATGCCTTGGACAAAACACCTTGGGATGAAAAGTTCCTGCTGATTGTACATATCTTGTGTGTCACACACTGTCTGGACAAGGAATAGCTCACTGGGCCCAGGAAACCGATGCATTTCCTGCCCACAACATGGCCCCAGGCAAGGAAAACAGGAATGCCCCATGCCCTGCCCTGGTGCTGGAAGGCAAGGTCTGCCCATAAAGTCCTCAAATTCCCCTAACAGCCTGGTTTCTCTGCCACCCCAGTGGCCACTGCAGGGCAAAGGGCAGGGCCCCTGATGTGCTCTGCAGGGTGAACACCAAGCACGGTCATGCCCTGGTTGGCCTGTGCAGGGAGAGCAAAGCCCTGTCCTGCTGGAGCTGGGCACAGGGCACAGCACATCCTGTGCACAGCAGGGCCAGGCTGCCCTTCTGCAAACAGGTACAGCCAGGCTTGCAAGGGCCCCAGGGAGCTCGCTTCTCTCACTGCGTCAGCCCCAGCTTTCCCACAGCACACCCCTGGAGCTCCTGTTGCCCTTGAGGAAGTTTTTCATGCTCTAACAGCTTCAGCTGCTGCTCTTGGCAATGGCACCGGAGCAAAAGGAGTCCCTGGGCATTCACCCCTGCCAGGCTGTGCCCCCTTGGAGTCTGATCTTTCCTCTGGGTTCTCTGCCTCTTCACTGCTCCTGTAGAAAACAAGACAAACCTGCTCACCTGGAGCTGTGGGAACCTCTCGACAGCAATCCCATTTCCCTGGGATGTTTCCTCCCATCCAAAGAGCCCCAGGAGACACCAGGGAAAAAGCCAGCTCTCTGCTCTGCCCCAAAGGGGATAATGGCATGGATTGAAGGGCTCTCCTCCTCACCACACATCCTTCCTTCACCCCTGCTCTTGTGCTCCCTGGCCTGGAGATGAGCTCCTTCTTTAAAAGGCAAACTCTCAGCCTCTGTGTCCAGCTGCTGATCGGCTCTCTTGCTGTTCTCAGCTCAGACAACTCTGCTACAGAGTCGGGAGAAATAATGGACATGGAACAACGAGAGCCGAACACCATCCCCGTGCTGAGCCTCAAGCCCAAGGCCTTCACCGGAGATGGTGAATCTGTAACAACTTGTGGTTGCCTGACCCCACAGGCACTGAGGGTGATGTCAGCAGCCTGGACAGTTCCAGAACAAGCTCACATCCCCTCAGCGTCTCTTGGGGCATGAAAGTAAACAAGCGCTCACTTGACCTGAGGGTCAAGATCAAGAAGAAGCTGCACAAGGTTAAAAGCATCAAGACTGCAAAAAGCAATGTTGTGAAAAAGACACCCCCAAGCTGGCATCAAGAGAAGATGGAGTCACATTTATACCAGCAAGTATCAAAGCCTTCAGCGGTAGGTGGTGGATTAAAACATGGTGACCATACCTCCATGTCTGCACAACACAGAGATGAGGAGGAAGACTCAGCTCCCAGCAAGTACTACATCAAGACACACAAACGGCACAAGAAGAAGGACAGCCAGTATGGGGTTGGATATAATAATCTTTTCTACCAGGTTTCGCAACCTTTGAAAGTGGAGCAAGGTCTTGATCTGACCAGGGTCTAAACAAGAATCTGGATTTTCTCTCTGACCTGTTGATTCAAAGCCACCCCTGTGAGCAGGAGGGAAGAGCCACAGCTGAAGAGAAGCATTCCTCTACAGGCAGGCACCTCCTGGATAATGCCTGATACCACAGAGGAGGAAGA
>JALJVW010000002.1:20220-36639 GCA_024865655.1 Emberiza elegans
TTATTTGGTTCATTCCAATATTGGACATGCTAGCTGGGTTCTAAGTAAATGCTTGAATTGTGAGAATAATTAGTATTGCAATTCACAAAATTTATGTTCTTATTGCAAAACGTGTTAAAGTAATAACTTAGCTTTGTGGATTGGAATTATTAGTGCCTGATGAATGAGAGATATCTGAGGAATGGTGGGAGACCACAGTTAGAGGATGTCAAAAACAATTTCCCTGGAAATTAGTTAAGAGAAAGTGACAAGGAAATAGAGGGCAAGACCAGATTGGCCTCTGTATTTCACCACCAAGAAGATCAAATACACCTGCTGTGGGTTGCAACCTCACAGGCATGGGAGGTGGGAGTATAAGCCATACTGGACCTCTGTTATTTCTCTTTCTGGCACTCATCTGTTGTCTTTTCCCTTTCGGGATACCAGCAAGATTGTGTCACAAATGCTACAGAAAGCATCACATGGAAAGAAACCAAAGTTCCTCTTTTATTACACACACCTATGTCAACAGCCACTGTTATAACCCATCCAAATTAAGAACCTGTAGGTAAAACAGAGAAATTTATTGGATTACTAGAAACTTAGAAAAAAGTAGTGGTAGATTTGGAATTGAATGTCCATAAGGAGAGAGATGGGTTTGTTTTACATTTAATCTTAAAGATACGGTTCAAGATTTGGTAAAAAAACAAATAGTAAGTGAAAAGGTAAAACCAGCACAGCAATTTAACTCTGTATTGACCCCAAATTATCTGTTGAGTCGTATTACAAGACTCCAAGCAGTTATAGAAATGATAGCAAATAAAGCCGCCCAGACATTAGAGTTAATATCAAGTCAGCTAAGCCAGACAAAAACTGTAGTGTATCAGAATAGGTCAGCTTTGGACTATTTATTGGCCAAAGAAGGGGGTGTTTGTGGAAAGTTTAATATATCAGATTGTTGCAAATTGAAAAGTCATTCTAGAAAAAGCAAAAGAAATCAAAGAAGAAGAAAATATACGCATATAATGACCCAGGTACCAGTCCAAAAATTAGAAAACAATGTTAAAACCTAGCTGGTGGGGAAATGTATTAGAAGAAATTAAGATTTTTTGTTTTATGTGTTACAACAGTTTTTATATTTCTTCCTTGTGTAATCCCCTGTTTTATTTTGCCAGCATAGTCCAGAAGATGCAAGTAGATAAGAAATATTGCTCAAGCCAAATGATTTACAAAGAATAAGAGTGGGGATTGTGAAAAATGCATGTATTTTATGATTGGCTTTTCACAAATATTAAAACGAATATTATATGTGTTGTGTTAGAAAGTAATGGTGTATTAATTCTCTTAAGTATTGTGTTAACTATAGCTTTAGGTTATAAAAAATGTTAAAATAGAAACGATGCTATGTAAGCTACTTTTTTTTAAAAGAAATCACTCGCAGCAAGATAGCAGCCACAGGACACCTAAATTTTTCAGAGAAAAAGAATTTATTGCCCTCTTATCAGAAGAAACAAACTTCTTCGAAGTTCGAAGGCACTGTTAGGATTCGGAAGAAGAAGTTGAGGATGACCAGACAGAATCCTGTATTTGAATGAAATTTATGCATCATGTATGAAGTGTATGAACACGCAACAGGCTATTGCTTTTAAGGATTAATCCTTTGTTAATGGGTTTATCGGGCTTGTGCCCGATAAAAACGTACCCTGACGTCTGTAACTCTTTCTATTTATTGTCTCATATTGTCCCAATTCAATTTGTCCAAATTGTTATTGCTCTAATTGTATTACTATTTTTTTATAACCATTTTATTACTATTAAACTTTTAAAATTTCAAAACCAAGTGATTAGCATTTTTCACTGAACCAATCCCTGATGGCTCTAAAGGTGGATGTCCATCCTGGAGCCCACTGGCATTGGCGCTGCCAGACATGAGGGAAGGTTCTGGCACCTTCTCAAGGCTGGCCCAATTAGAAATGGCCATTACACCTCTGTGGTAACAGATTTAAGAAGAAAGCAAAATCGAGTTGTGACACAGTTTTAATTTTGACTAGAGAAAAGCAGGAGTGAGAACATGTGAGGAGAACCACCTGCAGACTCCGCGGGCAGTGGAGACTGAGGCTGAGGAGATGCTCCAGGCTCCAGAGCAGAGATTCCTCTGCAGGCAGTGGTGAGACCCTGGTGGGGCAGCAGCGCTCCTGCCGCCCGCAGGCATCCACGGCAAAGCAGAGATTCACCTGCATGCTGTGGAGGAGCCCTGCACCAGAGCAGCTGGACGCCTGCAGGAGGCTGTGATCCTGTGGGAGACCTGTGGAGAGAGGGGCCCTGCTCCCAGGGTGGAGCAGCCTGTCCTTGGAGGACTGCACCTGTGGAAGAGTGACCCATGCCGCAGCAGTTCTGGGAGGAATGTTACCTGTGGGATGGACTCATGCTGCAGAAGTTTGCAGTGAGCTGCTGTTGGTGAGATGGAGCCACATTGGAGAAGTTCCTGGAGAACTGTCTCCCATGGGAGGAACCCCATGGTGCAGCAGGGTGATAGATTTGCTCTCTGAGAGCAGAGGAATAACCCCCATTCCCTGTCGGCTTGTGCTGGTGGTGTAGGCAATAGAGCTGGGAAGGAGGGAGGGGTGAGGGGAAGGTGTTTTTAAGGGCTTATTTTATTTCTCATGGTCCTGCTCTGATTGTGTTAATAATAAATTCATTTTATATCATTAAGTCGAGCCTGTTTTGCACTTGATGGTATTTGATGAGTGTTTTCTCCTGGTCCTTAACTCAGGAACTGTCATAAAATTTTCTCCCCTCTGTCCAGCTGCAGAGAGGAGTGAGTGAGCAGCTTTGTCAGTGACTGGCATCTGGCCAGGGTCAACCCACAACCCAATCTCAAACTGAATTTGGCCAATTCCATATGGGAGAACAGAAACTGCTTTTGCAAAAACATCAGCAACACCAGGAGGAACAAGAACAAACTTTATTTATACTGAATGCAAGGGGAAACATTGCCACAAGGGATGAGGAAGAGCCTGAGATACCTCCTCTGGGTGTCCAGAGCTTGTGCTCGCCTGCAGCACCCTCTGGCCATCCCTCAGCAGGGGCAGCAAGAAAAGAACAGTCAAGGAAAAAGCACCCAAGGAAATAACAACCACCAATGAAACGGCATCCAAGGAGAGCCTCAGCTAAAATGGGAAGTGAAGATTTGCTGGCATCCCATGATCTTGAAAGTTTCTTGAAAGTCTTCAACTTTAGTTCTTCACACTATGTCTCTTCCTGGGATGCGTATCTCTGGGATTGATAGGAATCCCTGATGCGTTGAATCCATGGCAATTCAGACTTCTTGAACAGGGACCAGCACGGGGAAGCACCTTGAATGGGTTGGGAACAGGGGCAACACACGGAGGAGCTATCTGCCCTTTTCTGTTGTACATGCAGTGCCTCCTTGTTATACTTCCTCCCACTCTGTGGCAGGTTTACACAGAACCTGAAAAATTCAGAAAGGGAAAATGGGGTTAAAGAGAGAAGGCAGCTGGTGCTGGAGGCTGTGGGCAGCAGGGCTGCCTGTGCTCTGCCCTGTCTGGGCAGCAGCCGCTGGAGGAGCTGGGAAGGGGCATTTCCAACGCTGCAAAGCAATGGAGTGAGCGAGGTGAGTGGGGACAACAAGGCTTCTGCACATCCCATCCCCAGAGCTCCCTGCTCCCACTCCGTAAGCAGGGAGCTCTGGCCAGGGACGGCTGCAGCAGGTGCCAGCACCTCTCTCTGCTTGGGAGAGTGCCAGCAGAGCCCAAGGAAGATGGGGAGCCCCAGCAGGGATGGCAATGGCCGGCAATCCAGAGAATGAGCCCTGCATGCAGAAGGGAAGTGGAGAGGATGGGAGTGAGTTCTTCACCAGCCACTGTGGGGAGGGAGCACGGAAAAATAGGGCAGAGCCATCAGCAGAGGAGAGTGTTGTGGGAACACAGAGGTATTGCTGGTGCTCACAGAAATTCGGGAGCGCACCGGGGCCCAGCACATCCATGCCAGCGCCGGCGTGGCAAGGGCTGGTTGGGCTGGGAGCCCCCGGCCGTGCCCAGCGCTGCCGCTCAGGAGCCGCTTGCCCGGGGCTGCCCCAAACGTGACGTGTTGGAAACACAGCCGGGAGAGTCCTGGGCAGCGGCACCTGCGCGGCTGCGGGGCTCCAGGAGGAGCTGCTGTGCACAGGAAAGACTCTTGGTGGAACAGCAGAGGCATGGGCAGGGAGCAGTTACCTTCTCAGCCACAAATTCCTGGTGTCGTGGGGTTGGGAGTCAAGTTCACAACGTTGAGAGCGCTTCTGGGGAAGGAAAATGGGAGATTTACAAGATCAGTTTTCCTGTAATATTCTGCCAAACAGGAGAGGGCAAAAGCTCTCATTGCTGTGTGGCTGAAGGCAGGAGAGCAAAGCAAAGCTGGGGAGAGCTGGGACAGAAGGCAGGACAAGCTTCCCTCAGGCAGGCTGGACCCTGCTGAGCTGGGTGCTGTGCATGCTGCCACAAGCTGCAGGCTTGGAAAAACATCTCCTGTGGTAGCCAGCACATGCAGGGCCATCTGCAGTGGCACATGGGGCTTGTCACCTGAGCACTGCAGCTACAAGACAGACAGCTCAGTGTCAAACAAGAAATTGGCTTACGTGGAAGACACACTTCAGTATCAGGAAAACGAAGATGAAGAAAAGCAGCAAAACCACAAACGTGACCATGTACACCACAACTTCTAGTTTGCGCTGTGAGGAAAGGAAGATCATGGGGGTAAGGGGATTGATCCTTCCATTCTCCTTTGCCCAGAAGGACACGTGCAGCAGTGCCCAGCAGCTCTCCTACCTTCCGTGAGAGTCCCTTGCCATTCCCCAAGGCCATATGAATGATCATGCTCTCTTGCAGACGACACTGTGCCATGGGATCATAGGCTCCCTGGTTCTCTTGCCTCTCAGTGAGCAGCTTTGAAAGCAGCCTGGCCTTCATGACCATCCTGGCACAGGTGTGCTTGAGCTGGGGCAGGCTGCAGTCCCTCTTCAGCACTTGCTCCACGTGGGCCATGAAAGCTTGCAGGCCTTTGTGTGCCTCCAGCAGCGGCCGGTGATGGTCAACGTTGGTTTCCTGTTCTTTTGGAAGTGGCACAAGGTATGGACTTTGGGGGCTCTCAGGTTTATAGAGGAACATGGAGTCTTCCTCCTCTGTAGTGTCAGGCACCATCAGGAGGTGCCTGCCTGTAGAGGAATGCTTCTCTTCAGCTGTGGCTCTTCCTCTCCTGCTCGCAGGGGGGTGGCTTTGAATCAACAGGTCAGAGAGAAAATCCAGATTCTTGTTTAGACCCTGGTCAGATCGGGACCTTTGCTCCACTTTCACAGGTTGTGAAACCTGGTAGAAAAGATTATTATATCCAACCCCATCCTGGCTGTCCTTCTTCTTGTGCCGTTTGTGTGTCTTGATGTAGTACTTGCTGGGAGCTGAGTCTTCCTCCTCATCTCTGTGTTGTGCCGACATCGAGGTATAGTCACCATGTTTTAATCCACCAGCTACCGCTGAAGGCTTTGATCCTTGCTGGTATAAACGTGACTCCATCTTCTCTTGATGCCAGCTTGAGGGTGTCTTTTTTTCACCACATTGTTTTTGCAGTCTTGAATGCTTTCAGCTGCAGCTGCTGCAGACCACCGTGATCTTGGCCCTCAGGTGAGTGTGTGGGAGTTGAGCCTTCATGCCCCAAGCAGGCCCTGAGGGGGACAGGGGCTCTTCTGGAACTGTCAAGGCTGTGGGGCACAAAACCAGTGCAAGGGTTAGCTCAAAGATTTGCTGTTGTTTTCAGGGAACATGCCAAAATCTCCCAGCTGAAGGCAGAATCTCACCTTGAGGGTCAGCACTGGGCTGCAGGTTTCTATAAGGGGTTTGCCTTGTTCAGGCAGGTCCATTTCTGTGTCAGCATGGTATTTTGGGAGAAGTTCTAAGCAAGAGAGCAAATCAGCAGTTTTAATGTTTTAAACATTGGGACTCAGGGCCCTTTCCCCAGAAGCCGTGGCACACAGTGAGGTACAAGGCCCCATGCGTGGATCGGTGTGATGTGTTGGGCTCTGAGCCATGGACTGGGTGGCCCGTGTTCCTCCAAGAATCCCCTTGTCTGCAGCCAAGTGCCCAAGGAGGCGGCCTGCTGCCTGTGCCAGGGGCGTCCCCAGGATGGGGAGAGCCCCTGCAGGACCATCCAGTTCCTGTGCCAGCAGCTGTGCAGCACCAGCGCCTTGCAGTGCGGTGGGTGTCCGCAGGGGCTGGGGAGCTCAAATCTGCCCCTTCTCCTGAGCCTGGGAGATGCTGCCAGCACTCCTTTGTCCTGGGGTTGCTGATCTGCCCTTGGACCACATGCCTTGGACAAAACACCTTGGGATGAAAAGTTCCTGCTGATTGTACAGGGACTGTGTGTGTCACACACTGTCTGGACAAGGAATAGCTCCTGGGCCCAGCAAGCCTGGCTGTACCATTTCCTGCCCACAACCTGGCCCCAGGCAAGGAAAAACAGGAATGCCCCATGCCCTGCCCTGGTGCTGGAAGGCAAGGTCTGCCCATAAAGTCCTCAAATTCCCCTAACAGCCTGGTTTCTCTGCCAGCCCCAGTGGCCCCTGCAGGCAAAAGGGCAGGGCCCCTGATGTGCTCTGCAGGGTGAGAAACCAGGCTGTCATGCCCTGGTTGGCCTGTGCAGGGAGAGCAAAGACCCTGTCCTGCTGGAGCTGGGACAGGGCACGGGCACATCCTGTGCACAGCAGGGCCAGGGGGCCCTTCTGCAAACAGGAAACAGCCAGGTTTGGTGGGCCCCAGGAGCTGTTCCTTCTCACTGCGTCAGCCCAAGCTTTCCCACAGCTCAGTCCCCTGAGCTCTGGTGCCCTTGAGGAAGTTTTCATGCTCTAACAGCTTCAGCTGCTGCTCTTGGCAATGGCACCGGAGCAAAGGAGTCCCTGGGCATTCCTCCCCTGCCAGGCTGTGCCCCCCTTGGAGTGCTGATCTTTCCTCTGGGTTCTCTGCCTCTTCACTGGCTCCTGTAGAGCAAGACAAGCCTGCTCACCTGGAGCTGTGGGAACCTCTCTGACAGCAATCCCATTTCCCTGGGATGTTTCCCTCCCATCCAAAGAGAGCCCCAGGAGACACCAGGAAAAAGCCAGCTCTCTGCTCTGCCCCAAGGGGATAATGGCATGGATTGAAGGGCTCTCCTCCTCACCACACAATACATCCTTCACCCTGCTCTTGTGCTCCCTGGCCTGGAGATGAGCTCCTTCGGCTTTAGGCAAACTCTCAGCCTCTGTGTCCAGCTGCTGATCGGCTCTCTTGCTGTTCTCCAGCTCAGACAACTCTGCTACAGAGTCGGGGAGAAATAATGGACATGGAACAACGCAGAGAGCCGAACACCATCCCCGTGCTGAGCCTCAAGCCCAAGGAGCCTTCACTGGGAGATGGTGAATCTGTAACGCTTGTGGTTGCCCTGACCCTGAGCACTGAGGGTGATGTCAGCAGCCTGGACAGTTCCAGAACAAACTCACATCCCCCTCAGCGTCTCTTGGGGCATGAAGGCAAAACAAGCGCTCATGACCTGAGGGTCAAGATCAAGAAGAAGCTGCACAAGGTTAAAAGCATCAAGACTGCAAAAAGCAATGTTGTGAAAAAGACACCCCCAAGCTGGCATCAAGAGAAGATGGAGTCACATTTATACCAGCAAGTATCAAAGCCTTCAGCGGTAGGTGGTGGATTAAAACATGGTGACCATACCTCCATGTCTGCACAACACAGAGATGAGGAGGAAGACTCAGCTCCCAGCAAGTACTACATCAAGACACACAAACGGCACAAGAAGAAGGACAGCCAGTATGGGGTTGGATATAATAATCTTTTCTACCAGGTTTCGCAACCTGTGAAAGTGGAGCAAAGGTCTCGATCTGACCAGGGTCTAAACAAGAATCTGGATTTTCTCTCTGACCTGTTGATTCAAAGCCACCCCCCTGTGAGCAGGAGAGGAAGAGCCACAGCTGAAGAGAAGCATTCCTCTACAGGCAGGCACCTCCTGATAATGCCTGACACCACAGAGGAGGAAGACTCCATGTTCCTCAATAAACCTGAGAGCCCCCAAAGTCCAGACCTTGCGCTAGTTCCAAAAGAACGGGAAACCAACGTTGACCATCACCGGCCACTGCTGGAGGCAGACAAGGGCCTGCAAGCTTTCATGGCCCATGCGGAGCAAGTGCTAAAGAGGGACTGCAGCCTGCCCCAGCTCAAGCACGCCTGTGCCAAGATGGTCATGAAGGCCAGGCTGCTTTCAAAGCTGCTCACTGAGAGGCAAGAGAACCAGGGAGCCTATGATCCCACGGCACAGTGTCATCTGCAAGAGAGCATGATCAATCATATGGCCTTGGGGAATGGCAAGGGACTCTCACGGAAGTAGGAAAGCCGCTGGGCACTGCTGCACGTGTCCTTCTGGGCAAAGGAGAATGGAAGGATCAATCCCCTTACGCCCGTGATCTTCCTTTCCTCACAGCGCAAACTAGAAGTTGTGGTGTACGTGGTCTTATTTGTGGTTTTGCTGCTTTTCTTCACCTTCGTTTTCCTGATACTGAAGTGTGTCTTCCACGTAAGCCAATTTCTTGTTTGACACTGAGCTGTCTGTCTTGTAGCTGGAGTGCTCTGCTGACAAGCCCCATGTGCCACTGCAGATGCCCCTGCATGTGCTGGCTACCACAGGAGATGTTTTTCCAAGCCTGCAGCTTGTGACAGCATGCACAGCACCCAGCTCAGCAGGGTCCAGCCTGCCTGAGGGAAGCTTGTTCTGCCTTCTGTCCCAGCTCTCCTCAGCTTTGCTTTACTCTCCTGCCTTCAGACACACAGCAATGAGAGCTTTTGCCCTCTCCTGTTTGGCAGAATATTACAGGAAACCTGATCTTGTAAATCTCCCATTTTCCTTCCCCAGAAGCGCTCTCAACATTGTGAACTTGACTCCCAACCCTGCCACACCAGGAATTTGTGTCTGAGAAGGTAACTGCTCCCTGCCCATGCCTCTGCTGTGCCACCAAGAGTCTTTCCTGTGCAGGGCAGCTCCTCCTGGAGCCCCGCAGCCGCGCAGGTGCCGCTGCCCAGGACTCTCCCGGCTGTGTTTCCAACACGTCGCGTTTGGGGCAGCCCCGGGCAAGGGGCTCCTGAGTGGCAGCGCTGGGCACGGCCGGGGGCTCCCAGCCCAACCAGCCCTTGCCACGCCGGCGCTGGCATGGATGTCCTGGGCCCCGGTGCGCTCCCGAATTTCTGTGAGCACCAGCAATACCTCTGTGTTCCCAGAACACTCTCCTCTGCTGATGGCTCTGCCCTATTTTTCCCGGCTCCCTCCCCACAGTGGCTGGTGAAGAACTCACTCCCATCCTCTCCACTTGCCTTTTGCAAGCAGGGCTCATTCTCTGGATTGCCAGCCATTGCCATCCCTGCTGGGGCTCCCCATCTTCCTTGGGCTCTGCTGGCACAGACCCCCGAGCAGGGAGAGGTGCTGGCACCTGCTGCAGCCCTGCCTGGCCAGAGCTCCCTGCTTACGGAGCGGGAGCAGGGAGCTCTGGGGATGGGATGTGCAGAAGCCTTGTTGTCCCCATTCACCTCCCTCACTCCATTGCTTTGCAGCGTTGGAAATGCCCCTTCCCAGCTCCTCCAGCGGCTGCTGCCCAGACAGGGCAGAGCACAGGCAGCCCTGCTGCCCACAGCCTCCCGCACCAGCTGCCTTCTCTCTTTAACCCCATTTTCCCTTTCTGAATTTTTTCAGGTTCTGTGTAAACCTGCCACAGAGTGGGAGGAAGTATAACAAGGAGGCACTGCATGTACAACACAAAAGGGCAGATAGCTCCTCCGTGTGTTGCCCCTGTTCCCAACCCATTCAAGGTGCTTCCCCGTGCTGGTCCCTGTTCAAGAAGTCTGAATTGCCATGGATTCAACGCATCAGGGATTCCTATCAATCCCAGAGATATGCATCCCAGGAAGAGACATAGCGTGAAGAACTAAAGTGGAAGACTTTCAATAAATTAATGGGATGCCAGCAAATCTTCACTTCCCATTTTAGCTGAGGCTCTCTTTGGATGCCGTTTCATTGGTGGTTGTTATTTCCTTGGGTGCTTTTTCCTTGACTGTTCTTTTCTTGCTGCCCCTGCTGAGGCAAGGCTGGAGGGTGCTGCAGGCAAGCACAAGCTCTGGACACCCAGAGGAGGCATCTCAGGGTTTTCCTCAGCCCTTGTGGCAATGTTTCCCCTTGCATTCAGTATAAATAAAGTTTGTTCTTGTTCCTCCTGGTGGTGCTGATGTTTTTGCAAAAGCAGTTTCTGTTCTCCCACATGGAATTGGCCAAATTCAGTTTGAGATTGGATTGTGGGTTGACCCTGGCCAGATGCCAGTCACTGACAAAGCTGCTCACTCACTCCTCTCTGCAGCTGGACAGAGGGGAGAAAATTTTACGAAGGTTCATGAGTTAAGGACCAGGAGAAAACACTCATCAAATACCATCAAGTGCAAAACAGGCTCGACTTAATGATATAAAATGAATTTATTATTAACACAACCAGAGCAGGACCATGAGAAATAAAATAAGCCCTTAAAAACACCTTCCCCTCACCCCTCCCTCCTTCCCAGCTCTACTGCCTACACCAGCAGCACAAGCCGACAGGGGATGGGGGTTATTCCTCTGCTCTCAGAGAGCAAATCTATCACCCTGCTGCACCATGGGGTTCCTCCCATGGGAGACAGTTCTCCAGGAACTTCTCCAATGTGGCTCCATCTCACCAACAGCAGCTCACTGCAAACTTCTGCAGCATGAGTCCATCCCACAGGTAACATTCCTCCCAGAACTGCTGCGGCATGGGTCACTCTTCCACAGTTGCAGTCCTCCAAGGACAGGCTGCTCCACCCTGGGAGCAGGGCCCCTCTCTCCACAGGTCTCCCACAGGACCACAGCCTCCTGCAGGCGTCCAGCTGCTCTGGTGCAGGGCTCCTCCACAGCATGCAGGTGAATCTCTGCTTTGCCGTGGATGCCTGCGGGCGGCAGGAGCGCTGCTGCCCCACCAGGGTCTCACCACTGCCTGCAGAGGAATCTCGGCAGGAGATGGAGCCTGGAGCATCTCCTCAGCCTCAGTCTCCACTGCCCGCGGAGTCTGCAGGTGGTTCTCCTCACATGTTCTCACTCCTGCTTTTCTCTAGTCAAAATTACAACTGTGTCACAACTTGATTTTGGCTTCTTCTTAAATCGGTTACCACAGAGGTGTGTGATAAGGAGGTATGATTGCTGCTGATAAAATTGAAAGAGTAATCAATATTGGTACTGTAATTAATATTTGGGAATAGATAAAATGGTAAAAAGTTGTAATGTTAAAAGAAGAGAGGGAGAAGAGGGGCTCCACCCCTCCTGCAGATGTTGTCAAGGGCAGAAGTTGGAGATAATGTTGCTAAAAATGAAAAAAAAAGAAGCAGAGCCTGGTTGGATCCCAGGAAAATGCCAGCTATAAGGGATTTATTGCTTTGATGCTCAGTTGTAGTAATATGTTAGTTTTGGCTTATGATGTATTGGCTTCTTGTGCATGTGTAACCCAAAGGTGAATTAAAGGACAAAGAGGAAGACTACGAAATCTTCATCAGACGACCCCCAAAGACTTGTGCGACCATCAAACTGACTGATGGCGGACGCGCGGTAAAGGTGTTCATGAGGGTGGAGATAGGTAGATGACGAACCGGAACTAGGAGAATATGGTATTAACACATGGTATATAAGGGGGGAATCTTCACTTGGCAAGCTCGTATGTGAGCTGGCAAGGGTCCAAGAGCAGTGCACTCTGTACCCCGTGGTTACTTTTTGCTTATGCGCTATTGTTAGAACCAAATTATCCCTTATTTATATATTTTCTAAACTATTCCATTAAAGTTGTTGCTATCTTAAATATTGTTTGGGTTTTTTTATGAGGGGATAATTGGGCAAACATAACAGGTGTAAACGGCTATTTCTGATTGGGCCATCCTTGAGAAGGTGCCAGAACCTTCCGTCATGTCTGGCAGAGCCAATGCCAGTGGGCTCCAGGATGGACATCGAACTTTAGAGCCATCAGGGATTGGTTCTGCCGGACTTTGTGGAAGCTGGAAGCTGCCAGCAGCTTCTAACAGAAGGAATCTTCGTGACTCGGTGCCCAGGACTGGAGGCCGCCCTGCCGCAAGCGCTGCCGGAGCCGCCCCCGGCCCGAGCTGTTGGCCCGCGCGCTTCCCCTCAGGCCGGGGCGGCCGCTGCCGGTGCCGCTGCCCGGAGCCGGAGCTGCCTGTGCGGTGAAGCGGCCGCGCTTCCCCTCAGGCCGGGCCGCGCTGGGCCGCCTCTCTGGCCGCTGCTTGCGGGGCCGTGCCAGCCTTGCCCAAGCTGCCCGCATCTCCCTTTGCGAGGCGCTCGCTGCCGGGGCCGGCGCGCTCAGGCCGAGCCGCCGCCCCTCAGGCTCCCAGCGCTTGCCGCCATTGCTGCTGCGGACCCTCAGCCTCTGCCGGCGGCCATGCCGACATTGGCCGCCTTTCGGCAAGCTCCCCGCGCCCTGCCAGCACCAGGCGGCCTGTGGCCCTGCCTGGGTGCTGCCTGCCCACCAAAGGCGCTCTCCCCGCTCCGCACAAGTGGAGAGGGAAAAAGGACAGCGAAAGGCTCCTGAGTGTGATAAATAGGTTTGATTCGTGCTGATAAAATTGAAAGAGTGATCAATATTGGTACCGTAATTAATATTTGGAAATAGATAAAATGGTTAAAAGTTGTAATGCCAAAAAGAAGAGAGGGAGAGGAGGCTCCAACCCCCCCTCCCGGCAGATGTTCACAAGGACAGGAGGAAGAAGCTGAAGATATAGTTGCTAAAAATGAACAAGAACCTGGTTGGGTCCCAGAAAAATGCTTATTATAAGGGATTTATTACTTCAATACGTAGATGCAGCGATATGTGCTCTTGGCTTATATTGTACTGGCTTGGTGCGCATGTGTAACCCAAAGGTGAATTAAAGGACATCGAGGAAGAGGAGAGGCCTTCATCAGTGACGACCCCAAAGACTTGTGTGACCACCGAACTGAGTGGTGGCGCATGCGCAGTAAAGGTGTTAATGAGGGCGGAGATTGGTAGATGACGAACCGGAACTGGGAGAATATGGCATTAACACATGGTATATAAGGGGGGAATCTTCACTTGGCAAGCTGTACGTGATGTGGCAAGGGTCTAAGAGCCCTGCACTGCATCGCGGTTGTTATTTTTGCTTATGCGCTATTGTTAAAACCAAATTATCCCTTATTTATATATTTTCTAAATTATTCAATTAAAATTGCTACTATCTCAAATATTGTTTGAATTTTTTATGAGGGGATAATTGGGCAATCATAACAATCTTGGTGCAGAAACCTGGGACCCTCTTAACTCCAGGGAGGTGGATAGCTTCTGGGAAGGAGCTCCCCACCAGACATTTAAGTGGCCCCAAGGCTAAACCACTCTCACTTGGGAAAAGAGAGTCTTTATTACAATAACACATAAGCAAATTAGTTATTGAAAGCGCACAGAAGAAGCTCCCATCGGTGCCAACTTATAGGAGAGAGAGTACCCATATAAAACTGCTTTGTGCACAAAGACCATCGTGAGAAAAGGATGCTGTGAGTACCACGGGGTTTTGGGTCTGGGGGGCGGCTGTATGCATGTGTGAGTGTGTGTGGAGTGTCTGAGACGGGGGCTGGACAGTCCCGGACCCCGATGTGAGAGGGACCTCCCAGTGCAAGGCGTTTTCCCCTCCGAGAGGGAGGCCGGCCGGAAAAGGAGGGAAGTGAAAGAAAAGTGAATGTGTGGGGACCCCGGGATGTTTAACCCAGGTGGGAGGAGGGGGTCCCTGGTCCAGGCACCTGTGGGAAGGTCCTTGGGCAGGAGAGAGTAGGGAGACTGAGGAGAGTGATTGAATAGGTTCCATTTCCTTGGAGGGGTCGGTAGCAGGCATTTTTGTATGTGATTAGATGGTGAGAGGACGGGGCTGATATATTGAGAAAGTGGCAGAAGTAGGAGTGGAACAAATAGATTGCAGAGGGAGAAATAGGAGTGGGACAAGTAGATAGAAAAGGCAGGGTGACAGAGTAGTAAGTGAGAAAGTTGAACCACGAGGTGAGTGGGGAAAACTAAGATTCTTCTGGTACTGAGGATCTCTTAGTTTGTTGCCGCCAGAAATGGGTCAGGGAAAAAGTAGGTTCTTTGACCCAGGGCTGTGGATTGTGTGAAAAATCAAAAAGAGAGGAGGTTAGAGTATCTGGCCCAAAAATTAGCCAAAAAGACCAAATTAACCCCAAATAAAATGGCCCAAACAATAATCAAAACGTCCCCAAAAATGACAGGGAAATCCAACAAAAAGAAATGGCCAAAATTGGGCAAAAACCCCAAATTATTTGTAAAACCTAAAAACACCAAAAAACAGTGGAAAAAAGAATGGAGAAAAACCAAAATAAAACAAAAATAAACAGGAAACAAAGAAAGGAGGAAGGGCAAGATAAACCTCCAAAATGGGCCACAACCCAGGGAGAAAGGGCAAAAATACCCAAAAAACCTCCCAAAAAATCCCGACCAATCAGAAAGCGCACTGATGGCCCCAAAATAGCTAAACAAACTCAAGAGTAAATTTACCAGCGATTGAGCCAATCAGCGGCCGGGCCCGACCTGACCTGTCACTTGCCAGGCACAGAGACCAAGGCCTCTCACTGCGGTAAATAATCACAGACCGCGTGGGTACCTCTCCAGCCAATCAGAGCGTGTCTTATTGATGACTCATCGTTTGCGAGGAGCGGATTTGGGGGGAGGGTGACCTGGGACACAGACCCCACGAAGGATGGAACCAAATAAACTCAAAATAGAGCCAAAGACAGGGAGAAAGAGACAAAAATAAGCTAAAATGAGCTAAAAACACAGGGAGAAAGGGCAAAAACGCCAAAAATAGTGGTGGAAAAAGAGATGGAGAAGGGCAAAAAATGGCTAAAAATTTTAGCTTACAAGAGGGCAGGTACTGACCAAATGGGCTATGGGCGATAGGGAGAAAGGGCGTAATGGCCTAAAACGGCCCAAAATGATAGGGTAAAGGCCAAAATGGCCCCACCGGAAAATCACCAGGCCATGGAGTGCAAAAGGCAAAAACAAAGCTGCTCCTCTGGGAATCCAGTGGGAAAGAGGCTGATCCCCGCCTTGAAATCAGTGGGCCTTGCTGCTGTGAGAGTTCAACCTCAAATTCTATCCAGGTGAGCAATGCTTGGCTTGTCCCCTGGGCGACCATCACCAATGGCACGAGCAATTCATTTTATCAGCCCAGCCGCAGGGACACTAAATGGCCCATCAACGGCGAATAATTAATGTTCATGCCACATCATGTTAGTGAAGTAAAAGATGACCATAACCAGGAAAGATTGGTTGGGTGGCAACATAAAACTGGGTTGAGAAAAATTTTAACATGCCCCACCTCGGACAGTTCATGTTAACAGAACACACCTAAATCTTGCCATCCAGGTCTTAGATATGACACTGGCTTTTGTTTCATTCTCCAGAGTTCATGAGTGGCAAGGGAGGCTGCAGATGCTAGTGCTGGGAACAAGCCAGGAGATGGGTGAAAGACAGGAGATGATCCTTTGGGAATCCATTTCACATTTAAAGACAGGGGCAAAGAGTAAGACTGTGGGAGGTTTTATAGGAGGTATCCCAGGGGGTGGGCTACAAGGTTTGGGGTGAGGGAAGTCTCAGCAGCACAAGAAGGGAGATCAAATTCCTGCCCTCTAAGCAACAGGGGCAGTCCACACAGAATGTGTCCCAATCCTAAATTCCCTCTAAAACAACTGAGAAATTACGGAACTTGAGACATGTTGATCAATTTCCTTCATTAACTGATTTTGGGTGTTTTTAAGGGATGAAGATGAAGCAGGAAAATTAAGGCCAAACCAAAAGGAGAAGCAGCCAGGTGTGTTCCCAACATGGATCACAGGAATGTGAGTGACCAGGGCTGTGCCCAAAGTGCCTCCTCAGTGGGGGGATGGAGCTGGAGCAGCGCACGAAGCTCTTCCCGCACTCGGGGGCACTACATGAGGCTTCCTTACCCGGTGCCTCTGTTGGTTGCTGGGTCCAGAGTGAGCTGCTGGAGCTCTTCTCACCCTGGGTTACTCATAGGGCATCTTCCCAGTGTGGATCTTTGGTGGCGTATCTGGCTGGAACTCTGCTGAAGCTCTTCCCGCTCTTCCCACACTCCCACACTCGTGGGCCCTCTCCCAATTAATGAATCGTCCCGAGATTGCATGACAAGATGGGTGTTCTGCCTGAAGCCCTGCCCGCAGTCAGGGCAGCGGAAGAGACTCTCCCTCTGTGTAAATCCGATGAGTGCTGGAGGAGATTGGGTGGTCTTTAATCTTTCCTGCACTGATCACCACTCATGGGGCCGT
>JALJVW010000201.1:0-185000 GCA_024865655.1 Emberiza elegans
GGACACCTGCAGCACAGAACCTTGGTAAACAAGATGGAAACAGCTGGAAAAGATTTCATTTCAACCATTCTTTATGCTTCAACAGAAATGACCAAAATGAAAGTTACCGAGCAGGGCCCCATCCACACTGCCAGCTCAGTGTGAGAAAAGAGGCATTACTTTATTTCAGTGCTGGGTGCGTGGGGAATCACTTCCCACAAACATGCACACCCACGTGTTAGTGTCCATGGAACTGACATGACTTTCATTACTTTTATTCATGACTTTGCTCAAACTCACAGGCTGTACATTCTCACAAAGTATTTGACATGTTTAAATCACTTCCCCAAAATTACTGATCTTTGGAGTAGGGGTCTCTTGAGGGTCTCTGGTGGTCATGTGGTGAACATCCCATTCCTCAAATTCTCCTTCCATGGTTAAGAGCCTTCTTCTCCTTGAATGCATTGCAGCTACCTCCTCAGTAGGCCCACTGTCTTTATTCTCAAGGCTAAGATATTCAGTTGCAAACATTAACCACTGGTGTGAGGGAAGGTACGACTAAGCACTGCCTGTTAAAGCTTAACAAATTCACAATTTGTTGCGGGTCAACACTTCCCAACATCTCTTGCCCTTCTCTGGGAATCAAACACAAGCATTTTGTGATCACTGAGCCCAAAGGCCTGCCTCAACCCTCCTGTCCCCACCAGCCCTTCTCTCTTCACAAACAGCAGGTCCAGCAGTGCCTTCCCTCACTGGCTCAGTCACCAGCTGTGTCAAGTTCTCTGTCACACACTCCAGGAACATCCTGGACTGTTTGCTCTGCTGCACTCTGTTGCCAGCAGACATCCCCACCCTGTTCCATACCCCTTGCAGAACCCTGCACTGTTGATTGAGATCACAAGAGGTTTGAGGTGAAGAGAGAGACTGTGGAGAAATGGCTACATGACAGAGGGACACGTAGACATTCGCTCAACATTAGCCAACCAGGAGCTGGGAAAGTGCAGAGAACCACAGTTGTTTTGAGATGTTGAGACAGTGTGTCCTTGGGCCTAGCAGGGTATGATAACAAAGTAGACGGAGAGACATGGGAAAAGAGAGGTAGGCCTGAAGGAATGGGGAAGAGTTGGTGATTTAGCATAACCAATGGGTTGCTTGGCTTACAGAATATTCATGAAGCTTATTATTTTGCTGTATAAGTGTCTGGTGCTCTATCAATAAACTGAAACTTGCTGATCTCATCTTAGTGTCCGAGGTCTTCCGCACCCGACAAAGAGCGAGAAGGTTGACTCCATGATCAGAAGGCTTCATTTATTATACTATGATACATATATTACATGATAACTATACTAAAAAGAAATAGAAGGAAAAGTTCTCTCAGAAGGAAAAGCTAAGAATAGAATAGAAAAGAATGATAACAAAGCAGCTGGCCCCGACAGAGAGCAAGAGCCAGCTCTGCCATGACTGGTCAATAAATCCAAACATCCATAGGAGACCAATCATGGATGGACTTGTTGCATTCCACAGCTGGGAAGGGAGGCAGTCACGGAAGAGATGCACCAGCTGCACTGGCAGGAACCAAAACCCTCTCATGGCACAGCTGCTGGCCTGTGTCTGGCACAGCTCTGGCTGCCCCACTCCTCATGGGCTTTGGCTGAAAATGCCAATTGCACTTTGTCCCTCATGTAGAAATAGCCCCTGCTGCACAAACAACAGCCAGCAGGCCACATCCCAAAGGCACTGCAGCATGGAGTTGAGAAGGAAGAAGACCCTTCCCCAATTCCTAACCATACCAAAACCACCATAACTGGGACTTTATTCTTCTGAATGTAGAGCTGATTCACAGGGTGACATGGGAATCTTCCAATGGAGTTGAAGTTTGTTAGAGTTTTTATTCTGAGTCCTACTCAGACTGTTGATTTGAAAATTTATTTTAAAATAGTTCCTAAAAGGCTGTGCAGTCATATGGTTTTGTTCTAATACCAAAATGGCTAGATGAAATCTACTGGCATTTTAATTACATCCAAACTGATTAGTCTGTAAAAGCTTTCCTGCAGAATAGCCACTAAACAAGAAATGAAAACCTGTGGACTGTTGACTTAGCAACTTTCTACTAAACTTATCAGACAATGAGGCATTTTTAGGTAAATCATAGAGCAAATTAATTCCTACAGATAACTTGATTTGTATAAACCTATTGTTTTCAAATGAAAACTGCCAGCACGTACTAAGTGGAAATCTGAATACTCACTTTTATGAGCTCTGAATTATTAGATAGTCATTGTTCACCATATTAACAAAAAATTAACATTCATAACTAAAATTAACATTCTGGCTATCTTTTTAACTTCTAGTCAGCTCTTCAATACTCTTGGTAACACCAGAAAGAGAGTTTGTAGCAATGTGAACCACGGGTTGCTAGAGCGTTGCAGAAGGCTCCCATGTCAGCCCTAAATGTTCACATTTGCCATGGCATCACTTCTTGCCTTTCATTCCAAACTACAGCTCAGTTCCTGCAGTGTAGATTCACACTTGTAGTCTGTATTTGCAGCTGGTTTTTACTTCCCTGTCCAGAAAAAAATCATGCTTGGAACTCAAATAAAAATAAAACGAGGAGAGAGTCAGGTTCCGGACAGGTATAGCAAGAACCGAGAGATTTTTTTGCAAATATGTTGAAAAGTTTTTTGTAGATACTGCAAAAATGGCAGATTAAAGACTTGCACTCTGACTTGCAAGATGAGCTTTGCCTTTTCTTTCTGGACTGATTTCTTGAGGCCAGACACTGAACCTAATCAGTAAGAAAATCAAAACCACAGGAGTAGTTTGGAGAATATTGTAAATTATTCTGTCATGATGCTTTTTGCCTAAAAGTTCTGGCCATCATCCGGTTGGAGTAGATAGAGGAGATAGAAGCCATCATACTGTGCCTGTGCCCACAATTCCTTCCCAGGAGTAATCCAGGAAGCAACGCTGACAAATGCACATCAGCAGCTGTTGCCACACAGTCATGAAGCAGAGAATATGTATTTCTGCTACACTTGGACAGCTGAAGATGCCTCTGCTGAGCTAATTTTAGTGACTGCTGACCACAGATGAGACCTTGTGGTCAATCTCCAACAAGTCAGGGCAGTTAATATTCTGCCTAAATAAAGTAAGTCTAGCAATACATAGACCATGGAGCCTGAGGAAAGCCAGCAGCTGTGGGAGATTTAATTTGTTTCCATATCTTTCTTTTTACTAATTTATTGCAGTCTGTTATTTAAAGAATGAAAACTTTTGGCATACAAATGGCTGGAAGGTTGGTCAATCTTCCATTCACGACACCTCTGAAAGCATCACCCCAGTGTTTTTATCAGTAACTCTTCCATCATCATGGCTCACACAGCATTTCCTGCAGCTCTTCCTGGAGTCAGGGAAAGGCACCAGGAGAAGGGGGAGAGAGCTGTGTGCAGAGACTGTGTCAGCTAAAGAGACACTTGTTTCCTCTTATTTGACTGAATGGCTGCAGGAACCTTACTAGCACTGCTAGCAAAGCGGCCTTTTGCAGGGCAGGGCAGAGTTTGGGGCCCAGATCCCTCCTCTTCGTGGGACAGCAGGGTAAGCAGCCCCTGACCCAGCCAGGAGCAGAGGTTCTGTGACTTCTGCCCTGGGCAGAGGGACCTGCCACCGTCATGAGCTCCTGCTGTGGCTCCTCTGGGGCAGGTCCTGCTCTGCAGTGATGATGGGCGCAGCTGGGGGTGGCTGCAATGGAGGGTGGCTTCCAGTGTGCTCTGTTGGTCTTCCACACTGGAGCCAACAGAGCTCCTGGAAGGAGTCTCATCTTGTGAGCTGCTGGAGCTGGAGCTGGCACTGGCCACAGAGCCGTTGTTTTCATCCCTGACAGGAGCAGAGCACAGCAGCCTCTGGGCCTCCTTGCTACACCACGACAGTGAGGAGGCCACGGACCAGGGGTTCAGTATGTATCACTCAGCCTCCTGATAAACTGTGCTAAGAAAACCCTGCATCCCTCCTGCCAGATCTAAGACACGCCAAGAAATCTGTTGGCACATTGGAAACTCAGAATTGTTTGCATTTTGAACAATTGTCTTATGAGTGCTTTTGATTGTTTTTATCATTTTGTGTTGATTCAGTTGATCCTTCAGAGAAGCTTCCTTAATAATATGAAACACGTGGGAGACCTGGGGGGCATTACCTGGTCCAGGGAGACACAAGAAGCTTCCCTCAAAAAGCTGTTAGTCCCCATTGGCTCCTTCCCCTGTTCCTGTGTCTGTTCCTATGTTCCTGAGCCACACCTTCCCTATTCCCTGATTGGCCATCATCTTTGTACTGCCCCGAGATCAGGGTCAGACCCCAAGGCCCTGTGGAGACAAAGTGAGCCCATCTGTGTGTGGGTGCTGGGACCTGAACATCTCTCTGCACAGCTGAATAGAACATCTGTGGAGATTATGCAAAGGTCCTTTTTGCTTCTTTACCCTGGACTATGCTAGCAGCAATTCAGACTGCTACAGAGGAGAAGATACACTACTGGCACCAAGATTTTGACCACAGGCACAAAGGGCCTGCAGGATGCTGCTCTGTGAATTCTTTAACCAGCCATCTCTGGTCCTGAGATATTCCTTCCAGCTTCTGGTGCAGCCAGCGCCACGTTTGGTCCAGTAGATGACATTGTTATTTGAAAAATTTGGCCCACACCTTGGGCAGGAGGCCATCCACGGGCTCTGGTCCTGCAGCCCCCTGCTCAGCTGGGGACAGTGTTCCCTGTGGGGAAGATGGAGCAGCCATCACAGGGTCTTGGGGGCTGTTTTCTGCAGGCTCCTGCAGATGTGCCCTGCCAAGCTGTCCCTGCCTCACGCTGGCCTGGCTTCCCCTGGCAGAAGTGCCGGGCCTGGAGGAGGCTGCCCTGTGCTCCAGCCTGCCGAGCAGCCCGGCTCCCTGCCCCGGTGCCCAGAGTGCTGCACACACTGCTGACCTTTGCCAGCAGTTGCAGGGCAGCCAGCAGAAGAGGAGGAATCCTCAGCCAGCCCAGCGGCCCTCGGCTGCCCTTGGCCTTTCTCTGCTCCTGGGCACACTGCAGACGGCCAATGCCTCCAGGCTGGGCTGTGCCCAGCACGGCTGCGCTTCCCCTCGGGAGCAGCCAGCTGCCACCTGGGCTCTGAGGCGGAGGATTCGCCCGCTGCCAGGAACAGGCACCCAGGGCCAGGGCTGCTGCCTCTTGCAGCTCCAAGGGCCTCCTTCCAGCCTGCCTCTGCCGGGGCTCAGCCTGCTCCGGCCTCTGCCGGGGCTCTGCTGGGGCTCCAGCCCGGCCAAGGCCGGGCCCGCTCTCACCTCACAGGCGCTGACAGCTCTGCACCACAGGAGCCCTTCCTGAGCCCCCTCTCTGATCCTTCTGCTTTCTCACTTGAGCAAGGCTCTCCTCCAGCCATAGAGATTGCATTTAGGGATCCAAATCCAAGTGGCAGGAACCCAAATGCTCTCAAGTCATAGCTCAATGCCTGCATCTGCACAGGATGTTTGGGCTGCCCCATTCTTCTTTGGTTTTGCCTTCAAATGCTTTCTGCCTCAAATAGAAGTACCAAAGGTAGCCAAAAACAGACCAGTGGGCCATATTTCAAAGGCAGTGTGGTCTGGAGAGGATGAATGAAGAAGATCCTTCCCCCCTTTCACACCATACCAAAGACACTATGTCACTTTCCACATTTTAAGAAAAAACAGACAATTCAGAATGAATTCTTGAGCTTATTCACAGAGTGAGAAGGAAGGGAATCTTCAAGGTGAGTTGTGGTTTCAGAAACTTTATTCATTTCCAATCCTACTCTGCAGTCCTATTAGACAATCCTACTCTAACCCAAACCGTAATTTAATCCTAATCCTAATCCTAATTTTAATCCTAATCCTAATTCTAATCTTAATCTCCTGATCCTAATCCTAGTCCTAACCTACAATCCTACACTAAGCTGCTGGTGGAATAAATGTCCGGATGTGATTGTCACATTCTTGTCTCCTTCCTCTTCTTCACTGAAACAATCAGCGGCACCAGGCTGGATGCAGGCTCAGCAAATGTTACAAATGGATGCTGCTCAAAGGGGAAAAAAAAGAAATCAACACAAAACAATGAACCATGACTTTGCAAGCTCAGTGCTTCACAGGATTCCTCTGGCTCCTAGAAGGATGCAGGAAGAGGACCAATGGGACCATCTACACCTCCATCTTTATGTGCAGGACCTTGCCATCACAGGCAAATGTGGCCTATTTATCCAGGTTTCTTCATCTTGGTGAGATTTTTGCCCTGCCAGTGCTCTAGAAATGGTGCTTTCTGTCCCTGGGGTTTCTTCTTTTCAGGAAACTCCAATGACTCACATAGGCCCCTGTCTTTGAAAGACAGGCACTGTGCTGATTCCCACAGGGAGACAGAGCAGTGTCTGCCTTTCCATGCCCTGTCCCTCGTGTGCTGGATGGCACCTTCCTTCCCAGCAGGGCCAGCCCAGTGGCACTGGGCCCTGCAGTTCCCTCTCTGCCACACAAGCTGGCAGTAACCCTGGCACAGTTCCCATCTGCTTGAGGGTGCCAGGCAGCAGATGGGGCTGGGACAAGTCCCTCCCAGCTGTCCCTGTTTGCGTGGCAGAAACCTCTAAGGGTGGACTGGAGGGCACAAGCCAGGGCCCCTCAGAGGCTCACAGTGAGCCCCCCACAGCCCCTCCTGCCCACAGCCAAATCTCTGACCCCTAGGCTGGGACTGGCTTCCTTGGGTTCCTGCACCTCCATTTCATGTCTCTGTACCCTGCAGTGCTCTACTTCAATTCTTTTGCCATCAGATAAAACTGAATACCCCACCAAATCACAAAACAGGCAACAGAAACAGTCAGAGGACAGAGCACATCTCCTCTCAGGAAATGCAGAGAGAGCTGGAATTATTCAGTTTTGTGAAGAACAGGCCCCAGGGAGACTTTTGCTACTTTCCAAGACTTCAGAGTGGCTTTGTAGAATGTGGGGGACATCATTTTTAACAGGGCCAGCTACAATAGGATGTGGGTGAATATTTTTAAACACAAAGGGGATCTAATCAGAGTAGGTCTAAGGAAGAACTTGCTTACTCAGAGCATGGTGCAACCCTGGCACAGATTGCCCCAAGGGCTTTTAGGTGCCTCATCCCTGGAACCATTCCGGCTCCAGTGGGAAAGGGCTCTGAGTAACCTGATCTCTTTAAAGATGTCCCTGCTCATTGCAGGACACTTGCACCAGAGGACCTGTACAGGGCCCTGCCAGCCCAGCCCAGTCTAGGATTCCTCACCATTTTCATTTGAAGAGCAGCAAGAGTGGAGGTGAGCAGGAAGGGGGCTCATCTGATGCCTTGGACTTGAGTGGAGGAGGAGCCCATGCCTCAGACCCTGTTTCACCTGCAGCCCCTTCACATTTTACCTGCAGGAGCTCCTTGGCAGACCAGCGCTGCTCCTCGTCTGTCTGCAGGCAGCAGCTCAGGAAGTCACGCAGCAAAGCCGAGAGGAGCTTGGGCTGCCGCAGTTTTGGGGTCCCTACTGTGGCTGTGAGGAGTTTAGCCTGGATAAAAAGGAAACACCAGGCTCCACCAGCTGCTGTAACATCTCTAAGTGCTCTCCCACAACCCTTTGTTTAACCTCTGTTCTGCAGTGGCAGTTACTGCCCTGGCAGAGACCCAGAGGTGACTTTCCTTTACCAACCAAAAAGCCAAACCCCGAGGCAGCCACAGCTTTTGCACCATCCCGCAGATCTTGCCTTGGCAGCTGATTTCATTGACTGACCTAGTTAGTGGGAACTACATCACCACAAGCACATTTCCTTCCCTGAGGAATCACACCAGCTTGAGAGGCTTTTTGGAAGAAGGTCTTTGCTATATTAATCAATTCCAAGGGTTAGTACATGAAAGGCATCTCTGCAGTGCTTGTTGGTCCTTTAAGCACACGTGCCATAGAACAAAACTCATCAAGCTTTTTGTCTTGTTCTTGAAAACAATGGGAACTGGAAGGAAAAAAAGGAAATCCACTAGGTATTCCTCAGGTAAGGAAATAAAAATTTACAATCTCATCTTCAACACAGACACATTAAGATGCCTGCACAAATGTGCTGGGATGAAAATGCCTGCTTGGGCACACAGGAGCCACCTGCAGCTTTGTCTCTCAGCTGTCTGAAAATTTCTGCTTTCCTTATGTGGAAAAAGAAAACCTCCCATGGTCAAATCAGAAGGAGAATTGTCATCCCTTTGGTAACCTTCTACTCATTTGGCTACTCAAGCCAATACATTAATGGTAGGCCCATCCCAGAAAGTGCCAGGAAACAAATGGGAGGCTTTGGCAGGTTCTCCACATCACCAGGCTCTGGCTTGGTGATGTGGAGAATGTGGCTTGGGCTATAAAAGAAACACGGTCACTGAGTGTTTCAGCAGCACTGCACAAGAAGCAGAAGAGACTCTCTGGCCTTTACACCCTCATGCCCAGGTTTCAGGCATGTTTCCCAGTGAGAAGAAACAGCACAGGGGAGTTGAGTTCCTCTCTAAAAACCAGTGCCTTAGCAACTTTCTTGTGTTTGGGCTTCTTTTCTTCATTTCTGGAAATGTAACACCAATTATGAGAGGCTTGCCTTGTGGTTTTAGGGACATCTTCAATGATGGACAAGTGGGAACAACTTGAGACCCTAAGCAAATGTTGCCTGAGGAGAGTTGGGGAGTGTTGGCCTGTGGTGAGGCTTGAGCTGTCTGGCAATCCCCTTCCATGATGTGCAGAAACATCCAGCTGCTCCCCAGAACTCAGTCCCTCTGGGCATGCAGGCCTCTGGAAACACCTGACGATTCCAGCCATTCTCCTGCTCAAGAGCACCTAACCTAAACTGAGCTCCAGTTTCTTCAGCAAGGCCAAGGATGCTCACTTTCATGCAGCTGACAGTGTCCATGGAGCTCAGCAGGTCTTTCTGATACTCCTCAGGGCAAGGCATTACAGTGTAATTTGGCAAGACATCAGGGGAACAATATCCAATGTGGTTCATGTGGAACCAAGCTCTAACATGCTGACAAGCCAGAGGGAGAGAGCTCATTCTGCTTTTGCAAGATGGTATTTAGAAACAGACTTGGAACTCCTCAAACCTCAGCTTGCAGAATCCATCTAAAATAGACAAAAGTAACAATGGCTACAGGCCTTGGAGTCCCCATAAAAACACCCACCAGGATAATAATAACAACTCCACGCTAGTGGCACTGAAATAGCTGGTGGCCAAAGAGACTTTGTTCCTTTCCCCTTCAACACAAAGGAAAATTTCCAAGCCTAAAACGGCCAATGAACTCTTCTTGATTAAAAGCAATTATGACAATTCATTCAAGTACGCTGATGTAAGCTGAACAGAGGGACCACAGGTCACGCCTGACGTTCCCTGTTCATTGGTGGAACCTGCAAACTCTGATTTTCTGCTATTTATAAACGTTTCAATTGTTGGTTTCATAGAGCTTTTTTGGCAAAAGCGTGGGTTATGGTTTGTTATGGTATAGATCCCCTCTCTTGGACTTTCAAAGGTGAAATTTTAGTTAAAAGGACAAAAGCAAAGTTTTAAAATTGATATATATGGGAGGATCTTTTGCCAAAAATTAGCTCACAAAAAGCATGCAGCAAAATCAAATGGTACGCTGCTGTTGGTTGGTTTTAATTGCTTCTTGTAGTCCAGATTTAGCTGTGGAACAACCAAAAACAAATGTTTGGGTGACTTTAGCCCAGGCAGCAGGCTTGGATACCATATCTTTGTCTAATGTGGAACCAGAAAAGCCTTTCTCCACCTGTCTAGTCGGTGTGCCAGTAAAGGATTTGCCCTTGGTCAAAAAGCAATTCAATAGTTAGCCTGGTGAAATTGACAATGGGAGCAATCCTGTATTGGATGGGAACATTTGGGCCAAAGAACTTCCCAAAGCAGTATCTGAGCCCCAAGAATTAGAAATTCCTGGTCCTTTAACAATGGATTTCTGCCTTACATTTACAGCTAATGATTGGCGAGCAGGTGATCCTCCCAAGTACAATGTTACTCCCCATTATTTTGCATACAGAAATTCAGGGTTTTGGTGTAATTATTCAGACAGTCCTTTCCAAGGCTGACCAATATCCACAAAAATTACCAAAAGGATGTTGGTTCATTTGTGGAGATAGGGCTTGGCAGGGCAACCCATCACGCCTTGAAGGTGGCCCATGTAGCAATGGAATGCTCACTGTGGTAGCATCTACTGCTAAAGCAGTCATTAAGAAGAAACACAGATGAGCAAGATCTTCTCATCACTATGATGAAAATTGTAAGAGTGATTTCATGCCTTGGAATGCAGCCAAAAGGATTTCAGCAGGTTTGTTTTTACCCCAACTGGCTTCAGCAATGGCATTTAAACAATTAGATTGGATTGGATGTTGACTAAGTAAACAAACTAATGCCACATGCACTGCAATCAGTGATATGCCGACAGATGTTAACAGTGTTGGGCATGCTACCATTCCGAATAGAGCAGCAATTGATTTTCTTTTACTGGCACATGGACATGGTTGTGAGGAATTTGAAGAATTGTGTTGCGTGAACCTGTCTGATCAGTCTGAATCCATCCACAAAAGCATTCAAAAGCTGAAAGATTTGACAGCTCCAATTAAAGAAGATGGTGGGTCATGATTAGATGATTTGCTCAAAGGATGGAGCTTTGCACCTTGGAAGGTAAGGAACTTTAAGAATAGGTCTCTATGGATTGGGTGTTTGGCAAGTGATACTAGTAGTAAATACCTTGCATACGTCAGTGTGTGTGACAAATGATGAATAAAACTGTCAAATAAGTTTTTATCACTGTGAGAGGTCACAAAGGAAATGGATTTACAGAGTTCTCAAAATCTCACAGAGATGGTGGATGAAGGCATCTATTATAGACATGGAGGAAGGTTTTGAATGAAGACCTTGGAACAGATGAGACAGCTTTTTGGAACAATGATTTGTAATTGCTATCAGTGATGCTGGGCCTTGGCCCTTTGAACTGACTGGTTGGTCCCCAGGCATTTATTGGTCCTGTTTGCCCTATGCACCTCTTAAGAGCAAAAAGGATGCTTGAGTGCAGTTGTAAGCAGGTGCTCGCTGCTTGCACAGAGAGAGGATGCAACACTGTGTGCTCTCTCAGGAGACAGAGAAGTGGCTGGCTGGAAATGTTTGTCTGGCTAATTAGCAGTCCCTTTCTTCCCAGGATTCCCTAACCTGGAGGCGGCTCAGAAGAGGGGCAGGTGATTGTGGAAGGCAGAGTGCAGGGAGTGGAAGAATCTTGGTGAACCATTAGAGTAGAGGGGGAGAAAGGCCATGGAGCCAAGAAGGAGCTGCTCTGGAGAGCACCACCAGGGACAGCGTTTGTGTCAGCTGGAGCATCGCAGGAGCCAGCGACATCGTGCCTTCTGCTGCTGATGGTCTCCCCACCTTCACCAGAGACCTGCCAAGCTCTAGCTTACCTTTTAGTTAGCCTAGTTAATTACCTGTTTGTTAGATTGATAAGTAGTTGATAATTGTCAATTAATTGTTAATAAACAGTTGTTAATAAATTGTTAATTGTCAGCTTGTCTTGCTTTGAAAGACAGGTGTCTGTGGGACCTCTGGAATGGAAAATGTGACTCCCTTTCTCCAAATCATTATCTTTGAATGTCTGCTTTCAGGCAAAGATAGAGGGAAATTCTGCTAACAGTTTTTGCTCTGTAATAAGCAAACAAACAACAACACCGGCAGCAGCAACAAACAGAACCAGATACTAAAAACAGCCTTTGCATATTTTGCAGGCAACTTTAATAAGGTGTTTTTCCATTGTCACAGCCAGGCAGGCAAGGGAGGTGAATAATGAATAAAAGTGATTGCTGAGAATTTTGAAATCAGCAGGGGCCCAGAAAGGGACACAGAATTAAAAGTACTTTTTCAACACTCTGTCAGTGTAAGGAGAAAGGACAATCCACTTTGTTTCAAAGGCCTGAAAGTTGGACAAGAAATGATGAGATAGGAATTTTCTTATGTTTGAGTTTTTTTACAAAGAGTCTGATGAAGAAATAGGTAATGAAAGGCAAGTTGTTGATTGGAAGAAAGAATTCTTTGAGCCAGTCTTACTGGATTTATCTGAGACCAAAGGCAATGCTAAAGGAGGTTCTGCTGTGTTAGATCAGCAGAATTAAGGTTCTCACCTTAAACAGATGATTTTGGGAACTCTGCCAATGTAGCACAGGCAAACAAACAGGGGACATTGCAAGTAAAATAAAGGTCTCAGAATTTTTCTGCAAGAAAACTGAAAAAGTGTCCTAGTTTTGGCTGTGGGATGTCAACTTTGGCAACAGAATATTAGCATGAATAGGTGATGATAGTAGAACAGGCGGAGGTAAAAGTTGTATCCAATTTTTTTTAACAGAGATGCTCAGAAAAAAAAGTATATAATGGAGTAACCCCCTTAAAGGGGGACAGGCCTGCCTGCAGCTAGCTGACCCTGGACCCTAAAACCTCTTGCCCCCATAACTGCATTTGCCCCCTGCCTGGGTCCATGATGTCATTCAGGCTCAACTGCCCTGGTCCTGATGCGAGCACATGAGCAATGGCTCCTGATGCAGGCCTGGTGCTGTTGGCAGGGTTTGCCCACCTGGCACAGAAGGGCTCAGGGTTGTTGGCAATGAGACAGGCTTAAATCAGCTGGAGCTGGGAGGAGTGTGGCCAAACAGAGGACCTGGCGGTGGTGGAAGATTTACCTCATGCCAGATGTCAGGCCATGGATCCAGCCTGTCAGGGCCTTCTTCATAATTCTTCCTGTCCTCCAGCAGATCCCGCCAAATGTTATAATTGCAAGCACTTTTGGCTCTGCCTGATATTCCACCAATTCGCCAAATAAAGGGCTGGGGGGAGAGGATCTTTGTTTCTAGCCAGGCTCCCAGCCAAGAGCAGCCAAAGCCCAGGTAGAAGAGAATGTTGCCAGGCAGCCAGGAATTTCAGGCAAAAGCTTCATTTTGTCCAAAAGAAAAAAAATCCCAAAGTCTAATAAAAGGTCTTGTTCCACCCCGGTAAGCCTATGAGAATGTTATGCTTTTCCAAATCATCCAGGAATTGAAACTGAGGCATCCAGATATGCCATGTTATCCCATAATCACATCAGGAAATCCAGCAGCCTTTTATTTAGAAATCACATGTTGGGAAGCCGGCTGGCCAGCAGGTTGGACAGTGATTGTATACAAGGAATCCAGATGTCCACTTTTCCTGGGGCTGGATGCACATCAGATGAGGGTGGAAAAGACCCAACGTCCCTGCTCAGATCTACCTCAGCACAGCCCTGAAGTCCCAACAGAGGGAAAAAAATAATTCCAAAAAGCCCAAAAAGTAATCTAAAAAGGTGGTCCAGGGAGACCAAGTTCCCTGTGGTTTGAGTGTGAGCAGGAGTAATCCAAAAAGGTAGTCCAGGCAAAGTGAAAAATCCAGGAGCAAATAGAACTGGCCAAGGATACCTCAATAATCCATAATATAAAATGTCTGGGGTCACCAATATGTAGGAAAACCATTTGTAGGATCAGCTGGGAGAAAAAGTGGCTGCTGCCAATATGGGTGATCAGCAGATCTTGGCAGTTTATTGATCAGTAGTCACAGCACATTTATATTAGACTTAATGAAAGTTCAGACAAAAAAAAAAAGCTGAGCTCAGGATTGGTTGGTTTACTTTCCCACAGTTACATGGCTTTACAGGGACATTCTTTTAGGTTTTTCATTGCAACCATTGAAACTATTCTTCCTATTCTGGCAGGGGCCCTACTCTCCCACATCCTCATGTTGCAGCAAGGTTATAATGGCCTAGTTTTGTCATTGGACACTGACTGCTGACTCTTAGGCCTGTGTCCTTCTCAGTTTGTTAATGGTGACAGAGCTGCTGTTGGACATTTGCCCTCTCATTGGGCAGCTAAAATATCCACAAAGCTCTCTGCAACTGTAACCAAAATCAAAGCCATTTCTCCACCTCATGTCTCAGCAGGAGTTTCTCCAATGAAGAAACAAAGCCTTTCCTGAAGCTCCCACTGTGCCCACGACAGGAACCCCTGTGAGTGTCTGGGACATCCCAGATCATGGGCAGCCTGGGGACTCCTGGGATGTCAGTGTGGAGCCCCTGTGAGTGCCTGTGACAGATCGGTGCCTTTGCAGCCCAAGGTGCCTGGGATGTCACCATGGAATGGCTGTGACTGCCTCTGAGCACAGGGCTCTTTACCATCCCCAGAAAACCCTGGGAGGTCTCCATGGAGCCCCTGTCTCTGTGTGTGACATTCCAGCTCTGGAACAGCCTGGAGACTCTTGGAAAGTCCCCATGGAACCTCTCTGTGTGCCTGTGGCAACTCGGTTCCTTAGCAGGCGAACAACACCAGGCCCCGCTGTTGCTATGGTGTGTTAGTTTTGCATGGGAGGCATTTACAAAAGTGATGCAAAGAGGAGCTGCTAGCAGTTTCCTCCGTGTCTGACACAGAAACCAATCAGTAATTAGCTTTGAGAACTGACAATCTGTTAAACCCCTGAGCAAGCCGATATGCCTCTGTGAACATGCATATAAAAAGCGAAACATCCTGGGAAACCCCTCTCTCTGTTCCAGCTGGCAAAGAGCTCACTGGCCATCCTGGCCCCCGCCTTGGCCGGGCAGGGCTGGGCTGCCCCTGCCGCGGGCTGGGCCCTTCCTGGGGAGCCCGCCAGGCCCCATCGGCTGCTGGGCAGGGCCAGGGGAGGCCGTGGGGCCGAGGCCGGGCTGGGCCGTGGCTGTGGCTGCTGTCACCTTGCCACTGCTGAGCCCTGCCCTGCCGCCAGCCCAGGCTGAGCCAGGATCTGCCGGGCCCAGGGAGCAGCCCCAGGCTGGGGCCAGCTCAGCCAAGATTCTGCCTCAGCTGAGATTTGCCCATGTGTCCTCAGGTGATGTTATGATGATTGTATCCCCAGTCGTGTGTTCTGTTTGTGCTGGATATTATATTCTGTGCCTTCAAGACTGGCTGAAAGCGAAGGTGGGGGAGAAGAAGAAGCACAGGGTTTGTTATCAGGAGTGGACTCACTCCTCCACAGTCTGCTGGAACACTGCTGTTTTGGGGGCACGGATGGGGCAGAACACCATGCTCCATTTGCTTTTTAGTTAGTTAGTTTAGCTAGCTGACGCAGTTTGAGTTTTCCCTGGACTGCTTTTTCCTTCCCTTTTCTTGGAACCATTTCAACCTGCTGCAGACCAGGAGCCAGGGAAACACCAAGAGCTCACACTTTGCATCCTGCTGGAGGCCTCCTCTGGGCTACAGCCTTTGCCAGCGCCGGAGGGACTGATAACAGAGCAACCACTGCCAGGAGAGACTTTCTGAATTGGTCATCTCTTCAGAGCAGTGAAACAGCTTTGTCATCTGGTATTGTTCATTTTGTGTGCTGGGGAGTGCTTAGCCTGTTAAATAAACAGGTTTTTTCCACTTCTCTCCAAGGAAATTTTTCCAAACGCAGTGGGGGGAGGAGCCGCAAATGTTGGCTTTCTGCAAGGGCCCCTTTTGGAGGTTTTCTCCCAGATTTGCCCTAAAATTTGGGACAAACCCTAAAACCCTAAAAGGAAAGCCCAAAACCACCGGGCAGGGGGAGAAGAAGGTTTAGGAATGGGATTCCCCAATTTCCTGCTCCCGCTAAAACCGCGCTGCCCTCACTGCCCTCCCGCCTCCCATGGAAAGCAAAAAAGGCATAGATTCCAGGCTGGTATAAGAACAATTTATTTGGAACAGATTGGACAGGTTGAATTAAACTTTAATGCAATTTGTCCCACAGGATTAATTATGGAATACCAGCTAGATTTCCAGAAATACAGCTCTGTTTATTCTGATCATGATACGACAGAAAGATCTTGATCAAAGTTCTTTCCTGCACAGCATAGGAGCGCTAACAATTAGAATATCGTGCTCTAGGAAGCAATTTTGAAGTCACCAGGGCCCTGCTGCATTGTTGGAGCCCATTGCCAGCAGAGCCTCCTGCTCCAGCAGGAACTGCCTTTCCTGTGCCATGAGCAGGGCAGGTCCCGCTGCAGGAAAAGCCCCAGGCCAGCCCCAGCACAGGGAAGGCCTCGGGCACAAGGGCAGAGTGCCGTGCCGGGAGCAGTGCCAGGGAGAGCCTGAGGCATCAAAGGTACCTTGGCAGCAGCAGCTGCCCTCAGGCCATGGCCAGAAGCCTCCCCTGGCAGCCGGGCCTGGTGGCCACCACTGCAGAGCTGCTGCCTCAGGGCTCATTCCTGGCTGGGCCCTGAAAAGCCACTTGTGCTCCAGGAGCCTGACTGGGAAGCAATTGGCCCCAGCCCCTTGGGGACAAGATATTAATGACAAAACTCTTGATGCCAGAAGAGCCAAGGCTGGGGCAGAGCAAAGGGGAGAGCCAGGCCCAGGGGACAGGGCTGCCATGGTGATGGCTGTGAGGTCACTGCCCTGCAGCAGCCTGGCTGCCCTCAGCAGACATCCTGGCCAGAAGCCTTGGCATTGCACATCCCCACATCCCAGTGCCCATCCCGGGAAGAGACCTGAGCAATGAGGGAGGGACAGGATCTGCCCTGCCTTGGCCCTTTGCACTCCTGGAACACATCCAGGTGTGCTCAGCACAGAGACACGTTTCCATTGCTTGTCCCCACCTGTCATCAGCGCCTCCAGTGTTCTGCTCTACCTGGAACCTGGGGACATTTTCTCAGTCATATCCCTCAAGGGAACTCTTTAATGTACAAGAAACTTCACAATTTCAATCTGAGTTTGAATTGTTAAGAGGTTTTTGAGCACACTCGGAGGCACTGATGAGTGTGATGCAAAGAGCACCAAAGGCCCAGAGGGTCATTGAAGTCCCTGTGCTGTGTCTGTGCTGCTGAGCTGGGCCGGGCTCCTGGCCCAGAGGCAGCTCCTGCCAAGGGCAGCGCTGCAGAGAGACAGCTCTGGGCAGGAGCAGCTCCTGTGCACAGCCCAGCAGGGCTGGGGCACTGCCAGGGCCCCTCAGGGACACCAGCAGGGCACAGACTGAGCTCCCAGGGGCTCAGCACTGGCAGGGGCTGTGCCATGGCCCAGAGGGGGCTGTGTCACAGCAGCACCTCTGTGGCTGTGTCCTAGAGGCACAGAGCAGCTGGGATGTCAGCAAGGGGCTGTGTGACAGCACAGAGTGGGCTGTGGGAGCTCACAGATTGGGCTCTGACATGACAGAGTTTGTTGTGTGAGGTCATTGAGCAGCTCCAGCATCATAGAGGGGTCTGTGTGACATCATAGAGCAGGCTGTGAGGTCATAGGGTGTGCTGTGACGTTACAGAGTGGCAGTATGGCATCACAGAGAGGGTTGTGTGACATCACTGAGGGACTTGTGACATTGCAGAGGTGGCTGTGACATCACAGAGTAGGGTGTGAGGCCATAGAGCAGACTGTACCATCATGGAGGGTGGCTCTGTGACATCAGACTGGGTTGCGACATCACTGGGTGTCTGAGTAACATCACAGAGCAGGCTGTGACATCACAGAACTGACAGTGACATCCAGGGGTGACTTTGTGACATCAGAGTGCAGCTGTATGACACCTGAGAGTGATATCCCAGCATTGGCTCTGTGACATCACATGGGGGATTTGTGTCATCCCATCCTGGGCTGTAACATCCTAGGGGCAGTGTGACATCACTGGGCCTGTGTGACATCATAGGTGGCTGTGTGACATCACAGGCTGTGTGACATCACAGGGGCAGTGTGACATCACAGGAGGCTGTGTGACATCACAGGGTAGCTGGGTGACATCACAGGATAGCTGTGTGAGGTCACTGGGGAGGTCCCTCTGCCTGGCCCCCTCACAGTTCCCCCCAGAGCAGTCCAACCCTGCTCGTGCACAGCGGGTCCCCTGTCCCCTGGGGGTCCCTGGCCCCTGCAGCCTCCCCAGAGGATGTTCCACGAGATCGAGCCCAGAGCCTGACACGGGGCGGGGTCGGGGCCCTGGGGTGGCACAGGGGACAGGGACCCCCAGCAGCGTCCCCGTGTCCCCAGGGCCAGAGCCTGGGCCAGGGCTCCTTCACCCTCTTACAAACGAAGGGCTGAGAGCGCTGAAAAATCCCCAGCAAGGGATCAGCAAAATCCAGATTTAATATTAAGGGAGAGCCGCACAGAGTTCCTTGGCAAGAGTCACTCTGCTCCTGACTGGGCACTTCAGGCACACCAAGGAAACAAAGCAACAGCAAAAGCAAACACAATCCAGGCAATCAAACCAGAAATGAACTAAGAACTGTCCATGTGTGTGTGCCTGTGTGTGTGTCTAAAGGACAGTGAGGGCAAGGATAAAAGGAATACGGCCTAAAAGCTAAACTGAGCTCAAACTTAACAGGCCTTGACTGCTACTTTAGACTTCAGCATTTAGAAAAAGAACAGCACTTAACAGTATTTAAACTTATTTGTAACCTAAAAATGACTGATTTCACAGAGGAATAACACATAACAATATTCAACTTAGCTTATAAATTCTATTAAACTTCACTTCTTAGCAAAAGAACAACTCTTGGCAGGATATCAAACAGCTTACAGCTTGTGACTCACCCTCACTTCCAGGCCTGACTGGCTCAGCTCTCCAAGGCACTCCAAGGCCTCAGAGAGCAGCATTTGTGCCACATTTCCCCAGCACAGGCACTCCTGTGTGCACACAGACACCAAGAGTCAGTGCAAGGCACCTGTGAGCATTTCCCCTGAGGGCAGGGAATGCTCCCTGAGGATGCTTTGGCATCTCCCCAGCAGGCAAAGGGCTGAACCTGGAGGAGTGGGGGATGGGCCCAGGCTCCGTGGTTGTTCAGGATCCCCGAGTGCAGCAAGCGGGAGAGTTCCCGCCTGGGAGAGGCCCCACTCCGAGGGAGTGGCTGGCCCAGGAGAGCTGCAAGGGCTCCTTTTGGAGCGCTGCTTGCAGGGCCCCAAGAGGGGCTTCAGTCCCAGCCATGGTTCATCCTGGCCACACTTGGCACCAGCTTTCTTTGGCAGGCTGAGAACAGGGATGTTGTGCCACATGAGGGCACAGAAACAGCTGCCAGGGCTGCTGCTCAAGGAACCAGGAGCTGGTTGGGCAGCAGCAGTGCCTGGAGCAGACAGTGTTTGTGATGAGCTGCAGAGGAGCTGAGCCCAGGGGCTGTTGGCCAAGGCCGAGGCCCAAGGAGAATTTCTCAGCTGGCAGGGCGGCCTGAGAAGGGGAGGGGGGAATGCACCAGCACAGGGCTGACACTGGGACAGTGTACAACACAAACAGGACGGGACACGCAGAAGCCGTGTCTTGAGCTTTATTTTCCTAGCATCAGTATCAATACATTGAATACAATGGAGACAGGAGAGATGCTAACAGCTCACTGTTCCCAAAGCATGCCAAAGAATTCCAGTGTGACAGCATAACATAAGACAAGTCCAGCCTAAGATTCATCCAATCATACAGAGTAAAACATATTGACAGTGGTTCTGTTGAATCACCTAAAAACACATAATTAAGGTTAAAACAATAGTGTTTTATTCTTTAAGACAATGGTTTGTTCAGAAAAGACACAGCACAGAGCTCTATTCATGATCCGCCTTCTAATATATACTTAATATATACTTTTTGCAACTTAGGAAGCTCAGCTACAAAGGCTTATTGTTATAGCTTACTTGATTTTCCCATGGCCTAGAAAACATGTTCTGCTGTTTTAGCACTATTTCCCAACCTGCTGTCTGAGGCCTGTCTTTTCTAACCTATCCTAAAATCCTCTGGTTTTAAGGATTCCTGCAATTCCCCTCTCTGTTGACACAAAAGAAACCCTCATAATCGTGTTGTTTCCTTACTTGCGTTTCATAGCTCTACCATAGCTCATGTTGCTTGAGGCCTACTCTTGCTGCCACTAAAGAATGCTATGTTACAACACAGCAATTTAATGCTGTGAAGGCCCAGTCATTTGAAAGGGATATAAATTATGCCTGACAACAATTATGTGTCATTGTTCAAAAAACTCTGGTCGATTCCAGGGTCTTAACTCAAAACCTTCCTCCATGTCTATACCTTCATCCACCATGTTGTAAGATTTTGAGAATTTTCTGTAATCCATTTCCTACTTCTCTCTCTTGTATGATAAAAACTTCTTTGACAGTTTTGTTCATCATTCGTCACACACACTGAAGTATACAGGGTATTACTATTAATATCACTTCCAAAACACCCAATACATAGGGACCTATCTTGCAAAGTTCTTTTAGCCAAGGTGCAAAGCTCCATTCTTGGAACAAATCATCTAACTAGGAGCCACCATCTTCTTTAATTCGGGCTGTCAAATCTTTCAGTTTTTGTATGCTTTTGTGGATGGATTCTGAATGATCTGACAGGTTCATACAACAAAATCCATCAAATTCTTCACAACCACGTCCTTGTGCCAGTAAAAGAAAATCAATTGCTGCTCTGTTTTGAAGGGTAACATGTCTAACACTATTAACATCAGTCAACATGTCACTGATTGCAGTGGATGTGGCATTAGTTTGTTTACTCAGCCAACATCCAACCTGATCTAATTGTTTCAATGCCATTGCTGAAGCCAATTGTGGTAAAAACAAACTTGCTGAAACCCTTTTCACAGCCTTCTAAGGCATGAAATCACTTTTACAGTTCTCATGATAATGATGAGCAGATCTTGTTCCCCTTTGTTTCTTTTTGACAGCTTTGGCAGAGGTGCCTTTACCACAGTGAGCATTCAATGCTCCAAGGGCCACCTTCAAGGTGTGATAGAATGCCCTGCCAAGCCCTATGTCCACAAATGAACCAATATCCCTTCGGCAACTCTCATGGATATTGGTCAGCCTCAGAAAGCACATCCCAACTGTTTGAAAAATTACACTAATAACTTAAGTTTCTGTATGCAAAATAATGGGGAGTAACATTGTACTTTGGAGGATCACCTTCTCACCAATCACTAGCTGTAAAGGTAAGGCAAAAATCTATTGTTAAAGAAGCAAGGGTTTCCAATTCTTGGGGTTCAGATACTGCTTTGAGAAGTTTTTGGCCCAAACGTTCCAATTCAATGCAGGATTGTTCCCATTGTCAATTTCACCTGTCTCACCATTGGATTTTTTTTTGATCAAAGGCAACTCTTTTACTGGCACACTAACCAGACAGGTTGGGAAAGTTTTTTTCTGGTTCTGAATTGGAAAAACATATAGTATCCGAGCCCGCTGCCTTGGCTAAGGTCACCCAAACATTTGGTTTTGGTTGTTCCACAGCCAAATCTGCATGACAAAAACAATTAAAACCCACCAACACCAGCATATAATTTGATTTTGCTCCATCCTTTTCATGAGCTAATTTTTGGCAAAATCCTCATATATATATAAATTTAAAACTTTGCTTTTGACCTTAAGATAAGATTTCACTTTTAAGATCCAATAGAGGGGATCTAGAACTTAACAAAACAAAAACCACACTTTTGCCAAAAATCAGCTCTACAAAACAAACAATTGACACACAATTGACACACTTATAAATAACATAAAAGCAGAGTTTGCAGGTTCCACCGATGAACAAAGAACGTCAGGCATGACCCTCTGTTCAGCTCACGTCTGCGTACTTCCTTCCTCGCTTCTGGACTCGTCAACATGTTCTGGGGTGCGATATCATTTGACGTTTTTGGCTGGGACCCATTTAATTCCTGCACCTGTAGAGACAGAAGCACATCTTTTGCCCTGGATGAATAATAGGAAAGGACCTTCAATTTGTCCAGTCTCAGGGTTTCTAATTTAAACAGGAGGATTTTATTTCAGTTTTGCCTGTGTGTTATCTGAAAAATGCCTAAAAATCAGTGGATCAGGTTCTGCCACCAAGCTGTTAAAAAAATTCAAAACATACAAAGCTTTGTTCACCCTCATCCGTGGTGTGATCTCTACACCCCTCTCTGTTGATCTAGAATGTGTTTTAATGTCTGATGTGCCCTCTCAATAATTGCTTGACTTGTGGGAGAGTGAGGAATACCAAAGATGTGACGAACACCCCATTCGTTTAGAAATGTGGCCAATTTTTGAGATATATATGCGGGATCATTGTCAGTTTTTACTTCTTGGGGCACACCCAATGAAGCAAATGCTTGCAAAAAATGCTGACAGGCATGATTACCTGTTTCACCTGTGTGAAGAGAAGCAAAAACTGCACCAGAGAACATGTCCACTGAAACATAAAAAGTTTTACATTTACCAAAGGAAGGCTATTTAGTGATATCTGTTTGCCATAACTGCAGGCTTTGCAAACCTCCTGGGTTGACCGCTCCTGTAGAAACAGGAGGCTGCACAAGCTGACAGTCAGGGCAAGAACTGATAATAGCCTTAGCTTGACTTTTGGAAATTTGGAACATTCCCACAAGTGCTTGGGCCTTTTGGTGAAAAAAGGCATGACTCAGTTTTGCTTGTTCAAAACTGTTTGGCAAAATGTTTGAAATAACCATTGTCAGTTTGTCCGCTCTCGCACTTCCTTCCACTAAAAATCCAGGAAGCGAAGAATGAGCCTTGATGTGAGAAACAAAATATGGATTAGTTCTATATTGCAAAGTTGTATAAAGACATGAAAGCCAACGGTATAAAGTGTCATTACTAACATCTTTTAAAATTGATCCTTCTAATCTTTTAACTACATTAGCAACACAAGCAGAATCTGTGATTAAATGAAGAGGTTGTGGAAAGAGCTGAAAGGCCCAAATCACAGCAGCAAGCTCAACAATCTGAGGAGATCCTTCTTCTATTTGAATGTCTGACTCCCAAGCGTTAGTTTTTTGCTTCAACCAAGTTACGACTGATTTGTGACTTCTGCCAGAGCCATCAGTGTAGAGAGTTATTGCGTTTAAAGGGTCTTCACTTAACTTAGGTTTCTCTCTAAAACTCAATTTTGCTTGCAATAATTTGTGAACTGGGTAATGAACAGAACAAACACCTGGGAAGTTCAACAATGCATTCTGCAAATCATCAGAATTTTGCATTGCCCAATTAAGATATTCTTTTTACAAGGGTAAATAGATAACTGCAAATTCTTCACCTGCTAAAGTTAACAATCTGGTCCTGGCCTTAATTACAATTTGTGCTATCATCTCTAAAACTGTGAAAATAGTCTTTGGAAACCTGTAGGGAAGAAAAATCCACTCTATTGTCAACAAAGGATCTGTCTCAGAAGGGTCCCACTGAAAAATGGAACCACAAAGTTGCATTTTTTTTCCTAAAATTGCAAAAAAGAAAGGCTTTTCTGGAATACAGCCATGAGCTTTTCATTTAGGAGAGCTTCCAGTACTTTGTCAAGGGCTGCACGAGCTTCAGGTGTTAAGGTTCTTGGAGAGTTGTTGTTGCAGCTTCCTCTCAGTAAATCAAAAAGTGGACCCAGTTCATCGTTGGTGATTCCCAAAACAGGTCTGACCCAATTGATTTCTCCCAAAAGCTGTTGTAAGTCTTGCAGATTGTTGACACTGGAGCAGAGGTCTATCTTCTGTGGTGTGATTGTTTTCTCAGTCATCTTCCCTCCAAGATACTTCCAGGGTGGAACTTCTTGGATTTTTGTAGCAGAAACTTCAAGTCCAGCATTTTGGATTTCAATAACAACACTAGCATAGGTTTGCTCCATCTCTGCCTGCGTTGGAGCTGTGATGAGCAAATCATCCATGTAGTGCAGAGTCATGGATCTTGGATACTTCCATCGAACTGGAGACAAAGCTTGGGCAACAAAATACTGGAAAATTACAGGCGATTTCTTCATTCCTTGGGGCAATGATTTCCTGTGATATCTCTGCATGGGTTCTCTTTGATTGATGACTGGAACAGAAAAAGCAAATCTTGGAGCATCATCAGGATGAAGTGGAATGTGGAAAAAACAGTCCTTTAAATCAGTGACAACGAGAGGCCAGTGTTTTGGGATCATTGATAAAGAAGGGAGTCCAGGTTGAAGAGGTCCCATGTCTTCAATCACTTCTTTGATCTTCCTCAGGTCATGAAACAAAACCCAGGAGTCCAATGTCTTCTTGTGGATGACGAACACTGGTGAATTCCAGAGACTATTTGTGGGGGTGATGTGACCTTCTTGTAATTGCTCCTTTACCAACTTTTTAAGGATATTTAATTTTTTCTCTGTTAAAGGCCATTGATCAATCCATATAGGATGATCACTTTTCCAGGTCAGCTTTCAAGTGGCAGGTTTTGATGGGGTTTCTATCACAGTCCCACCTCCAGTTTGGCTCCCCATTGGGACAGGACGTCTCTCCCCCAGACGGTGAGAGGCTTCTGAACAACAAAAGGACGCACCGTTGCTGTCTTTCCTTCAGGACCTGTAATGTTAATCATGGATGCACTTTGCCAACATACAGTAGCACCTCCAACCCCTGTGAGGGAACCTGAAGGAGCCACCAAATCACAATCAGTGGCCAGAACATGTGAGAAATTACAGTGACATCTGCACCAGCATCTGCATGCCTGTAACAAATTGTTTTACCACAGTGTGTCAGGCTACAAGTCAGTTGTGGTCGGTTGCAGTCCAAGCATTGCACCCAAAAGACCTCCGGACCTGAGGACAGACACAACTGAATTCTTTGGAAAGTTGTTTTGCTTGGGTATATTCATTGGTAACTGAAATGCAATCGCAATAGGTGATTTTGATGGAATTACCATAGGAACATTAAGTGCAAGAGCTAAAATCACTAGCTCTTCATTACAATGTACTGAAACAACAGAAGGAAGGATTGAGAGTCCAAAAATTTTGTTGTTGGCTTTGACTAGAATAAAAAAATCTTGTCTTTGTTGAAAAAGATTGACAATTCCAGTAGGAATGCTTACACAACAAAATTATTTAATAGATGAATCAATTTTGAGGAGGCCAATTCGAACCTTGCACTTGAGGATATTGAGCTGGAACCATTTGAGGATTGGTTGATTGAGGGATAAATGACTGAGTACTAATACCACATGACTGGATAACTGGCTGCCAGGAGGTGCCACTACTTGTGTCTGGGTGCGGTGGTAATCCGCACTCTGTTTTAAGTTTAACGACAAAGGTCTGCCATCGATGTCAAACTGAGAGTGACAGTACTTAGCAAGATACTTCTCTTTTCAACATCAAGGGCAAAAGGAAAGTTGTTTAGGTTGGATTGTTTTCATAGGTGTTGCCTCTCGGCAGGCCTGGCGGTCTGATTTTGGGTCTCAGCACAACAACTCACGGTCAGAGTTGTTTGGGCTAGTGAACTCACGCAGATACCAACATGGCAGACAGTCCAAAAGCCTTTATTAGCTCACCTCGTGGGTTTATATACTTTAGGGGTCTTCCCTACGTCAGGGGGGAGGACTTATAGGGTGGGGAAACTACTGGGGTCAGTGGAAAATTACTAGGACTGGTGGGAAGGTTGCTAGGACTGGGGGGGCTACATTCCTAGGTGATTCTTATCTTGAGGGCTGGGCGAAGGTCGGGGGGAAGGGGCACTTTCCCTGTCCCGTGACAATCCCGTGATCTTCCGAACGTGACTGTCCCTGTTCCCCCACACTTCCCCCCTCTCTATCATAAAAGAACGAGGTAGTTATATACATATACGCATTAAAATGAGGTATAAGGTTGTGATTCGATAAAGGAAATAGGGGTTTGGGAAACCTGAGTTCTCCAGGCAAGCTCAGCCTGGCTACATTCACAGCATTTGTTGCTGGCCTATGAACAGAATGTCTGTTCCAAACGGCTCTGAGCGAACGTAACTATCTTGTTCAGCAGGCACGGTTTGAAGGTGACGGCTAGAAGCAGCGTTGCCAGTGGACCTATTAGGGTAGAAATTAGGGTGGTTAGCCATGGTGATTTATTGAACCAGGACTCGAACCAGCCCTGTTGGGCTTCCCTGTCTTTCCGTCTCTGAGCCAGTCTGTTCCGGAGTTCTGCCATGGAGTCTCTGACAACTCCCGTGTGGTCTGCATAGAAGCAGCACTCCTCTTTCAGGGCGGCACACAGGCCTCCCTGCTGCATGAACAGGAGGTCTAACCCCCGCCTGTTCTGCAGGATCACCTCCGAGAGAGAGGAGACCGACTTCTCCAGGTAGGAGATGGATTTTTCAATCCTTTGCAAGTCTTCATCGATGGTTGACTGTAGTTAGGACAGTCCTTGGTGCTGAGTTGCTAGGGCTGAGACACCCGTGGCCGTTCCAGCTGCTCCTAGGCCGAGCAGCATTGCGATAGTTATACCGGTTATTACTTCTCTTTTGTGGAGCCGACTGGGTTCTTCGAAAAGGCGATACACCTCTTCATCTGAGTGGTACAGGACCCTAGGAACAATCAGAACCTGGACACAAAAGTCGTTAGAATCATCAAATTTGGCAAGGAACACACAGGGGCTCACTCCGGACCGCTGGCAAACCCACATCCCAGATGCGGATGGGACCACCCACTTTTTGTTCTTCCTGTCAGGCTTGACAACTTCGGTGCAGACGTCTCCTCTCCGCTTAGCTAGGGTTGCATTTCCAAAGCATCTGCCCCGTCCTGTGACCTGGCTCAGGGTGATTCCTTTGCGAGGAGTGTTCCATCTGCACTGGTGAGGGGCATTGGCTGTGGAATAACTGAAAGGGGTGTTTAAAGCGACTCCTTCATAGAAAGGAGGTTTGACATCATAACAAAGCCAGCAAGAATCAGTTAGGTTAGGGTTAGTTTCATTCAGGGAAAGGAAGGTAGCTTCTAACATGCGGAGGATTGGGTCCGACTCTGATCTGGCTGGGCAGCCTATAGGAAAGGTTTCCGCTCGGTCGGTCAGGATGCCGGTGGCCTTTGTGGGTAGGGTTTTGGGGTAGCTTGTGTCTCTCCCTTTCTGCGTGTCTTTAATAACTTTGTTTGGCCCGACTGCTCGGGATGCTGACGGTTGGAGCCTGACAATTTGCACGTTCACCCACTCTTTTGATTCCTGAAGGACTACTGTCCACGCTTTGCCTATGGCCCAGCTAGGGTGATTTGGCTGCAGAACTGTCATGTTATAGTGAGCGCACTTTCGGATTTTGGGGATTTTGTGACGGTTTTGATAGAAACTTCTGTGGAGGAAGACTGGTGAGTTACAGCCAGTGGGTGCCCACGCAAACTGTAAGAATTTGTCAGGCTCTTGTGGATCCCATCCAGGCCCTGACGGCCTGGCATCTGTAACAATGGTTTCACAGCCCCAGTGTCCGCAATGTCCCCACCCTGGGCGATTGCAGTAACTTTTTCCTGGGTTTGAGGCTGGGCACCAATAGGATAAGTACATGTGTGTGGCGTGTGGGGAATGGGGGTCTACCTTTGGTTGTCCTGGAAACAGGTCGGTAGTGCGAAGCACAAAGGATGGGGCGTTCGGCGTGATGGTTTCTCTGAGCATTTTGTCACTACTAAGATGACGCATGACCCACCTGAATGGCTGGTAGGGGTAGAGGTCTGGGCTGGCTTGCCCTCTGGCAACAAGGCCCAGCAGCAGAATCACACAGAGACACCGTTGATGCTCGGGTCTCACCCGTGCGGGTCCCTCGGGCACTGTCTCACGTTTTGGTGGTCTGTCACTTTCCTCCGGAACAGGGGCGTACGCATTACGAGGACGCCCCACGAGCATGTCCTGAAAACAGAAACTCACAGTTCTCATTAGTCTCATCCTGCTCATTGTGGAGGTCAGGCTTAATCGACCTGAGTGGACACCACCTGATTTTGCCGTCCTTTTTGACAGCTGCATACCCTCGCCCCGTGAGCATCAGCCTCCAACCCTGTTCCCATTCGCCCATCTCATTTCTAATTGCAACCTGTGGGCCTTCCTCTAATGCTCGAGTGGCCCAGTGTTTTGAACAGGACTATTTGTTTCTTCCCCCCTGGGGAACTGATTCAATGCTAGCAAGGTGGTTGCCAGCATACGTGCCTGGTCTCCCGGGGGAATGGAATTGGCGAAGCCCTCTGCCTTTGCAAACACCTCTAGCATGGCTAGGCAGAGCTTTGCCACAAATATCACTGAGATCTATCTGGACTCTCGCACCTGCTAAAACACAAACAAATCTACGTCCCCACAGGGACTAGACGATTATCTTAAAACCTTGGAAGTGAAGAATGGGTCTCGATATGAAAACGAAACATTGATCTGTTCTGTTCCAGTTTCGATGCAACACTGCATAGGGAAGCACAAGGTGACAACAATTAAAAATCAATCAAATAATACACACAACTAATAACACATTTAAAATCAACTATTACAACACTGAACTGTCATCCCAGAGTCTGCGATAGCTGATGAACTTTAAAACAACAGAGAACTGGAGAACTCATGTCCGGATTCATGTTTCTCCAAACTCTCCTTGAAAACAGCTTCAGCTATCATACATTGTCAAATCGTCAAGCCAAAAGGACTTGAATACTTTTTGATGCAGAAAACATCTGGGCTAATTTCCAATCATTCCATTCTATTAGAGCTAGAATTTGGCCAGAATTCGAACTCTAATTAATGGATTACTCAATACATTTTCAAAACAAGACTCTTAAAAACAGCAATTGTAAATAGGAAACCTTAGGACTAAAGATCAATCAAACCATTGAATAACTGAATCCTTCCAAAACTTCTGTCAGGACAGAAATTCTTCAAACACAGCAAACTTCTTGAATTCTCGGCTGCAATACTCTATAATAACTGAGGAAATAATATCTGAAGAAAACCACGAAACTGGTAACCTGGATTTAAAAGAAACCTCAAAAACATGAGTAGTTAAGACACCAAAAGACACGATTCTGAAGAGACACGTGTCTTGTAGAGTATCACACAAAGAGACAGTGAAACACATGAAAGCTGCCTGTAAATATTACAATACCTTGATAGTAATTCTTACTATAAATTCTGAGAATTCTCACTATATAATCAACTTGTCAACAGAAAGTGTCAGAAGGGGTTATGACAACCTTTTCAAACTACTCATATAGCATTAATAACAATCCTTATTTATCAGTACTACCTATAAAATCCAAAAATAACAAGGGTTACAAACCCAATACCAACAAAACTCTGAACCATTGAAGAATCAGCTGATGACCCCACAGATAGGATCTGATTGATATTTCTCAAATGCTCTGTCTTCAGAGGCATTTCAGGTAGTTGAATCGTTACTAATACTTCTATCTTTATATGGCAGTTTCCCTCCCTGAGAGGCATTTTTCACAACTGAAGATTTCCATCTACATCGTATTTGGAATAACATTGATTTGCGCTGGTTTCCCTTATTTCTGTATCTTGGGCAAAAGCCTGGCGCTTTCTCACTTTACGTGTCCGTGCCACATCTGCGCACTGGGGAAAAACCCTCCCCGCTCTGACTGCTGGGTTTGTGCGTCATCACCAGGCGCCTGCCGCGCTCCGTGGCGGTGGCAGGGATGCTGCAGTCATTCCGTCCCGGCTGCCTCAGTCCCGCCCAGCGCGGCTGCCGCGGCCCGTGTGCGTTCCCTGGGTGCCGCTGCTCGCCATCACCGCAGTCGCGCGGGTTGTGCCCCACTGAGGGTTGGTATGGGCGGGCCGTCTTGCATTCGCGGTGGGAGGAGGCTGAACATGGCCCATGTGCCCCCTCCCCTTCCCGTTTAAAGATTTTTTTGGTTTTGCTTGAAACCGCCTAAATTCAGTTGTTTCTGCTTCCTAGTCCCAGCTGCACTCGGCGGACTTCCCGGAGTTCCCGGAGCTGTCCGAGCGGAAGTTACTCGAATCAGAATCGGAAGCGAACTGCCGACAAACTTCCGGTCTGTCCTGCTCTTTTGTCCGGGTCCGATCCCGCCCCTCCCTTCGGGGGCGGTACTGTTCCCGCCCCCTGGGCTTGCCCTGCCTCCCATAGGGAGGGATTTCTCCCGTATATGGTGGCAGTGGTGGGCGTGGGTCTCGATCGGGGGAACACCCTCTGCTGCCCCCCCGCGGGTGTGCGTCGGCGGCTATTCGCGGTTCTGGGCTGCTCGCGCCACGAACAGGCTGGGCCCACCCCCTCCTCCCGGATCAGGGCGATGTTTTGCCTCTCCCATAGTGTCGGCCCCGCCCCTCTGGCAGCGGAGGTCTGTCGCCGCTCGAAGCTGAAAGCTGATCTGACTTGTTTTCTGGGGATTGGGGTGCTGTCTACACTGCTTGGAGAAATCTCGGATGCACTAGAAGGGAAGAAAACTCAAACAGAACTTGAAATTTCTTCAGAAGAAGACGATGGCTCAGCATTACTTAGAATTAAAATTTCAGAACAAGATGTTCTGTTTTGGCATTCGAAAAAGTCTCTGTTACAATCATTTTGTTTAAAATTCTCTATTAAAGCTTGGGAGACAGGCATTAGTCTGCCTACAGTCTCTTCTTTTTTGAGAGAGAATAGACTATAAATTTTCTAGCTTATCTGATCTCAAAAATCAAACGTAAAAGCAGACTGCAAGTTGATATTTTGAGTATTTGCTTTTACTCAGATTAGTAAGTCTTTCAGTTTATTTTTTGAGATAGCTGAATGTTTTTTATCTTGTAAAATTTTTTCAAGCTGGTAAAAAATGTCTCATTCTGTTTTAGATAAATGATTTTTCATCTTGTAGCTCAGGAGCTCTTTAAATGCTACTTACAAGGACATTATGTGCAGACGACAAAGGGGATGATAATTTCTTCTTTTTTAACAACTTGGGCCTCTGGGGCCTGAATTGTCTACGATCCTTTTTTTTATTTAGATTAACGTAACTCCTCACAGAGGAAGCACCATTTGATGCCAGCAAGGGAGGTTATTTACAGACGCAAACAAGACGGGGCTGCTGCTGAAAGCACCTCGAGTTGTTTTATTTTTTCAGCATCAGTCTCATTACATGATTATGACAATGGGAAGATGCCAGCAGCTCACATCCCAGGCAGCAGGCCAGAAAACTTAATGTTACAACTTACTTTATAAACTTCTTGACCAATCACACAAAGCAAAAGCATATTGACAGTAGTTCTGTCCAATCACCATAAGCACACGTAGCTTTGGTTAAAACAGTGCTTGCTTATTTAGAATACTTGTAAGCTTCAACGCACAGAACTCCATTATGAAGCTTTAACCTTCCTAATATCTTGCTAGATAAACTTTCTGCAGCTTAGAGAGTTATTCCAGACAAGCGTTTATACACAGGCCATTGTTCTATTTGCCTTTGCTTTTTCTACGGTTTAAATAATTTTTCTGCTGACCTATCTCATGGCTGCTGCTTTAGCTCTACTCACAGTTCTGCTGTATCTGAGCCCTGCCTTTTGCAGCTTTCCCCAAAACCCCCTAATTTTCCCTCTAATTTTGTGGATTCCCACACTGCTCTAGAAGGAGATGAGAAGGTTTCTGCAGTTTTTGTCCTCTCTACTGCTTGTGATGGCTATCTGAAAGCAGTGGAAAGTTTTCTGAAGATAGTCCAGAGGCTGGCAATATGGACAGCTTAGAATGGAACACTTGCTGCAGTGCTGCCATGGTGATAATAGAAAGGACTTAAAAAATTTAAAAGGGCAAACAAAGCAGTTGAAAAGAAAGGAAAATTAACCATTATTCCATTCTTCAAATATATAATTCTTTAAATCATCATTTTCATGCAGTTTCACAGCTTGAGTTGGTATCCCTGAAAAGGAATCTGAGACAGAGTAAGCTTTTTAATGGAGTAAATGTGATAAATGCAGGCTAAGTCACCTTTTTTTACATAAAATACAAGTCATGCTTGAGCTACTCTTTGCTTAAAGTATTTATCTTACGCTTGCCCAGAATTTTACTGTCATGATTGTCACTGAAACTTTTCAAGGAAAGCTCTGATTTGCAATGTTTGTGAAAAAAGAGTAATTTATCTCCTGTATTTGTGTGAAGCAGATAGGCTTTTTGCCATCCACAGTGCTGCTTAACCTTTTAGGTCGTACCCCTCTTCCATATCCTGCTTAAGGGGTATTAATCTACTTCTGAATTGGCACATGGAATACTACTTTTTCCTTTTGAAAGCTCATGCAATTTGACCTACTTACAGCAAATATTTCATCAATTTTAAGTCCCCAGCTAGCACATTTTATGTATATTCTAACCTTCTAAACAAGTAACAAAAGCACTCTAAAATACTTTACTTTTTTAAGCACAAAAAATGCATCCCTCCTTCGCAGTTGGCAACTCTAAAATTAACTACGTCTGCACATGTTAAAATATGTGCCATATTTAGCCAAGTAATTCAAAACAAATAAAATTTTCAATCTGAAAATATTCTAAAATTATTTTTGAATATACAAAGCACACCCTAACCTTACGCATTACCTGCTGATTTTGATTGTCGTGAAAGCAAATCCAATTTTTATGTTTGGATAGCACGCTTTTCCACAGTTTTCCACAATTGTTCTCGGCACAGTTTTCTGCTTACATGACTGTTAAGATACTCTAAGGTACTTCTAAGATACTGTAGTAAGCAGAAAAGGAGGAGAGGTTGTGCCTTATTTCTGACTTCCTTTGGTTTTCTTTTCTTGTTACTTCCTCTTGTTGTTTTTCATGTCACCTTTATAAATACTGTGATTTAGATTTAGATTTGCAGTTTACTAAACTACATTTTTTGTCTGGAATTCTTGGAAATTTTAAAAGAAACTCAACCTGTAAATATGCATTTTTTTATTATTTGCTACCTACATATAAAATCTTCCTGCTGCTCTAAAATGCTTTTATTTGATATGCATTTTTATCACCATTCGGATTAAAAAAGAACAGTTCCTATATTCACTGCTTTTGTACTGGATTCAGTTCAACGTGCACTAACAGTGCAAAAAGGTCCTGATGGGAAAAGGATCTGCATACAAATTGACCAAGACACATGGTACAAGGGTCTTGTAAAGGTTCAAAGTTTCTCTACCTTTCTGGCAGTCTGTCTTCACAGCAAGATTTGATTAAGTATTTGGCTAGTATTTATTTGACAGAAGATAGCAGCAAAATGTACATTATCCTCTCTGCTACTTATCATTGTCTAAACAAATTTATTCTTGCCATATTACATAAAGTCTACTTATGACAGCACCATAAAGATGGTCTCACAAGTTTGTCCACTCAGATGACGGATGCACCTTAGGTCACTTCTACAGACCAGTTTTCATAAATGTCTTTTTACAGGTTCTGTTAGCATTTCAAAAGTGGGAATATTGCTGCAGTGGTTTAAAATACACCTCACGCTCTTCATGCTAGTTTTCTGCCAGACACAAAGCATAAATGCCTGCCTGCACTGCCACCATCCCAATTCACAGTCTAGTTCATGCCACTAAAACCTGATGATGTTACTCTCCAATAGAAACATGCTGACAAGTGCTGGGAAGCACTGGGAGTAGTCCTGACAGTCAGCAGCCCATAGTCAAGGGGTCTGTCGTTTCTATGGACAGAAATGTGTCAACTATTCAGAGCTGTCATCTTTGCCCAGTTAATTACTTGGCCATTACAAAATATTTACTTGGCCATCAATAATATTTGCAATGTTCTTCCCTATTTCTTAAACAGCAGATGTTAATGGAATATACAGTTCATTTTTTGAATGAATGGAGAATATATATGTGTGGTCAGTGACTAACAATATTCCAGAGAGATCTGCAATTATTACACTTTGCACAAGTACTGTATTTTTTGTTACCCTGCATTGACAACAATTTTTTGAGTTTTTTTAATTTTGAGCTATATTGCCTTTGTTTTTTCTCTTACTAAGTCTACTTTCAGCTTCCATAAGAAGGTCATGGCCCCTTAATTGTGGACAAAGGGGAATCCAACTGCTTAGAAAAAGCTTAGAAACTGCAGAGAAAAATTACTTTTCTTTTCTGTAATGGTTAGCGAACAATTAGGCATTTTGAGCTAATGGCTTTATTAAAAATTTAAATATAATTACAACAACACATGAGGCTTAAGTAGTTTTAAAATTGACTAGTTTTTACTAGATGATTTACAACATAGCTTCAATATGTTACACAATGATTTCATCATCTTCCCTGAATATTAAGTATTGTCAAAATCTCACCTGTCAGAATAGGCTTCTTTTGTTGCAAGTTTATGATCAAACTCCAACTTGATTTTAGTTTTCAACTTTCTTCTTTTGTATACCACAATGAACAACTTTTGCATACTGCTAAGCAGGAAGTGTAAATTAATACTCTTCTCAAAGTTTTCCATTTCCCATAAAATTAATTTACTTGTATTGAACTCTTTTGTAAACACATAGCAGGAAGACCTAGCCCTGTCATTCTGTCTCTGAAGAAAACATGGTCAAGTTCCCAAATCTGCTGTCACCTTTACTTAAATGGGCCAACTTGTTGTGAACAGTTCATGATCTGAGACCTTACTACAAGTTGTAACATTCTTATAAGCCCTTCTCAAGTTCCTAGTAGAAGAATTAATTTTCTTCTTAAACAAAAAATTCAAAAAATTTGCAGTTAAACAGCAGCCATGGACTCTTTCTTACTGACACCTTCTCTTGTGCACAGGCAGTTTCCCAAGACAAGGTAATCAGTTCTCTGATAAACCCAGGTCTAATTTTTTTTCTCTCTCCCAAAGAAAATTCCTGCCTAGACATATTTATTTATGCACCCCTACTCTTGTTCGGTGCAGGTGAAAAAAAAATATCTTTCTTGGAAGCAGTTCCGTGTGTTCTGCAAAAGCCTGTATGTAAGGCACCGCATTAGGAAGATTGGGCTTTTCTTCTTGATACGTTTTTGTGGACTTTTATGCCAGCATTTACTTCCTCCTCCTTTGTCCTTTCTCTAAACATTAATGTGTTCAAATTCAAGGCAGTTTATTACACTCTAATACATGTATGTTAAAAAGGAGTTTAAATTAAACAACAATTTACCTGGATAATACACATAAATTCCCACAACCCCAATCATTAAAGAAAAACAGAGCACCTACCAAGAAAATGACCCTGTCCTTCCTACCGTTCAAATAATCATCTGTTGAAATTGATATATGCCTTTAGGACAATTAACAGTACATTAAGGAACTGGATTTACTTGACATGCAATTGAAGAAAATTTAAAAGAACATTCAGACCAGCAATGATTTAAGTCCTTCTTCTAACCCTATTCTGTTTACTTTAAACTCTATGTTTCTGAATAATACAACAAAAAATGTGTTAGAAATGGCTAATTGTTGTATTTGAAAAGAAAGCTTTCTTGTTAAAAATTAAAATTAACTTGCCTAAAGTTTTCATTTACTAAATTCTGAATAGGTTGGATGAAAAAGAAAACCCAACAGCTTGTTTTCCTTGTAGAAAACTTGTAGAAAACTTGGGAGTGAAGTTTTGCTTTCCCTGCCTTGCCTTGAAAAAAAGAAAAGAAAGGAAACCAGAAATTTTTTTAAATCTTGACAAATGATGGAAAAGAATAGCCTTCTGCTCAAACAACATTAATGGTATTTTCTTGTGCCTCTGCCATTTGTTATACTCACTTTAAGCAGAGCTGTGTCATCTAGGAGAAATAAATAGTTCAAACCACACCAACAGAGCTTGAGATCGATCTGACAAGCTCTTCTTCAGATGAACATTGTCAACAATAGCCATTATTCTGTTCCTTTGAAAATGTTATTGTTTTCTTTTATGTTATTTTGCTATATCCCTTCATTTTCTTCTCTCACTTGGCTGTTCTATCCTTCTGTTACAAAAAAAAGGAAGGAAAGAAAAAGTTGGTCTAAGGCAGCTAGAAACAGTATAGGGGCATTCAGAGTCCACTTCTCTGCAGAACTGGATCTGATTTTTTTTTTTTAAAATTCTCCCTTCTTTTTCCCACTCCATCTAACTGTCCATCTCTTTGGATTATTTTTATTAATATGGGTATTCACAAGTATTTTAATGTAAAAGAAATAGCTGTTAAAAATTTAAAACAAACAAAATAAGCACAAGGGAAAAACTAAAACCAAACCTCTCACACCAACAGCTGTAAAATGTTACAGCAGCTTTTCCTTCTATATACTTTTACAGCAATAAATTTTAAAAAGACTCCTAAGGAAATTGCAGTATGAGAGTTCTTTTAGTTTAATAAGGATCATCCAGTTCTGAGACTTTATGTCAGCCAAGTCCTGCATTGGTTGCCTTGTGTAGCAGAATTGAGGCCCTGCAGTGCATTAGTCAAACATCCTTCAATGATTTTCTCATTGTATCTGTATGGGTGAGCCAATCTGCCACAGTAATACTGATGCCTTTTTTCACTAGAGGGAGCCAAAATCCCTCTGTATGTAATTGTAAATATGATATTTCCAAGTTTTCAATCCAGTCCTTGTGTTAACAGTTACTGTGTAAAAGATAAATGTGCTACTCCTGGAATATTATTTTTATTATCAATAATTTTAATATGTTATTGCAACAGAAAAAGGAGCAAATTCAAAAGATACAGGCTTAGTCCAGCTAGTACAAGTTTACAGAATTTTGGCAGCTGAACTTAAAAATCTTGCCTATAGCAACAAATTTTGACTTTGCATTCTAATTCTAGTAAAGAAGTTACAGCTAATCATCTCACACTAATTCATGCTCAGAACAGGGTTGTCTCAGTGTCTCTGTTTTCACTGACAGATAATAGTCCAGAAGATAGGCTAACTTTAGATATGCTAACTAATTGCTAATAATTGCTATGGGACAGAGATATCTGAGTTTTGACAAGGCAAAACAGGGGAAGTGATTATATGGAAGAACAAAAAGTATGAGGGACAGCACAACAAAGAGCTAGAGTAAATCACCACTCAACTTTGGCAGTCCTTCTAAGATGAAGATTTTGTACCAGACCTCAGAGCTGAGGAGGAGTTGTAGAACAGGATCAGCAACATTACTGCAGCTTGGCTTCATGACTTGTATGTTGTGCAGTAACTCAAAGGCAGCATTCACCAAGCAAGCACTTGGGGAAACTACACAACTAAACATGGCTTAACCGTAAAATCACAGCTGGAGAACACAGTGCTAATTTTGAGTGTAACAAGGAGAATGCTCAAATGGGTTTTTGGCTAAAAAACTGATCTTCTCCATCATTTTGATAATGTGAGAAAGGTCAATTTTTTTCATATGTATGTTTGATGATTCCAATGATGTTGCAATACCGGATTTCTATTTGGCAAAAGGCTTCATACAAAGAATGAAATAATTGTATTTGGGGACTTCAAAGTTTGGAGTTCTCCTTAAGGTTTTCTCTTTTTCCCTCTTTCCTTTTTTCCCCCCCGTTTCCTTAAAAATTTCTGAAAACTATGGCCTTAAGTTACTGAAAATCAAATGTACATTTTCTTAGCTATAAATCTTCTTTAATCCTCTAAAAATTATACAAGACAGTTTAGTTTCCATTTGTTATCTAGATTACTATTATATTTTGGTTTATATTTGGTTTTAGCTGTTTAAAAAATTATTTATGACTAACAACAGCTCACATCAACACCATTGTATACACCATCACACATTGCTGTTTCTTTAGATTATTTACTGCATGAAATGGATATGAGGGGGAAAATGCTGATGCTGTTAAAAAACCCCCTACCAACCTAAACCATTCTCTGAATCTATGACATTAGAAAAAAAAAAAAATTATTAATAATAATAATAATAGTAGTAGTAATAAAGATAGCATCTGATTACATGTGAATCTTGAGAGCAATGTCTTAGTTTGTAATTTGAGAAGGAAATAATCATGCTGTTTTTCAGGAAAATTTTTATTGACCACATCAAAATATCTTTTAGAGGATCCCTAATAGAATTCTTTTTTTTTTTTTTTTTTTTTAATCTTCCCAGTCAATTTCAGTCATTTCAGTCAATTTCTTTTTTCCCAGTCAATTTTTTTTACCTAAAAAAGTTTTACCTTTTATCCAATCTCATTGTTTTGGAGGGGGAAAATATGCAAGAGAGTAGGGGAAATAATTGCCCTTTACTTTAGGGAAAAGTTACTCTCATAGATCTGCAAATATAGCAGAAGGACAGCAAAGTCATATTTTGATATCTTTATTGCACTGCATTTCTGCTTTGAACTTACAGACATATACTTGCAAAGGTTTGATGAGATTATGGGCTTGTTTTAAGAAATTACATAAATAATTTGGACACAAAAGTGGATATTTCTATACATGATAGGAATTAAGGGGAGGTAACATTTTTTATTTTAAAATATCATCTAGGTTCCAATCAAAAACCAAAGTGAACAAAACCAAAATATAAGAACCTAAATTGGCTTCAGAATCTAAAATCCCTTCAATCTTCAGTGGACAGTGTCAGATTGTGAATGCATATCTAGTGTCTACATATTAATGACCAATGCAGCTTCAGCTCTCTGTGCTAATGACTCATGACAATCATTCCTGCCCTCCACTGCATTAGTGGATTTAAGAGCACTTACAGCTGTCTCTGTTAAGGACACAGTTTCCTTGTCCATAATACCTCTCCAAAGCCCAGTAGCCTTCTCTCCTTCACCCTCCACCTCTGCACTGTCCACGTCTGGTGCAAACACAATGCACCTGGGGATATTTTTTAAGGAAGCTCTCTCGGTGAACCCTGAAGGCATTCAAACCCTACTTTGCATAACAGAACTGTGCTTGAAACCCCATTATAGATCTAATACAGCTCTCTAAGTACAGAAGGAGGAAGTAGCGGCTAAGCAAATAAAGACTGCCTAATAATAATTTGCACGATAGTAATAGAGTTATGCATTAGCATCTGTATACCTGTATTGTCCCTGCTTGGTATATAATTATGTTTCTTAATTTCATAAAGCAGGCTTTATGGTGCCCTACTCTGCATCTGTGACCAAAATGTTTTGGTTATGGAACCGGGCTTGCACAGTCCAGGGCCTCTCTGTTTGTCACTCTGTCCCTGCAGCAAGCACACCAGGGGTGAGCAAGAACCTGGGAAGAGAAGCAGCCAGAACAGGTGACCCCAACTCAAGAAATGCAAACGCCATACGCCATACAGTGGCATGCTCAGCAGTCAGATGTGGGGGCGTAGTCTTTCCAAAGTAGCCAATCCTCAGACACAAGCCGGGCACTGATGTGCTCTTTGGAGACAGCAAGTCACTGCCATAACAATACTTGCTCTTTTTCCCCCTCTCTTGTTCATTATCTAACTGTTCTTATCTGAACTTGTAACTTTCTCTTCATACAAAAAGCAAGAAGTACCTCTTCAATTATTGTACCTATTCAGTCCATGGATCGCCTTGCAGAATTTTCATACAAGAGGAAGAGGAATGTGGGGGTTGATGTAGAAAATGTATTTGTATGTAGCCTCTTCACATTTTCTCTGAAGGAATAAATTAATGACACAGAAAATAATCTTCCCTATCTTTCATTCTATTAAAAAGAAAATAAAATTGTTGACTAACAAATTCAGTTTTGTTATGACCAGCAGCAATTTCATGGGTCTTTATACTTCAGTATGTTATAAATGATCAATCAAAAGCTAAATTATAAAAAATGCGAAAAGATTTATTTATCTTTTTCTGGGACCAAAATACAGTACTCAAAACCACCACAGCCAAAGATACAGCGTCGAGCCCGGGATCGGTGCTGGGTGAACCTGGATCCAACCTCTATCGCATCAAATCCCCCCCCGTTCATAAGAGCCACTTCTTGCGGCGATGTTTTATACAGTTTCTTGTGCCTGAGGCACAAAGGAGTCCAAGTTTCTTTTGTAACTCTTCACATTCATAGTTGGTTCGTTCACTGTGCAGAGCTGGACAATCACCGTTTCCTGGTTGATAGCCAGCATTGATCAAATCTGAGAAGTCGCGTATTCACATGTATCCTTCTGGTGACTTTGGCTATCTTGATCGATGTTATCCGCAGGGCAATGATCACTCTTAGGCGGTTTCCGATGACTCGGGATACTGGTGATCATCGTGCTGGGTGTGTCTATTCTTGGGAAAATGCCAATTGTTGTCTGGCCGACTCCAGGAATTTCAGAGTTCGAATAGACACCCGCCTCTCAGGCTGCTTGTGGTCAGAGACTCATTTGGATTTCACAATCTTTATAAAATACATTCTTTTATAGCACGAATTATTTCTAACAAATATTACGAGTATAAGAATGTCAAGAATCTTAAGTTGAAGTTTTGACTCCTCATTTTAGAGATCTTAGGGAATAGAATCATATAATATGCTGACTTGGAAGGGACCTATCATTGAGTCCAACTCTGGGGCTTACACAGGACACCCTAAGAATCACACTATAGGCCTGAGAGAACTGTCCAAACACTTCTTGAACTATTTCAGGCTATTTGTTGTGACAAGTTCCCTGGGGATCCTGCCCCAGTGCCCAACTATTCTGTGGGTTAAAAACATTTTCCTGATATCCAACCAAAACCTTCCCTGACCCAACTTCATTCCATTTACTTGGGTCCGGTCACCACAGAGAAGAGATCATTGTCTGTCTGTGACAATGATCACAAACAGACAATGAGCCTCACAAGGAAGTTGTAGAGTCTGATGAGGTGTCTCATCAGTCAGATCAAGTGACCTTAGCTGCTTCTCATATGCTTCCCCTCCAGACCCTTCATCATTCCCATGACCCTCCTTTGGGTGCTCTCTAATAGTTTAGTGTCTTTCTTACACGGCAGTGCCCAAAACTACCCCAAGTGCTCAAGGTGAGGCTGCCCTACTGCAGAGCAGAGTGGGACAATCTCCTCCCTTGCCCGCTGGCAATGCTGGGGCAGGCTATAGTTGGCCACTTGGGCCACCAAGACACTGCTGACTCATTTTCAACTTGCCATCAACCAAGACCCCCATGTCCCTTTCCATGGCACTGCTGTCCAGCACCTCATTCCCAGTTGTATACACACAGCCATGGTTGCCCTGTCCCAGAAGCAGAGTCCAGCATCTGTCCTTGTTAAACTTCATAGTAATGTATTCTTGACAAATTAGAGGATTAGGCTAATCCTAATCCTCTAATTTGTCAGGAATACCTTTTTTATAAGATTTTCCTACTGGGTTACCACTATTGGATCATATGTTTCTCCATAAGCAACACCTTTCACTATCACTGATTTAAAATTTATAATGCAAAAAAAACAGTGACATATTTTATATTCTATTAGAATGATTGGTATCTGCTTCTAACATCTGCTTCTTCTTTTTTCCATACAGGTTTATGTAACAAATTATGTTTCAAAACATTATAATGAAACTCCCTCCTCTATTTCAGACCTTGCAAAGAACATTAGGCATACTGAGATTCTCTATAGATAACTAATGATTGATTAATGTACAGTCCTAATGCATTTTAGCATTCGTTACTATAATCAATTTACCCTGCTTAAGCAGTAATTTGCCAGAGCTGTTCATTCAATCAAGAAAGAGCGTGACAACACTCTGAAGGACAGAGTTAGTAAAATACTTATTGCAAAATTGACTCACCATTATGTCCTCAGTGACAAGGTATCTGCATTTTTTAAAATCAAATAATTTTCTAGTTAGTCATCCAACTAGCCATTTCTTTCTCCCTTTCTAGTATCCATGTTGTCAGATTAGGTATCAAAAAGATCAGCAATGAGAGATGAAAGATATAGGTCTCAATTATAAATTAGTCATTTTGCTTTAATATTTCTCAATTATCTGTAGACTTCATCCTTCTAGAAAGGAATAAGATCTTCCAGTTTTTGAGTTAATGTAAGTTAGCCTTAACAATCCAGGAAAAAAACCAACCCCAAAACAACAAACCCAGTAAAACTGAAAGGCAAATCAACAGCAGTGGTTTAGAATTAGTGGACCCACATAGCAGGTTAATAAATATCTCCTGTAGAACATAATCATGTGAGTTATTACTGCTCAACTATGACTTCTTCAGGACTATCAGTTCTGATTAAAGTAATATGAAGATATGTAAAACTAACTAACACTTAAAAACTATACTGTATATTCAGTTGAATAATTCTGTTGGGTCTAGCTGGAATTCTCACTGATGCTCCTTCTATTGCACACTGGCAAATTGTACCAAATTTCACCAAGTTTCAGAATACAAACACAAGAATATGAAGAATATGTAACATGGCTTTTTTCAATTTAGTCTGAATTAAAGTTCAAGTGACAGTAGTATCTCACACTGTAACTCATCAGTGTTAAAACACAGATGTAAAAATTATTACAAAAACTATTCCCATTATTATTAAGAATTATAAACTAAAATAGGGCAGACACTTTACTAGTATAAACAGTTCCCACATTACAGAACTAGATCAATTTAATAATGAATAAAAGTCTGTCATTGGAGAACATCCACAGTTCTAGTTTTCATAAATGCTGAGAATTCCACTTATGGTTTTCCAGAGCGTGTTTCACAACAAAATTGTTAATAATGTGGGGGGTTTTCCCCTGAATTTTAGTGTGTGTGTGTTACGAAAAACTAGTATTTCAAACAAATTAAGATTACTAATACTACTAAAACTACTACTACCAAGGCTGTAGTGAAAGGCTGCAGTTACACACCTGGGAAAAAAAAGTTTAAAAACACAGACTACTTACATTAAATTAGTTTCTAAGTAGAATTTCCAATGAAGAACAGTTTATTTCAAGACGTAAAAGAGACATCTATTAATAAAAGAAAATTTACTCTACTAAAGAATATTTCATTTCAAAAATTACTAATTTTTACTTATGCAAGGAATTAACACCAACTATATCTCAGATTTCAGGCACACACAAGTACTAGAAGGTACTGAATACATACTTTTGCACAACAGCTACACAATAACCCAGAATCTCTAAGTGAAGAGCTACTATTTTTAATTTACCAACAGCTTTCCAAAGTGGAACAGCTGCACAGCATGTTTCTTTTTTATTTTCTTAATGTTGGGTAATGTCGGCCACTATAATAATTCCATTTTCTTCTTAAGAAAGACCAACAGGATAGTACAAACCTTAGAACTCAATATAATTTATAGTACAAAGAAAGACATGATACGTCTATGGATCCAGATGGAGGCAACTTAACTTGGAAATGAAACTTCAGAAAGTCGTGACCACATACTTAATTAGCACTTTCACATAAGCATAAAATAGGCAATTCCTAAGATTTTAAATTACAGCACTACTTTTCTCAACATGTCACAGAATGTTGACAACTCTTTTCAATTAAATTCTTTAACATGATTCTCAATAACATGAAAGTGATCATCTGTTTCTTACACAAATATACACTCCAGCTGAGGGCTGGAGTCTTCTAAGTTTCAGTTTGCTCATTCTTTTATACCATATTAGATCAACACTTTAACCATAGGCTGCAGTATTCACTAGTTGTCTTGTTTTCCTTCCATGTCCTGACTTTGACTCATTGAATTTTCTTGGAAGAAAAAAACTTACTCTTTGTTTATCCAAAATGAGGTTAAAATATGAATTCAGAATGAAAAATGTTAAATCTTACAAGACAAATCTACCAGAACTTAGATTCAACAGTTTAATTACTAGGTTCCAACACAAGAAAAATGCACGTGAAAAATCTGCTACTGGGTCAGAGACAAAAAAATTAAACCAATTTTCTAAGTGACAGAGGAGGAGCCAAACAATGGATTTACTACCTTTTCTGATTAGTTTTTACTTTTCCTTTCTTAAATGTCTTTAGTCCTCTGCTGGCTGATTCCCAAGTTTACATGCTTGTAAGGAAGAAACTACACAATCTGCTGGTTCCTTTTTGGGAGAAATATGCTTTGTAAATACAAAGGACAAACACTATTAAAATCATCATTTGCAAGCAGCTTTCCCAATCTTCCCTTTTGAATAATACAATTACTTCCGAGTCCTAGACTCCTTAAATATATTAAATAATCACTGTGTATTGAAGGAAGCAACGCCTATTCATATTATATTCCAGGCTTTTCTACCAAAGATAGAGATACTGTGGCTCTCATTTACAAGCTGTACATGGGCCCCTAAGGTTGTTTTCAAAGGTCTGATTTTCAAAATTATTAAAAATACAAACAAACAAATAAAGCCCTCAAAACCACAGCACTGCAACAGCAAATATTTCTTCGGTAGTAGAAGAATGACTTTAAGACATATTTATTTAGGGACAAACTGATTCAATTCTTTGTAACAAAACCATATCTTAATTTTCCAACAGAAGAAATCATGTCTTGGAATTTTAAGAAACTTTTTTCAGGTTTGACTTACTTCATGATTGTGATAGTAAAGAAAAAGTTTTAAAATAGACATAATTTTAAAAATCAATATGAGAAATCCTCAATCACATGATTTGGAAAGTATATCTCTATTGTCCACTTATCAAGTATAATCCATTCCTGTATCTAGGAAAATTTTGCTTAATTGCCAGAATTGTCTCACACATCTCTGTGATCTCGAGCAATTCACAATTACTATTTATCTTACCACTTCCATAAATGCAGCTCTGAAATTTTTTCATAGCATTAGTATGCACCAAAACACTCCGCACCAAAAGCATTCTGTATCTTGAAGCACCCTTTCTCACTTGTCTTTACATTTCTCTTATTTTTGGAGCTCAGGAATAAAATTTAGTAATATACAGCCTAAGTAAGTAGCTTTCTCCCTTTGACTGTGTACTTCCTTAATGCCAACATAGATTTTAAATGATTTATCAAACTGTTTGGTGAACAATGTGAAATAAAAATAAACTAAAGACAGCCCCCTCATTCCTATTCAACACTCCCTTCATATTTAAAATGATGAAAGTATTTTCCTGTCTGGTATTCTCAGCAAAGTTAAGAGTTAAAAGCACTATCGGATTTATCTTTCCTGGACTTTCAAAACAGAAAGCACCATTTTATCTTGATCTAGGACTTCTTCTTTCTTCAATTAAACTCAGAACTTTGTCTATTTCAAATTCAATAATTGAATTTAGTTTTTCTTTATGTTTTGACATTGAAAAGAAGGAGGGAGGTGAAAGCAGAATCTCTTTATTTTAAGTCCGTGTTTATAGAAAGATGTGGTAGGACTTCTAGTGTATGAAAGTACCTTCAATCAACAACAACAAAAAAGGAAAGCAGCATTTTGTGGGACCAACTAAATTGAGGTGGTAATTTAACTTGAACATTTTCATTACATTTGCAATACTAGTGAAAATCATCATGATTCCATGGACTGATCATGAGAACTAACTGACTACTCGAGATTTATTTGAAATGAAGACACCTGGTATGGTTCATTGATTTGGTCATATTATTGTATTCTCCATGCCTTCAATGAAAAAAAACCCCAACAGCTACATCAGTAGTGAAGTTTTGGGGGTTGGGAGTTTTTTCTTTTTAAATGGGTATTCTAAAAACATGTATTGATGTATTTTTGCAGTAGGATTTCTGATTTATGTATCTGGAAATGTATTTCAAACTAAAAAGTTAAATTAACACTCTCCAGATACACTTGTCTTGGTTTGAAAAGACAGGTGTCTGCTAAGGAAGGCAGGAGCCTCCCCTGAAAGGGAAAATGTAAATCCTCTCCCTCTGAATTGTTATAATTTTGAAATTAGGGGGCTCTCAGGGAAAGAAGCCTGGCAAAGTTGGGAGAAGGAATCACGGTTCTTTATTTGGGAGGAAAATTTAAAAAAAAAAAAACCAAGCGAACCAAACAATGCAGTAATACAAAATAAAACTGACAGAGTCAGAATATGACCTGACACCCTGTTGGTCAGGGTGTTGGCAGCAGTCCAGTTGAAATGGTGGCTGCAATCCCCCTGGAATTACAGATGGGGTTCTGTTGAAGCAGTGATCCTGCAGAAGGGTGTAGTCTTCTGTTGTATCGTGTTCTCATACGTTTTAGTTGCATTAAGTTGTAGTTTGGTTTATCCCAGTTCCCCCCTGTTGTAATGGTTCTGCCTCTACTGCCTCCTCCCTTCTTTTCAATGTCAATCTCCCTACCTCCTCCCCCTGTTCCCCAAAAGTGGCTGAATCCTTCCCTTAACCCCTCCCCAGTGTCCTGTCCTTCACTTGACAGCCCATCCCCTTCCTCTAGAAACTTCTACCAAGGGCATCTACTAAAGGTTCAGGCACTGGGGTCCCTTTCTCGGGTGGCCCTTATTGGTTCCCCTACCTGCCTGTTTCGCTGATCCCCACACCCTCCTATATCCCCATGTTATGTTTGCCCAATTATCCCCTCACAAAAAAAACCCAAACAATATTTGAAATAGCAACAATTTTAATTGAATAGTTTAGAAAATATATAAAGAAGGGATAATTTGGTTCTAACAATAGCGCATAAGCAAAAGATAACCGCGGGGTACGGAGTGCAGGGCTCTTGGACCCTTGCCACCTCACGTACGAGCCTGCCAAGTGAAGATTCTCCCCTTATATGCCATGTGTTAATACCATATTCTCCCAGTTCCGGTTTGTCATCTACCTATCTCCGCCCTCATTAACACCTTTACTGTGCATGCGCCATCACTCAGTTTCGGTGGTCGCACAAGTCTTTGGGGGTCTTCATTGATGAAGAATTGTAGTCTTCCTCTTTGTCCTTTAATTCACCTTTGGGTTACACATGTGCACCAAGCCAGTACAATGTAAGCCAAGAGCACATATCACTGCATCTACATATTGAAGCAATAAATCCCTTTTAATTAGCATTTTAATTTGGTACTCAATCCAGGTTCTTGTTCATTTTTAGCATCTGCATCTCCGGCCTTTCCTGTGGACCTTGGGAACATCTGCCGGCAGGGGGTGGGGTGGAGCCCCTCCTCTCCCTCTCTTCTTTTAACATTACAACTGTTAACCATTGTATTTATTCCCAAATATTAATTATGGTACCAATATTGATTACTCTTTCAATTTTATCAGCACAAATCATACCTATTTACCACACCCATTAGCAGGTAGACAAACCCCTTCCTGGTTTATACCCTGCAGACTCCATTTTGGTTGTCTTCAGTTGGCTGGATTCCTTGGGTTAGGGATCTCGTTTGAGTTCTGAATAAGCCTGGACTTTGCCCCCACCTGGAGTCCACTCTGCTTCTTCTACCTATGTTGTCCTGCTGTCTTGTCTGAAAGGTGAAAGCCTCAGCTGTTCTCCTGACCTCCCAAGGAATGGGAGAGTGTTCCCTGCTGCTCGCTGTGCCAGAGCAAGCCGGGGTGACTCCAAGCACACACTGGAAGAGGCACTGCGACAGTCTTCCTCTGAAGATCCAGTGGTGGTGTAGATGGGCCTGGTCTTCCTCTGGGAATCCAGTGAAGAAGAAAGCTGCTCCTCTGGGCATCCAGTGGAAAAGGCTGCCTGAGGTCTTCCAAACCTCAGATTATACCCAGTAAGGAATGCTTGGCTCCTCTTTTTGGGCAGAGCTTCCCACAATGGCATGATGTAATTTTATCAGTCATGCAGTGAGACTCAAAGGTTCTTTAACATAAGGTATCTCCCCCAAGGGAGGATTGGTTGTGGAAGAGAGAAAGAAAACTTCCCAATTAACAGAAGATAACTGCTCCACAGATAGTAATAGAATACACCCATTTCCAACCTAAGGCACACTGATTGGACACTTTTTGAATTTTAAGTTGTTGGTTTTTTAAATGACTAAGAGCTTCTTAAAGATAGTCCTGTTGTGGTTCGAATTTATTTTATTGATTCCTTGTTAAGTGGATCATCCTGTTGCACCCCCACGTTCTCCCTGAGTTGGTTAACCCCTGGACTTTACCCTCTCTCAAAGCTGTCCCTCATGCCATTCTCTGCCTCTTGCACCAGCTCTTTCCCTGCCTGCCAAGGCAACCCAGCCCTTGATTTCTGAACTTTCTCTGCCACTTAAACCTCAGGCCAATCCCTGTCTGCAACACCCCTTTGGAATTCCCCTGCTCCTAGAAGCTCCATTGACCAATATGACCATCCCTCCACCCCCCTACCCCAATGGGCCCCAGACACTCATTCCTCCCCTGAGGATTCCCTATTGGTTACCTGTTTGTATCCACCCCCTGACTTGTATCTGTACAAAACCCCTTGGAAATACAGCTAGGGGCTTTTTATCCTGCTCCTTTCACACAGAATAAACTGTTCCTTGTGGAACCTCAAGACAGAGAGCCTCTTCCTTTCTCCTCTGCCTGGTCTCTGTTGTGGCTTGTGTCTAGCATCTTGGAGCAAGTGGCTCTAAAGGTTCTGTCTCTGGTAAATCCTCACACCAAGGCAGTTCCCCATTCCTGATGTGGCACTGGAGTTCTAAGAGCTAGCCCAGGTTTGGCAGTCACTTCACAGTCCCAAGTGTAGTTTGGTATCACTGAATGTTCTCAGTTTAGAAACACAGAATGGCCAAATACAGTTCTGCCAAGTATTAATTTCCTGTGATGCTTTTCTTTAGGAAACAATATTATTGCATCTTCCTGCTTCATAATAATTTACTAAGTTGATGAAATGTCTCTAACTTACAGCAGTGCTTTTACTTCCTATCTCCACCTAAAGGGACACACCATTGAAAGTTCAATGCTGCACAGCAGCTGAGAGAGAGGAGTGAGGAACATGTGAAACCAAGATCAGAGAACAAGGGGATGAGGTGCTCCAGACACTGGTCAAGTGATTTCTGTACAGCCCATGCTGGAGTAAGTTTATCTTGATAGAACTGTGGCCCACATTGAAGCAGTTTGAGAAGGACTGTATCCACAGAAAGGACCCGCCTGGGAGTACTGGAAAAGTGCGATAAGGAAAAAGGGGCAGCGAGGAGCTGCTACAGGTTGATCCCAGCAGCCATTTCCTGTGTCCTGGCACCACTCAGGGAGAGGAGTCAGGATTGAAGGACTGAAGTTGAACCTGAGAAAAAGCAGGAGGATGAAGGGAAGGCAGTATAGATATTTTGTGTTTGTTTTTCACCATCCAGCTCTGAGGGCGGTGAGGGAAGACAAGCAATCAATCAATTTGATTGGTAAAGCAAGTTTCAGTTTATTTTGAGTACACCGGTACTTTTATATTGCTTTCCAGTAATTATGCATACTTGTCATTAGTTTATTAGTTTAATTGCTCATACATGTTGTGATTTTATTGGTTTAAAGCAAGAGATTTACATATTCCTCCTACTTTGTGGTTATGCATACTTTATGGTTTTTATTCTCGTCACTGTCCTTGCCCTTTCGACCTTGTCAGCAGGCAGGACACAGCATCTTCCTATCATGGCATGTGGCCTGGTTATGCTAAGTATGGCTCACTTATGCTAAGCTGCTAAGTTAACATGTATGCAAAGTTAACATGGGGTTTGTTTGTACAACATTTCCACGGATCCATGGCCCTTTTCCTCCAGCCATTCTTCCACACAGCTCTATTTTAATAGGCAATAAATTAAATTATTTCTTCCATGTCCGGTCTGTTTCCCCTGTGATGTTACTTAGTAGGTTTTTTCTCTGTCTTTATCTTGACCCATGAATTTAATCTATATTTCTGTCCATCCTACTGATGTTTAGGAATGATGTTCAGAAAACAGCTCCGTGTGTGTCTAGCAGGCAGCCAAAGTCAACCCACCTCATGTAGTGGAATTTGTCACAAAGAAGAAACAGAAAAATCAGATAAAAGGACTCAGTTTCATTGACAGACAAGCTATAAGGACAAAAATAACCTGCTCACTTAAAATTGCAAACTGTAGCAGAAACAAAAAAGAAAATGTTAAAACTCACCTTAGAATTTCTTGTTACTCATGACACCTTCTAAGACAGTCTATGATACTTTGTAACTTTACAGTTCACAACTGCCAAGAATTCACAGAACTTTATCTTTTTTGCTCCTGCCCTCTCATACAGCTTCCTATCTTCTAGCACATGATGTAAACCCTCTTATACTTCCTTGCCTTGTGTGATTGGACAATGGAGTCTTACATGCTAGTCAGACAGCAAAGGTATTTCTCTTACATTTCTTTAAGTTTTAGGATTGACTTAGCTCTCTTCTGCCTCAAGTAACAAATCTTTGTCTCTAAGGTGTTTCCTCCTACTAAAACGTTCTCAGCTCTACTTCTAAAGTTAAATCATTAACTTCTATAATAATCCTTTGGAAGAATTAAGGCTTGGTATCAACAATCTCAGAATTTTTATCCAATCTCGTTGGTAAGACCTGGAGACAGAGATCTATATTTTAGTACATTCATGATCTGTCTTAGACAAGACCTCAGAAATCTGAGGTCCCATTGCCCTTCTTTTGTTTACATTAGCAGTAAATGAATAATGTAATTAGTTTAAAAATCAATCTGAGAAAATAGATACAGAGACACCATAACGTCTTCAGTGCCTTGCTGTAAAGTACATGCAGTTAACACTTTGTAGCCATTTTTTCTTCTGATGCTATTGTATCCTTTTAATTCTTATTTACCGTGTCTTGCAGGAATATTTTGAGGATTAAATTCTGAATGACAGTAAAATACTTTGAAGGAATAAATATATTCTGCATTTTTGCAACTCTTCTCAGCTTCAAAATCACTGCTTTCCATTACTCTCTCTATCAAAGAATTGATTGGTTTTGTTGTATACAGCAATATAGTGGAAGTCTTTTCCAAACACGCCTTCATATTTTATGTTACGTGTTAGGTACAGAAGCATTGATTCCTCTTTCAGACAGTGCTCCTGCTTATTTACTAACTGGAATAAACTGTTCACATATGATTCCTTCAAATTCTTTAGTATATTTTTCCTAACAGCATTAGAATTAGAATTAAGTAACAAACCTTAGCTTTGAGTTAAATTCTGCACACTCAAATAGCTCTTCTCAGAAAGAGACTCCAACACTGAAAACTGTTACTCTTCATAAACTTTTTTATAACTACAAGTACTGAAGTACCAAAAGACTACTCATTAGTGTAACTTCTAGTACGACCTACCCATTATACCGCCACAACTCAGAGGGAAAAAACCAGTCTTATACAACTTGCACTAAGTCTAATGTAATACATTTTTTCAGTTGGTCCAGTTAGGGAATTGCATTACTCCAGTACAAAGAGCATAGTTTTCAAGGTTTTGGCCAACTGTAACCAATATACTAGCACAAAATATGTTGGTTTGTTAGAACTGATACCTAAGAGTGGCCTCCCTGTAGCAGAGAGGAAGCTCCAAACATCTGCATTTGTAAACACTTGCAGTGTAAACTCTGTCAGATTGGAATATGAGCAGGGGAAGCTTGTGAGTGAAATAGGCGTGCAAATAAAATTTCCAGGTGTAAATATAGTGTTATATATAGTGGCATATAGTTATGCCACTTTATGCTTCTTAACTTCAGTAAATTAGAAAAACTAGGGCTACAGTGACACGTTACAAATAATTGGCATTATATGCATAAGGCTACATAACAATGCTTATCAAATGAAAAACAGGTTCCTGCTAACACACAGTCACAGAGGAGGGCCTGCAGCACAAGAAATGCCTTATGATGGGAGCTCATTAAGCAAGAGTGCATATTCCAACAGACCTGCCCAATATAATGCCTTTTGCAGTGATATTCTACCTGCCAAGTGTACCTGATCAACGCTTTACAAACCAGGCCAGCTGGCCAGCCACGTAAGTTTGGGAAGACAAATCATGAATGAGACCTCTAGAAGTTCATGATACACCACCAAGCAAACAAGGAAAGCAAGAAAGGTGCCAGATGAACAAGACTTGGATGATACAACTGTTGCAAACCCTGAAAAAGACAGTCTGCCCTAGAAATGGTATAACAGATCCCTAAAGGAGAGTCATGGCATATTAAACCTACCAACATGTAGAACCTGACATATTTTGATTCTTCAGGTTAATATCTAAGAAGAGAAAGAAAAGTACAGTTTACACTCAATTTATACTTTTGTTAACTAAACATTGAGAAGGAAACAGTAATAGACATTAACACTTACTTGACATCTGTGGTCTACACCCTGCAGCTGCTTTTGGAGAGAATTAATGCTTCCAACAAATCTATGGTAACTTAGACCAAACAAAACAGTACTTCAAAGAAAAGTGTGAACTTTTCTCAGATGTATTAATTTTAAAGGCCCATTATAACCTTATAATGCCCCTGCTTATATTACTAGTTTCAGCTTTTCAGCAAGATATTCAGCCAATGCAGAGATACAGTATATCTGTAGAGGTCAAATTGTGTACAGATAACTCTGTTCAGACAAGGTAGCAATCTGTTAAAACTTTAGTTGATTGTAATGTGCAGTTTTAAGTGAAGCGTTAATCATGCTTGTCCAGGAACCAGTTTGTTGTTCAATTTAATTAAATCCATATAGTTAAGAAATTTTATGCATACATTTGTACCAGCCAAAGGTGTTATTTTAAAATTGAAAATAATTTAAATTATGTACTGACATATTTTTTTACAAATTGCACAAATAATGTAAGAAATTTAGAATTAAACAATGAAAAAACTCTATGCTTAGTTGGTCAAACTTAACCAATCTGTCTCAACTACTCACTCTTTCTTTTTTCTTCCATAATTCCAGTTTCTGTACACTGCAGTTGACAAATCTTCCTGCACTTTAAGTATTGGCAGATAATTGACATTTAAATCTAATAAGACTTTGCATATTACATAAAATTCTTTTGGAATAACCACTTCTGATCAACTGTGTGAAGACCAAAGCAAGTCGCAGATCTAAACTAAACTGATTTCTAACAAGAGTAATCTGAAAGAGGCCCACAGACTAAACTGATAAAAAAATTCAGACTAGCTTTTTCCCCCGAGACCTGAATGCACTGAATCAATTTATTTTTCTTTCAACTAATTCTATAAAATAACTGGGGGTTTTGTCACTGTTGTTTTTCTCTAAATCTTATCTCTCTAGTCTTTAGCACTTTGCAGCTGGCTGGTTGGCTAAGCCCAAGTGAGGACAGGATTCTGGCTAGGTATAGTAAAAATAAAAGGAGTGTGAGAGGCAAAGAAGGCAAGAAAGAAGGCAAGAAAGACTCAAGTCACAGGGTAATGACTGTGTTACATAAATTGCTATTGATGCCTTCTTAGTAGAAGAGAGAATGTAAAATTAAATGGAATAACAGTAGGGATACAAAATTTATGAAAAGAAGCAAACTATACCTGCTGCATTTAACAGCTACTCAAAAGAAAGAAAATCTTTGCTATGAAATTATATCTCAAGTTGTGGTCTTTGAGCTCTTCAGGACATGTTTTAGAACTAGCTGAAGGGTAGAAGCAGAAGAGTCAAAGTACTAAGTGTGGTGAAGGAGTTGTTTAGAAAGAAGAGAACAAAAAGCAAAGAAACCAGAATATAACTTAGTGCATAGTTAAATCTTAAGGCTATTTCTTGCATCTGTCTTGCCTCACTAAAACTGCTAGATGCAGTATGGAAGGCTTTAGTACTTTAAAAAGAAAAGGCTTCTTTATCCAGAATTTCTAAATGGTAAGAATAGAACAGTGGTAAGTCCTTTCTTAAACATAAGTTACTGTGATAAACATGAACCCCTACCAGTGTTAGAAAGATAAATAACCTGAAAACATAGACATTGAAAGTGATTCTGTTCACTGCATAACAGTGCAGCTGTCTTGTACAGTGCATTGATTATCTCTTGTCTATAAGCAAAAATCCAACTCACAAACTGCTGGGATGGGGTAAATCAGTGACTCCTTAGGCACAATAAATATTCTCACCCACACCCTGCTGAGGTGCCAGAAACTTGCAATACAGCTTCACAAAAAAACAATTTAATTCTTTATTTTATATTTAATTGTAATTTATTCCACCGGTGGTAGCTTTCTGTAATGAGAAAAAGCTTTGTCCATCTGTCCCTAAAATGTTGCGCATTATGTGTATTTCTTTCTTGATGCAGACTGAAAGCTGTGCATACCAGAAGTCAGTTTTACTTACAGTATAAAATGCTGCTAAGATAGCAATGTCATCTATACTTTATTATGGCATCTGGGAAAGAAGGAATTGGTTAAAGATGCAATATGAAGAAAGAAAAGTGAAAGAAAAGTCCTTCTCTCACATGGAAGCGGAGAAAGATCTCCAGACAATGTTTTGGCAATTTTTAAGCACTCTAAGTAACAACTGCTGCTACTATGACACTGCACAGGCATCATTGCATGTGCAGCTGCATGGTGACCTAGTTCAGACAGTTAAGTGGCTAGTTTTTGGCTCTCATAGCAGATGAGGTTGGTATCACAGCAGTTGTCACTCCAGTTATTTGAACCATTGTAAAAACATACCTTCAAAAGGGATTTCCAAGGCTCAGAACTGAGAAACTCTACTGTACATATCTAGGTAAAGAAAACTGAAAAAGCCAAGAAGATTATTAAGTAAAATACAACAAACATGTAGGTGTGCTAGTTTTGGCTGGGATAAAATTAGTTTTATTTACAATAACTGGAATGGGTCTATGTTTTGGATTTGTGCTGGAAACTGTTGATAAAACAAGGATGTTTTAATTACTGCTGAGCAGGGGTTATGCAGAGTCAGTGCTTTTCCTGCTCCTCATCCAATCCCACCAGTGAGGAGGCTGGAGGTACACAAGGAGTGGAAGCCAGGATAGTTGAGCCCAAATGACCACAGGGTCAGATTATATGGGTGTCATGCTCAATATATAAAACTGAAGGGAAAAGGATGGTGGGAATTGGTGATAGGGTGCTGCTCCCCTAGGGATGGCTGAACAACCATGTGCCCATGGGAAGGGGTTAGGGGTTAGGTTTTTTTTTTAATTTACCTTAATTTAAAAGTTATTTTTATTTTGACACTTTTCAATTTAAACTTGAGTCCATTCCTCTTTGCCGCACTCTTATCTATCACAAAGTATTCTCTGTTAAGATGACTTAGGCAAACTTCAGTGCTTCAGTAAGGAACATAGTACAATTATCCCCTTGTTGTAAACGTTCAAGCTGTTTTCTTGTCCAAGCAATTCCTAAATGCACCTTTCTTAACTCCAGAGGGATTTTTTTTTCTCTGCCATCCATCACTGAGATGTTGTCATAATCTCCTATACGGTGCTTGAGAACTGAGCCAGTGTATATGCCTCATCTGGCCTCTGCAGCTCCTCAGACAGGGAATTGAGTGTGACAGCCAACACCACATCATGCTTGGTGCACTGAAGGTTCCTTGGTAGGCTCCAGGAAACCTAACCAACTCAGCTGCAGGATGGTGTCTGCAACAGCTGTCCCACACATCATTGAGCACCAAGGCAGCCAGCATTGCTCACCCTGGAAGAGTAACCATGAGTTAAGGCCTTCAGCTGAGTGACTGAGGCTCACAACTGGGTTCAAGCCAACACAACTCTCCAAACCTCAATTAATCTAACAGCTGCTGTGACTATCTTCCTCTCGTATACCCACATGGTGAGTAGCTTCCTTCAAGATCTCCTTCACTGATGACGGAACTGTTTTCCTGTTGATCTGACCTCTTTCACCCTTGCAGGGTGTTCAAAGGTCTGGTGCCAGATGTCAGTCAGTAATGTCCCCAACAATCCTCTTGCAGAATGACAGAGCCTTACAGCGCAGATGTGGTTTCATAGGGAAGAAGGCAGGTAAGCTGCTTCCACTTTCCAGCGCCGTGTTCTGTTGTTTACAGCACTCTCTCACTCTGCTATTTTCCTTTGACACTCACTCTGGGAACATTTGGACACACAAAATACATTTTGCTTGTGTGTTGTTTTTTTGGGGTTGAGTTGTTCGGTTTTTTCCAATAACGACTATGCGTCTCGTTAAACCATGCTGATCACTGGCAAGGAGCGGGTGTAGATATTTGGATTCAAGGAGGAAGGCCAGCTTCCTGCCAGGGAACAGTCCAAACCTCCTTAAGCACGCTTCATCCCCGCTTGTGACCACGTGAAGTGAGAAACGCGGTTGCATTTGTCGTCGGGCCGTGATTTTACACCGAAAACCGCACACAAAACCCCTGCGCAGCGCAGTATCAGGCGACCCGCTTCGGACTGCGGCCGCGGCGCTCAGCTCATGGCGCTTCTCGGGCAGCGCCCTGCGCCCGCACACCGGGATGGGAGTATTCCCAGCGCTAGGGAGAAGGCAGGTAAGGGCAGATGGCCGGCGGGAGCTGCAGCGAGCCCGCCAGCTCCGAGAGCGACCGCACGGCTTCCCCGTGCTGTGCGAGGCCCGGCGGCGGAGCTCCGGCTCACCACCCCCGCCGCTCATCGCCCCCGCCCGAGGCTCCTCCTCCCGCTGCCGGTCGGTCCCAGGGCGCAGGGCTGACATCACGCCCGGGGTTTCCATCCGACCGCGGGAGGGGGAGGCTGAACGGAGCGGCGGCGTGATGGCGGCGGTCGCCAGGACTTAGGAGTCGGCGGCGGAGCGGAGCTGCGCCCACCCCGGTTCTCCCTGCGCTCCTCCCAGCGTGGTCCTGACCCCATTGTTCGAGCGATAGAGCGAGCGAGCCCGCGGCGCGGGCAGCGCGGAGCCGACAAGAGCAGCGGCGGCCGCCCAGGCCCGGACGCGGCCGCGGGAGCCGCCCGCGACCCGGGGCTGCGGTACGAGCGGCAGTACGCCCCGCGGGGCGCATCGAGGCCTCGGGCCTTGGGGGTCCCGGGGAGGGTTGGGCCGGCCGGGCCCCACGCACTGCAGGTAGGCAAAGGCCGCCATGGCTCCCTTCGCCGGCCGGGAGATGAAAGCCAGAGGGGGGCGGGCGGTGCGGAGGAAATGCGGGCCCGCTGCCGGTCTCGAGGGGGGTCGATGCCCGGCGCCGGGCTGGCTCGTCGGGCCCTCTGCCTGTTCTCTGTGGACAAGAGGGAGGGATTCTCCGGGACCGAGGTGGGCAGTGTGGCCGAGTTGCTCCCGCGCGCTCCTGCGGGGGGAGCCAGTGCGGAGCACCCGGGCGGCCCGAGAGCGGCTCCGCTCCGGGCCGTGGGGGGCGCCGGGGGAAGCGATCGTGGAGGGCGGCGGCGATGGCCTTGGAAGCGCTGCCAGAGAGCGGCGCCCGTGCAGGCCGCGCCGATTGCGGTGCGAGCGGGCGGCGCTGCCCGCGCTCCCTGTGGGCGGGCAGCGAGAGAGCGGCGCGAGCGGTGGAGGATGAGAGTCGAGATCGGATCGGCCCGAAGCAGAGAGCAGGCGGCGGGGAGAAAGTTTTGCTGCCGCCCGCGATGTTTCCTGGGTGCCCAAGGCGCGGCGGTTCGTGCCGTCGCGGGATCTCTCGGCGCCCTCCTACTTCCCCGCGGGGTCCCCAGTCGTTCTTCGCGGCCCCGCTGTGTCTGCGGGGCTCCTCCGATCTCGCTGCCGTTTCTCATCGCCATTGTTCGCGGTCTGGAGCGGCCCGGTGGTGTCAGCGCAGGGCAGTGCCCGCCCCAGAGCGAGAGTTCCCTCACCACCGCCTCGATGGGCTCGGGTTTGGGCTGTAGCTTGTTCTTGGGGAGCACCCGGGGCAGGCAAGACCCTAATCGCCTTCACACCACTAAGTCCATGAGGGCGCGAGTTGATCTGATTATCGTTGAGCTTATACTTGCGGCCTATTTACCGTGAGCCTAAACTTTCTCTGCCTGCATCGAATACTGACTGCGTAGTAATCGGGCCTAGGAGACTAATGTATACGGAATAATGATCATTCCATCTCTGGATCTTGCTGATTTGATTTTGTGGAAGCTCGTGTACAGTCTTTTATCTTCTTGCCTCTGCCCACAGCTGTAAGTGGGTAGCATTACGTGTGTTCCTGGAAATGCTTGCACTATGTTTTGTGTATGAAATACATTTTACTAAGAAGATCTTAGCAGAGCATTAATATTTACCTACCTCATCTAGTAGGCATTTTTCTTTAATATTTAAATCTGTTTTGTCCTGCATTCAATACTATGCCCAAAGTTAAGACACGACGTATAGTGCAGATAAGCAATAAACTGTTCTCACCCCACAGTACTAATGAAAATGTAATTTCTGTAATTTTTCCTATTCTGGAACTAGTAGTTCAGCAGAAATTACCATCTTTATAGCACCATCCATGAAAAGTTGCCTAAAGAAGCATAATGGCAAAAAGAAGTGTGCTAGAACCCTGCTGCAGTCAAACAAAACGCAAGACAATTTTCCCCTGCATTTTGCGTATTTTATTTAGATCTTCCAGATTTTAAAAAATAATTAATATGAAGACCTGTTGTTATCTGGACATTATTTTTTCTTGTTTTCACAGCAGGAATTTATATTTTTTTTTCCTCAGAAAAGGAAACAGTGATAAAATGGTCAGCCATGAACAGGTAACACACAAAAAAAAGCTTTTTTTGAGTTACAGACATGATGTCAAACATTCCCCCTTTCACTGTTAGTTGGAAAAAAAAGTTTAGTTTTGGTATATCTTTAATTGCAAACATACTTTAAAATTGTGTTAATGTTTCCCTTTCCTATTTTAGGTGTTTCGGGAGAAATCTTGAATACCCGCTGAGAACACTAAAGCAAACACTTACAGTGTCTGGAAAACATACAGAGTAGCAAGAAGTGGATTCCTGATATCCACCTTGTACCTTGAGTGGACTTCTATTTATTTTTTTAAACTTTTTAATATTTACAATGAATGGGCACAGTGATGAAGAAAGTGTAGGAAACAGTAGTGGAGAGTCAAGGTAAGCACTTGTTTATTTCAGTTATTCTTGGCTATGTATTTTCTTACATTTTATTTACTAAAACAAATTTATATTTGAACTGAATGCTGAGATGTAGTGGTTAGCAGGCAGATCATCGTTAGGAAGACCAGCTTTGCTTTCATACAGGTGCTTAATCGGCTTGTTACGTTCACATCATTTCAGCTAAGAATGGGTGTTATCATGTATATATCTTACATAATGAAGCTGAAGTAGTATTAAAGCCATGTCAGCATCCAGCAGCATAGTATCTCTCTTGAAGGGAAAAAAGTGCCTGAAAAAACAAATTCAAAACCATTGAATTAAAATGTTAAAGCTATCCTCTATAAAGTGCAAGGCACACATGCATAATATATGTTGTATAAAACCCTAATTAAGGTGTCTTTAAAGAAGCAGTGATTCACATCAGTTTTTGATATGAAATACTTTATGATTCTGTCATTCTTCAGAGCTGTCAGAGTTGTGTAGCTGAAAGTGTTAACTTTGTTTTTGGAAGTGAAAGAACTGTTGTCCATCTGTGTTCTTAACTAAAAAGAAACCTAAAATCAGTTCTCTAATGTCAAATTACAGTCTTCTATCAAGTGCAGAACGTTAAGATGTTTGGAGAAGGATTAGAATGTCCTTGTGTTTATGCCGGGTGACAGCCAGCTTGTAGGGCGTGGAATTAAGTTCACTTACTAGAACAGTTCTAAGTTTAAAAAGTCCTCCTGCGCTACAGAGTTCAGATTTCTAAAACTGGAAATATGATAAACCTAGAGGTTTAAAAATCAACTTACCAATAAAAGGTGAGCATTAGACTTCTCCTCTAAGAGGTGGTTTGTGACTGTGCTGTTTTTCTGCCCCTCTTCCTGTCAGATTACAGCCTGTTCAACTGGTTAGCTAATTCTGTCAGTCAGAGGGCCATAAAGAAAACTACGTTCTGCAGACTATGAAACTTCCAGCTGGGTAGAGAGAGATCTGAATTATTGCCTCAAGAGAAGAAATGCAAGAACAACATATAACTGCCAGCTAATCAGACAGCCTGTGCTGGCCATCAAACTTCTACAGTGTATGATGGACTGGGAAGACAGGGAAGAGAGAATTGTTTAGGAGACTCTGGGTACAAATCTCAAGGAAATTTATGAACAGTGAAACTAAAGAGACTTTTATAATTTTCTATTTCTATGTCAAGATTCCGGTTATGTGTAGAAGTGTCCTAGAAAGACAGTAGATTTTCAATTTTGTGAATAATTCGTAAGCTCTTAACACATAGTAATTTTGGAAGATTTCTGCTTCCTCTGAAGTTGATACTGTTACAGTTAACAAACAAGTATGAAGTCTCTTATGGGAAATAATATTGCTTGCTGCTCAAAAAAAAAAAGGCAAAACAAAATCTTCCAAGAAGTATGAACCTACCTGGCACAAGTTAGCATGTGAATTTTCTTACTGCTTGAAAGAAGCCAGCTTGCTAAAGGTCTATGGAGAAGCTATTTTGTATTGAACTGTGATTGCTTATAACTATCTGTATATCAAAATTAGTTAAAAGCTGTAGCAGTTCATAAGACTAAAGTAATTAAATGTCATGAAGTTCCCTTGAATTTAATGAAAAATAAGTATCAGGAGGATGGCACAGTGCTCCAAACTTCATTTTTGCCTGGAAAGTGAGACTTTATTCTTCCACTTAAATGTCCTGCTGAGAACATCTTAAAACTTCAAAAATTTTAAAATCTAAACAACTCTTTTTCCTAGACTTGTGTCACTTGATAACCCCATAGTCTTAATTCACAGGCAGGCCTTGGAAAGTTTATTTTCATGTTCATTATCAGAAAGCTGTTTGTATAAGTGAAGCAAGAAAACTTGGCATTTAAAATGATAGAACTCTCTTCTGTCTAACCTAGTTCCGTTATTAAAATAATGCAAAATATTTTTATCTGACTTAGCCTTGGGTTATAGCTGAGTGGTGTTTTACTTTAATGTGTAGATTTCCAGTACTCTAAATGATTTTTACCCTAAGGTGAGGTACCTTAGCAAGCTGCAGCTGTAGACAGATACTTTACTGTAACTTGGGATGTGTTGCTGTAATTATCCTTCTAATCTGGATGTGTGAATTTTAGAGAATGGAGGTAGAAATTGGGAACAGAATATGTTTCCTAAGCTTATAGTGATCCCATTCTGTTCAGAATGCTCAGGGTGGAAATGAAATAAGTGAAGAAAGAAATTGAGAATTGCTGCTGGGAGTGAATGGCAAAGAAGATCAAATTAAATAATTAGTAGGAAAAAAGAAGAGGTGAAGATGGGTACAGTGATCATTTCAGTGGCAGCATTGGTGTTAAGTAGGAGAAGTCTTTGAAAACTTGTGTCAGTTTGCAAATTTGATACTTCAGAAGTGCAGTAAAGCAGTTCGCTTGCCTTTGGTATATGGTGTCAAATTCCATTCCTGTGTTGTTTTATTTTCGTTACTTTCATTTATTTTCATTCATTTCAAATTTTCATTCATTTTACGTTCATGTTGTTTAATGGAAACACCATGACTTGAAAAAGTTGTTGAAAGCTTGTAGTATTCTCAGCAGTAGGAGAGCTGGAGAAGGGACTGATCATAGACCTTCGACTTAGTGCGCTGTGGTAAGGGATTGTAGCTTGCCTTTATTGACCATGTCTAGCTATGAAGACGATTGTTTTTTCTTAAATGAGAAGAATGAACAGTTTGCCACACTGCTTCATACCTTTCCAGCACTGCATCTATTAATCTGTCTGCTGGATCACTAGAAAACTTTCCCTGCTTGCAGGTATTCATCCTGAAGTTCTCTTTTGCTACAGGTGGAAAAGTGCATGGCCACACCATCTGGACTTTCTTTGCCTATTTCATCCTCTGAAGCTCTAAATCAGTACTAGAACTGAGCATGATGGAAATTCTTGCAAACATTGTTGACTAGTCTTGTTTCTTGGTCCAGTTTCTGTCCAGTAATCACAATGGAGTCTAGTTTCCAGTTTCTTGTTTACTAGAAATAACTATTCTATAATGTTTTTATGTAGCTGAAAGTAAAATATTCCAAATACTGTTCATCTGGATAGCAAGTGAGTGTAGACGCATACTTATTAGCAGTATGCTGAGAAGCTTACTCAAGCAGAGTATGTCCGTATAGTGTTCTTGACATCACTCAGTACAATTCATCATATAAACTTCAGTATGAATACATACATTCAAGTTACATAGCATTAAGACAGCTTAATCAGCAAGGAAGGGCAGTTGTACCTGAACTGCAAGACAAGTGCCAGGTAGAACAAGGACTGCAGCAATGAAATGTTGGCACTATTTGAATAACAATCTGATTTCCTGTCTCTTTGCTGTTATGTGTTTCTGCAGAACAAGGTAGCATATCTTTCTTTCCTAGGTAAAAAGGCATGTGCTCAGTGTTGCTTGAGTGGAAGGTAGCTGGCCATTTTTGCAGTAAGCAGGAAGAACCTGCTTACACCAAAGACTTCTACAAGTTTTTACATACTTGAAAGTTGATGTTAAAATAAGATAGCAATTTCAGTGGATTTAATTTGTTTTGTGGACTGCGTAATCTGCGAACCACATAATTAAGTAAAGAGTAAAGACGTGGTCAACAGGCTTCAGTTTACTATATAAATGCATGCCTTCCATAGAAAGTAAAGAAGATTTGTTTAAAGCCGTGACTTTAGGTTCTTGCTTTCCTGAAATCTAAGTGGGAGTTAAAATAGAAATTGACCATATTTGCAGAATTACTTGTATGCGCTGGCTTCTTTTTAATAGAGGAGTTTAATAGATGCTATTAGTAAAAATGTGTGTATACAGCAAGAGAGAGCCTATAAATAAAACTGTATATATTTAGATACATATTCACTGCACAGGAATCCTCAGATCAACGAAAGTACCTGAATGGTAAAGAAAACTGTTGGTAGCATGTACTGTAAACAGCTAGTGGATAAAGCAAGCTCTTTGCAGTATTTTTCTCCTTAATTAACAAATGGTTATTTTATCAGGAACAATCATTTAAAGAATTAAGCGTACTAAAGTATGATAAGGTGTACAAATCCAAGTTAAAAGCATCTTTTCCCTTCTTTTTGGAAGAGTTCAGAAAGAGCATGTATCCAAGCCCAAGTATTTTTTTCCTAGAAACCTTTCTAACTAAAAGAAAAAATTAAAAATTCATGGTCTGGCTCTCGATCTGCATGTGATCTTAACTTTGGTTTTGTAACTCCTACTGAGTTTATCCCTGTGTTTTGTGTAACCCATCTGGATGTCACATACCTGTACCACATATTTTTTAAATTCCTTTATTCTGAGAGTTTCAGGATTTTAGCTGATGCAAGCTTTTCATGTTCCTCAAAACGAAGTGTTATGATACCGACAGCGTATATATCAGACTGGTCCAGATGTGGTCCCTCAGCTGTCTTCAGCTGTTTTCTTTGTTTGGTTGGTTTTGTTTGTTTGGGTTTTTAAGGTTTGTTTTGTTTGTTTGTTAAATTCCATGTAATACTTTTTTGCTGGTAGTCTCTAAGGAGCTTCCAGTAAAGACATCGTGTTGCTGCTGCATCCAGCTATGTGTTGAAGGTTTCTCAGATTACACAACAAAGTAGTAGACCCCTGGGTAATCAGTGATACCTCCTGCTTGTGAAGGGTTCCTGGAACAACTTTGTACTCTTAAGATGTGTGACTTGCATCTTTACAATAAAGACTTGCAGTGTAGTTCATAGGTTCATGAAAGTTGGTAGGTAATCAGTTTAATTTTGGTAACATTGCTTTGCTTAGAGTAGTAGCAGCAAATAATTCGTCTGCAGGATGGGAAACACAATATTGGTGAATGTTAGCCCACACCAGGAAAATTCAACGCAGTTCGTACTCTGTAATAGCTGAGAACAGGAAATAACATTTGGCAGATTGAACATTATCCTCTTTGTGCCCTCTGTTCTCTACTGGCAATGATGAATAAGCTAAATCTGTCTTATGCATGGTAATTAAGTAAATAGTTAAGATTTCTGGAAGAAATAAAACTACTATTTACATAGCATTTGCATATAGAAACTTACTTGTCATTTTATGAGTTTGGCATTTAGTATCTGTTACTTCTGCACATTTTGAATGGGCTCTTCATATTCCTATGCTTTTCTTCCTTCAGCTTTTTTTTAAAAACCCAGCCACCATACATCAAAGGAGACAGTCCATTGTCATCTCAGATTAGTTTCAAAGACTTTGCAGATAGTAATCCCTTTACTTTTTTTTAGTGTGTTGAGCTTTAGTTTGCTTAAATTGTTACACTATCTTACTAGCCTTGAAACAGAAGATAACTAAGGTAACATTGTCTAATGAACGCGCTTGAAATAAGTGATGTTAAATTAGATGTTACTGGATCAGTTACTATCCTAGACAGGAGTCTAAATTTTCTGTCAGGTCTTTCACAGTTTGACTTGTTTAGCTTTCCATTTTAGGATTTGTATTCCTAGTGCCTAGTTTCTCATTGTATGATCCTCTCAGGGGCATCTTGTTCTACAGAATCAACTAGTGAAGCTGAACTTAAGACCGTGGCAGCTAAACTAATGGCTGTGTGGCAGGGTACTTGTTTTGAGCCTGTCATTTCCCCAAAGTGTTCCCCAGTTTCATTGCATAGGTATTTATTTGGGGAAGTTGGAAAAAAAAATATATTTGTTTTAATCTGTTACCTCCTTTGGTACATTCTTTAACCTATGTTGCTTTTCTTTCAAGGAGTTCACAAATAAATACTGAATAGATACATTCATAGATTTGAACATATAGGGAGTAGGCATAGATTTGAACATATAGGGAGTACCCAGAGACAGTGTTCATTAAAAAAACAGTCAAATTCTTTCAGAGTGTTTCTAAATTCCATACCAAATCAGATTTGACATGTGCTGCTGTACAGTTGGAACTATCATGGGCTAGAAGTAAGAGATTTCTTAAGTGCGTATCCTGGAAAATGCTCATTCTAGACTTTACACCTCAGTTTGTAAACATACATGAAACTAATTTTTCATGTAGAACTTCCATCCTGACACCTGCTATTCATTTTCAGTGTATGCTATTGGCCTGCTACTGAAAGTTACTGCTGACTGGTAAATTTATTATCATTACTGGCGTTTGTTTGCACAGTACAGAAATCGTCTCACTTCAGAAGTACCAAGAAGATCATTAGTGCTTTATCCATCATGCTTGTTTCTATTTTCCATATCCTTATGAGGGTCCACTGTTCTGCAAAGTCTTTTATACTAGTGTTAGTTTAGTTTGGAGAGGGGATGTTGGGTTTTTGAGTGTTTGTTTTTTCTATTTCAGTTGGGCTAAGTGAGTGCAATTTAAAGTTTCTTATTCAGGAGCATCTTTAAACAAATAATGACATTTTCATAATACCTTCTAAAATGAGTAATTTGCTTGGAGGTGGAGGAGGGAAGAAGGCTTATGTGACACAGAAGATGAACTTTATGTTTTGATTAATGGACTTAAGTGCTTAAAAGCATAAATGGTCTTCAATGGTTATCTTAGCAAACATTGTATTACTGTATCTAGTATAATAACACCTCTGTTATGTAGCTTAACTTGCTTTGCGCTGTTTGCATCGGCACTTCATGTTGTGGTCTTGATAGTCTTAATAATTTCTGGAGCCATTTGGTTTTTTGGAATCCCAGCCATCTGGGAAGAAGGTAAGAAAAGAAGAAAAATTGGACAATAAAATAGAATTAGTTTGAAGAAGTCAGCAGTACAAGACCAGAGCAAGGAAGGGATAAACATAATGTGACAGATTCACAACAAGCATTCTTAGTTAACTGAGAATGAAGTCTGTTACGCTGATAGTTCCTCTGATTATGTTAGGTAAAGTGACTGTTCTGCCAGAAGACTTGAATGAAAAAATTAGGTTCCAGCTCTTCACTGTCCGGTAGAGAGACCATCTTGACTAAGTTTGGAAAGGCTGAGGGAGAGACAGAGGTAGGTCCTAATTCATGCTGCCTAAAAATGGAGTTTTCTTTTAGTTACTGGTTTTAATCAGGCTTTTTTTGGAAGAAAGAAAAAAGTAGATGCAGATGCATGGGCAAAAGTTGAAGTTGTATCTAGGCAATCTGTCCTTGTTTTCCATAGGTATCTACAGGAGTGTCAGTAAGGTATCTACTTTTGTGCTTTGCTGAACTGAAGTATCTACAGGAGTGTTTTTAAGGTATTCGCTTTTGTGCTTTGCTGAACTGTTTCCAATAGAGCAACTTAAGCAAAGACCCTGGGTTGTATGGGAAGAAGAATTGTCAAGAAATAACACACTTGGCCTCTCTTTTTCTGTAAAACAAACCCTTAAGAGGGGAAGCCAGAAGCCCTGTTCCTGAGACAGTATTTGTGTGATAGCATTACACAGCAGCAAGCAGCAAGTTGTTACGGTATTCCAGTATTTTAGGAAATGTCTAATGTTCCTTGCCATCATTCCCCTAGAGATATAGCACCAGAATCTCAGTAATTTGTGATGTCAATTCAGGTGATTAATTTTGTGAAAGTCAGTGGTGCTACTTTGCACCAATGGGCATTACTTGTTGCAAGGAAAGTTGGTCATATTAGGGACCCTAGTTAAACTGTATCAGCTGACGCTTAAAGTTCTTTGGCTAGAAAATAAATTGCTTATAGACTGTGCCTGGAAAAATGAAGGTGAAGTTAAAGAATCCCATAGGCCAACATGGAAAAGAAAGCAATCAGATATTATGACTACCTCACTGCTATTATCTCCCTGTGTTTTTAATACCTTTATTGCAGAACTTAGGTTCTGTTTCTTAAGTGCAGGTAAACTGCCTTTCTATCAGACAGGTATTTTGTCTGTATCATAGCAATAATTTTAAAAGTCAAATTTTAGCATAGTGTGAAATACTCTCACCTATCATTTGGTTTGCATTAGTAGCTTCCATTGAGTATTTTCAGCTTCATTGAGTATTTTCTTACTTTGCATTTCCTTTCCTTTTCCACTTCAGGGAAGATTAAACCATTTCTGAAATTCTGCTAATACAAGTTGTTGAAATCAGAGATTACTTAAGAGATTATTTGTCTTCATGCTCGGAAAAGCTTTTAGACCTCTCTCCAGCTGATTGTAATTATTTTTGCCTTGTTGTAGCTGATTGTTGGGTGTCCCATTTCAGCAGATGAAGAAAATGTCAGCTGAGCTACTAAAAGTCTGTCTGAAACTTCTGTATGTATTATCCTATGACCTTCAGAAACTCAAACAATTGCATTTCAAAAACTGGTAAATGGGCTCAAAATTTGCAGTGGTGCTGCTAGACACAGCAGTGTGGTTTGAGTTCTCTATGCTATTGAGTGTTTTTATCAGTCACATTTGCAGTTCCATGTACTAGGGGAAAGAAGGTGTTACACCATGTAGGAGATGTGCTAAAATTGAGTAGTACCAAAGATGCCTTTTTCATTTGAAGTTGGTTTAGTGTTTTTTCCTAGATTCCATGTTGATTTCCACTGGTGTATGCCTCGGTTTCAGGACAGCAGTCTCAAGAAATATTCCCTGATTGTTCCTACTTGTTTCTTCCATGTTTTCATAGATGTTTAAGGATGTTTATGAGAACAGAAGTGGTTTTGAAAAGCTCTGTCTTCCCTTCGACACCATAGGGGACATTAGAGAGGGCAACAGTATCAGTGTCAGAAAAAGTTGTTTTTATATATCCTCACCAATAGATGGATGTATTGGTGAGGACTGAATGTGTTTTCAAAGTGTGGCAGAGCATACTGTTCCCAGTATGAATTGTGTAAATATTTCTGTAACTCAGAGCAAAGGTAGGAGCAGTTAAAGAGAAGTTTTACAGTTCTGTTTCTCGTTTCTGTGTTCCCCTTTTACTATGAGGAGATGACAGATGTAAATGCTCTCTTTGAATCCGTGTGTGTAAATGTATATACCACTTCTTAAGTAATTCCATTTCAACTCTTTAAGTTTAGCACCTAGCATACTAGGATTTAATCTGAATTACTGCTCATGTGGAAGAGGGTCGTAGTTAATTTTGCAAAATGGATTACAGACTGATGTTTGTTTTTAATAACCAAGGCTTGCTCCTTGTCTGGGTGAAGGAGGACTTCTCTCCTTTACCTTTTTTGTTTAGTGCCTTAGTGCAGTGGTCTCCAAAATTGTTGTTTGTGCACTCCTGTCAATATTTCAGCATGCATCTCAATGTATATATATTTCATTTATGAAGTATATAAATATAATAATACTTGTACTAAAATCTACCTGTATAAAACATATACAAGAATTAGAAAATTTAAAATTATGAGATAAAGATTTAATATTTGAAATTATATTTTTATTGGTAAAAGAACCCTTTTAGCACTTAACAAAAATATTAAGAATATTCTTGTTTAGTAATATCTTGGTTTAACATTTTCTGACACAGTGGCTTGAAGGTATGGTTCTTCATTAAGTTTATTTTGTTACCTTATTTTAATGACTAGCACATCTGAAGAGGATACCCAGCAAAGATACTTGACTTCATATGGAAGAAGTGCATTGTCTACTGCTCACTTACTAAGTTGTAGTACTATTTTTTTCAATCCCATCAGCTAATTACGTGAAGGTTTTTATTAAATTTTGTCCAGTAAATTTCCAAGTACCCTGTCAGTCATTTCATGCATGTTAATCTGAAGGGATTGCAGTTTTCATATTTTTAACAGATGGGTTCAAAACCCACTGAAACTTCTTGGAAGATTTTATAAAGGCTGGAAATTTTTATCTCCCAGCTTTTAATGTGTATAAATACAATAGCTTTTTTTTAGGTAACATGCATTTGTTTTAGTAATATGATCATATTATGATGGAAACCTTTCCAAACATCTGTTTTCAAAATGCTATCTGTATGGCATGAGTTTCTTTTGAAAGCACCTGCTCTTTCACTGTTAAAATGTCACCTTCACTTGGAAGGGATACATAAAGTCTGTTTATTTTTTTCAAAAATATTTGCTAGATAGCATACTACTGGTAACAAATTATTTCCACAGAAATGGTCAGTATATTTGAAGCACTCTTCTTTTTAAAACAAACAAACACCCTGAGAGCTCACCCAGAACTAATATTCCTTGTCGACAGTGCTTCTTATCAGTTAAACCTCTTATGGCATAAATAGTTTCTTAAGTTAATTTCCTATCTTGTTACAAAATATGGTAAATATTTTACTATTTAATAGACTTATTTTCATAAAATTAAGAACATCAGTGACTTCCTGCGTTCTTCTGGCTCCAGATTCTGTGCTGCAATACTTGCCTGTTGTTGATGGAGTGGATGAATTTATTTTGTGCTGCAATCTCTTACCACCCTTACTAGACACTGTTTTTTATTCCAGTCAAAGCAACCATACATTCCTAGTTATACTTGCGTAGTTTTTTCATAAAACTTTTTTTTTTACTTTTTTAATTAAAGAAGTAGTTTACTGTTGATAAAGTAACTTCTCTAATGCTTTTCCTTTAGTGGCTTAGGAAGAGTAATTTTTAATGTACCTCATTGTTGAAATTCCTGAATTTGAGACATGTTAGACACATCTGTACTTTCATCCAATTGTAGAGCAAACCTTCTGAAATGGATGATTTGTTCTAGTACTTGTTTTTTCAGATCTTGAGCAATGTTTTCTGTGTGTCTTTGAACAGCACTTGCTGACAAAGAGCTTCAGTTTGTCACTGTAGTTTTCCATGCATTATTTTAGCTATTTTTAAGTCACAAAAATTCAATTCTCAGATGGCATGATGTTTTTTATCCCCTTGGTCTTAGGTAAAAAAACCTCAGAGTAGGCTGGTACTTTATCAGTAAAATAAGGGACATTTTTTAAAGTAGGAGATTTACTATTATTGCATTACTTGAAACATTGCTGGAAAAAATGAAGGTTTATCTTTGTGTTTTGGATGGTTAGTTTTCAGATGTCTTGTTAGTTGTGATGGTTTCATGCTACCATTGGCTAATATCTCAAGATATGATACACATTTAGGGTATGAGTAGTTATTAACAATGGTAAGTAGTATTTTGAATAGTCTTGATAATTGAAATTTTCTTTAATCCAAATTCTTGTCAGATGTCATTAATTGTCATTGTTTGTTACCTTAGAGTGTGGCTTATGAAGAGCTTGTACTGTAGTAGAAGTGTAGTGCTGCCATTTTCTTTTCAGATGCGCTCACAGTACTTTCAGTCCATGGTTTCCTTACAGGACTCTTTTTAAACTACTCCATTCTGTAAGGGTTAATTTGGTTAAAACTAAGTAATACTGTCCAGGAATCCACCTCATCAGGCAGAGATAAGCGGCACACAGGTCTGTCTCACTTGCACACAGAAGGAATGGAGTGATTGTGCCACTGTCACCTGTCTGAGTTGTGAAGCACATACTTCCTCTTCAACTGCCTTATGTGACACTGGGCCATCAGACAGACATACGGGCTGAGGGAGCTTACAAGTGTCAAACTGTTGGCGATGGAGACAGACTGGGAAGACAGATTCATTGATCAGAATCCAATTTTATTGCTGGATACGAACGCTTATATACTATTTCAGAGAGACTAGTAATGTGTACTACAATGATTAAGTTAAAATTACATACACAAACTTAAGCATATAACATCTCTTGCTTGCAGAGTTTAATGGGATTTCTTTTCCAGTAAACCTTAGTGTTCTTGCAATCTAGGTCTAATTTTCAAAGTTCCGTTCGCTTTTGCCAAGGCATCCTGTAATCAAATCTCTTATGTTAACCAGGTCCAAAGTCCATTATCTGTGTCCCCAAACATTCCAGCATCAAACCATTTATTAAATAGATGAATGTTTGTAGAGATGAATTTGTGGTTTGGGGTCTCCCGGCCTCCCCTTCCTTCCTTTCTGTCCCTTGCTGTGCTTCCCATCCTTTCCTTCTTGCATTTCATAGATTGTTACTTTGGTTTGGGTGGGGTTTTTTGCTTTGTTTGTTTGTTTTACATAAAAATTAAATCTTAATATCAGTTCCAATATAGTCTTTAGGTACCCCTACTGATTATCTTGTCTGCTTATGTGCACTCCTCTTTGAAAACCATTGTCTTCATGTGCCAGTTTTCTCTCATCGGTGAAGTGTTGGTGAGGCTGGGAGAGGGGGAAGCTGTTTCTCATTCATAGAACACCTTAGGGCAAATACTGCAGCTCCAAGGCTGGCTCCTTGGAGCATGATAAAGCCTTTAGGTAAATCCTGGCATTCCTCACATCAGTTTGAAGTATGGATTGTCTTTATCACTAGGAAGGCTGTCTTTAAGAGATAGTTTCTCAGCTAAGTCCTGATGCAGGGTCAGTCTGGCTCATGCCATAATGTGAAGCAATGACTCATTGTTTTGTTTAGGTTAGCACTAGGTGTGAAACAAAAGTAGAAGTACAGATAATGTCCCAGTGATGTTACATCTGCAGAGGCAAAGTGCTAGAAATCATTGGTCTCTGTGTATTAAATTGATATGATATAGTAACTGCTAGTATCTATGCTTAATAGAAGTTGAAATGGAGAGCTGCTGCTACATTGGGTTTTCAGTAAGACTTAATTTTTATTGCCCCATTTTTTCATTATGGACACTGCTTAAAGAGATATGGCTAGAAAATGCTACAGATATATTTAACTTTTCCATTTGTTGGGAGGGGAAACGTAATTCTTTATTCTCCTCTTTACATAACTCTTCACCCTTTGTCCCAAGTAAGTCTGTGCACATTTTGGTGGATTTCTTCATTGTTAGAAAAAGTTACATAGGTTTATGCTTTTACTTCATTGCTGCTGCTTTTTTACAGGTGTTTTGTAAAAAACAAATAAGGTGCTCCGTTATATTGAAAGTGGATTGTTAGTTGAGTCTGATATCAATCTAAAACTGCTTTGTGTGAGATACTTTGAACAGCACTTGCTGACAAAGAGCTTCAGTTTGTCACTGTAGTTTTCCATGCATTATTTTAGCTATTTTTAAGTCACAAAAATTCAATTCTCAGATGGCATGATGTTTTTTTCCCCTTGGTCTTAGGTAAAAAAAAACCTCAGAGTAGGCTGGTACTTTATCAGTAAAATAAGGGACATTTTTTAAAGTAGGAGATTTACTATTATTGCATTACTTGAAACATTGCTGGAAAAATGAAGGTTTATCTTTGTGTTTTGGATGGTTAGTTTTCAGATGTCTTGTTAGTTGTGATGGTTTCATGCTACCATTGGCTAATATCTCAAGATATGATACACATTTAGGGTATGAGTAGTTATTAACAATGGTAAGTAGTATTTTGAATAGTCTTGATAATTGAAATTTTCTTTAATCCAAATTCTTGTCAGATGTCATTAATTGTCATTGTTTGTTACCTTAGAGTGTGGCTTATGAAGAGCTTGTACTGTAGTAGAAGTGTAGTGCTGCCATTTTCTTTTCAGATGCGCTCACAGTACTTTCAGTCCATGGTTTCCTTACAGGACTCTTTTTAAACTACTCCATTCTGTAAGGGTTAATTTGGTTAAAACTAAGTAATACTGTCCAGGAATCCACCTCATCAGGCAGAGATAAGCGGCACACAGGTCTGTCTCACTTGCACACAGAAGGAATGGAGTGATTGTGCCACTGTCACCTGTCTGAGTTGTGAAGCACATACTTCCTCTTCAACTGCCTTATGTGACACTGGGCCATCAGACAGACATACGGGCTGAGGGAGCTTACAAGTGTCAAACTGTTGGCGATGGAGACAGACTGGGAAGACAGATTCATTGATCAGAATCCAATTTTATTGCTGGATACTTAACGCTTATATACTATTTCAGAGAGACTAGTAATGTGTACTACAATGATTAAGTTAAAATTACATACACAAACTTAAGCATATAACATCTCTTGCTTGCAGAGTTTAATGGGATTTCTTTTCCAGTAAACCTTAGTGTTCTTGCAATCTAGGTCTAATTTTCAAAGTTCCGTTCGCTTTTGCCAAGGCATCCTGTAATCAAATCTCTTATGTTAACCAGGTCCAAAGTCCATTATCTGTGTCCCCAAACATTCCAGCATCAAACCATTTATTAAATAGATGAATGTTTGTAGAGATGAATTTGTGGTTTGGGGTCTCCCGGCCTCCCCTTCCTTCCTTTCTGTCCCTTGCTGTGCTTCCCATCCTTTCCTTCTTGCATTTCATAGATTGTTACTTTGGTTTGGGTGGGGTTTTTTGCTTTGTTTGTTTGTTTTACATAAAAATTAAATCTTAATATCAGTTCCAATATAGTCTTTAGGTACCCCTACTGATTATCTTGTCTGCTTATGTGCACTCCTCTTTGAAAACCATTGTCTTCATGTGCCAGTTTTCTCTCATCGGTGAAGTGTTGGTGAGGCTGGGAGAGGGGGAAGCTGTTTCTCATTCATAGAACACCTTAGGGCAAATACTGCAGCTCCAAGGCTGGCGCCTTGGAGCATGATAAAGCCTTTTTTAGGTAAATCCTGGCATTCCTCACATCAGTTTGAAGTATGGATTGTCTTTATCACTAGGAAGGCTGTCTTTAAGAGATAGTTTCTCAGCTAAGTCCTGATGCAGGGTCAGTCTGGCTCATGCCATAATGTGAAGCAATGACTCATTGTTTTGTTTAGGTTAGCACTAGGTGTGAAACAAAAAAAGAAGTACAGATAATGTCCCAGTGATGTTACATCTGCAGAGGCAAAGTGCTAGAAATCGTTGGTCTCTGTGTATTAAATTGATATGATATAGTAACTCCTAGTATCTATGCTTAATAGAAGTTGAAATGGAGAGCTGCTGCTACATTGGGTTTTCAGTAAGACTTAATTTTTACTGCCCCATTTTTTCATTATGGACACTGCTTAAAGAGATATGGCTAGAAAATGCTACAGATATATTTAACTTTTTCCATTTGTTGGGAGGGAAACGTAATTTTTTATTCTCCTCTTTACATAACTCTTCACCCTTTGTCCCAAGTAAGTCTGTGCACATTTTGGTGGATTTCTTCATTGTTAGAAAAAGTTACATAGGTTTATGCTTTTACTTCATTGCTGCTGCTTTTTTACAGGTGTTTTGTAAAAAACAAATAAGGTGCTCCGTTATATTGAAAGTGGATTGTTAGTTGAGTCTGATATCAATCTAAAACTGCTTTGTGTGAGATATGTGAAGAAAAAAAAAAAACCAGTTGATAATCAACTCTGTTCTTTCTGTCTGTCTTGTAGATACAGAACTTTATAGCTAATTAAGAACTAATTCTTGGACTGAAAAATTCTACTCAGTTTCTGTTTGAATAGATACCTAGTCTTGTTAGACAATAGAGGTTTTGTTGTTGTTGTGCTCATACAAAAATGTTTTCTTTAAGCTGCTGTGTTACACAGAATATTGTTATTGGAAGTGCTAGATAAATACTTTATTTTTTTTTAAGTACGGGAAAAGCAAAAGGAGAGTATGCATCCAGAAGTGTATAAAATTTTGATCTTGACATAAACATGCTCTCTTTTGGGTCTTTGACTTACAGAAAGAAAAATACTAATTTTCTCTCTAATATTGAAAATACTTTACACACTTTAACCTGAGCCCTAAACCTGCAGTTCTTCCTGTAGATGTGGTTTTTGCCTTATGTGCCCCATCTCTGTTACTGTTGCTTCAAATCCTTCATATTTCTGTGGAGGAAAGTCCTTTGAAGTATGGACTGTTGCAGCTGTCTGGGATTTGTAAGCGTTATATCTCATGCAGTGCTGCTTGTCTATACTGTCTTAGAGATCCGCAATTTGTCCTTATGCAGAGCTTATTTATTATTCGACTTCCTATCTCCTTTGCAAACAAGAGCTTTAGGTTTCTGACTTACAGTGCTATCTTTGTAGAGTTTGTGCCTTCAGGTTTCAGGTTGAAAGAGTGTATGAAAGTACATGATAAAACAAACATTGCTTTGGTAGCCCTCAAAAGAGCCTGTAGTTACTTGTGCTGTGGTAAGTCGACCAGGAAGAAGTCAACAGGCAAGTCAACCGTAGAAATTAAAACCTATTTGTTATTCTTACCTAATTTTCTTAATACACACTGTAATTCTATGAAGATATGTGGGACTGTGTGGTGCACAGGCAGAACTTGTAGTTCACACAACTGCATTAATTTGGATGATTATAGTTGAAGTAGGCTCTTCCCAACATAGAGTAGCCTTGTGTGTTTGAACTTCTGTAGTGCTTTTTGTGAGTTAATTTCAAATGTTTTATGCATGTATGTAAACTGTCATGGATTACTAAGCTTTGATAAATATTTCGGCAATTTGTTGCTGTTACCCTGGTTGTAAAATTATTTCAGGCTACCAGGTTTTTTTTGTCTTTTCCCCTTTCCTTGTTCTGATTTGACACTGCGGGATAAGAAAGCCTAGTAAGTTATTATTGGTGCTATAGTGTTTGAATTTAATTTGACTATTTTTTTCTGTTCTATGTACCATATGTTAATCTCTGGTAGGGATCCTACATTGTCCTTCATGCATGGTATTGTTAGGGAAGCTCTAAATCAGTTGTGGTGAACTTTATTATTTGTTTTTTTTTCTTCGTGTAATTTCTTGTAATTTTCTTGTAATTTCTGTCCCCATTTCTTGTACTTCTGTGTGCAGGTTTGTTTTGTAGTCTTGCATTTATTAGTAATGTGGTTGAATTAAGATTTTTACTCTTTGTCAGATGTTACTATATGTTGTGATGTGAGTTCTGTTAGTCTGCTCTTCTCCAAATCAGGCCAATTTATTTTGAGAAACAAGGATTGTGGAATAGCTGTTACTTTGCTGGTCCTTCCTATAAGCCTAATGAAAATTCATTACCAGACTCAGAATTTTGATGAGAGGTAGCTGGCAAGATAAGGAGCCCATGTTCTTTTCTTCGAATACTGTATGATCTACATCAAAATCCACATCTTGACATGTTGGTATTATTTAACAGAGACCTTAGATAATAGTTAGCTGATCTCTTAGTAAATAATAAAATCTGGCATTAGCTGGTTTTTTTTGTGTTGAACTCTACAGCAAATAGCATTATCCACTATGGTTTTATTTTCCCTATTTCAGTCCCCTTTGGTTTTGAACTTACACTCAGTTTCTGGGAAGAACATAAAACAACTTAAAATTTCCCATCAATTGTTTATCCCTGGAGATGTCCAAGAGGCATTTGGTCTGGTGCTGGGTGATGTGGTTTAGGAGTTAGAGTGGTAGTGCTGGGTTCACTGGATGTTCTTGAAAGTCTCTTCCAATCAATGATTCTGTGATTCTATCTAATCAGTGTAATTCTTGCTTACTTATCCGAGTAAACTGAAATTTTTTTTCGCATTTTCTTTTATCTCTCCACCATTCTCTTCTGTATCTGGTTTAGATGTCAGTGTTAGCAAGTTGATGAAGATGTATTATTCCAGTGTTAGTTTCCCCATGCTACCTTAGAAAACAGGCACTTTGTTTTGGTTACCTCTGCCTCTGAATGGAGTTAAACCCATGGTTAACACTGTATTAGTATGTGTGAACAATTTTACTGCTATATGGAAAGCTAACTTAATTACCATCCATATGGCTTAGTGTTTTGCATAAATTTTTGATTTGGTAATCCATGTTATTAATGTCCTCTTCGAGCAAGCCTTGTCCTGCATGAAGGTACTTGATTCCTTTCCCCTCATTCAAGGTTCTGTAGGATTTACATCTTTTGTTAGCTTTTTATGACTAGAACTTTGTCCGGTATTTACTTGTGTCCCTCCATGCTGAGTTTTCTTCTATATATCTTCATTTACAGTTAGTAAATGCCTTCTGTAGTCTCTCTGGCATGTATTTATGGCACTTTGTTTTGCTGAGCAATACGGTTGTTTTATAAAGGTGCAATTCACCTAGAATTTAAGGTAAGGCAATACTTGTGTGCAAAAACTCTATTACAATAGTTTTTCTTCTCTTAAGAAGACAGTCATGGAGTGTCATTAATTTCTGGTGTCATTTAACAAGTGGAGTTAGTGTTACAGCACCATGCCTGAAGTAAGACTTTAATGAAAAAAATTGGAAATTTCGGAGCAGCCTTGTTTCCCAGCTTTCCTCTTGGCAAGTGCAAGGAGCCCAGTAGCAAGACATTTCTCCACATCTTGCCCTTCAGAGCAAGGAAGCTTCACTGTGTTTGCTTTGCCCCTCTTTTATTTTCCTGGTTGCTGGTTGCAGATGGCTGATGGCACTCTGCAGGGATCTGTTAATGAATAGCTTCATTTCTTCTTTTCTGGCACAGTATTGTTAGTGGCAGCAAAAGCAGAGGAGCGATTTTGCTTTGTTCTGCATTTCTAAAATAGTCAGTTCAGTATATTCTGGGGCAAATGATCAATCTTCCCAATCCCCCACCTCACCTCCAGCTGATTGTCAGCCAGATGAATTATGCTGGCAGAGACCAGCTGGGCTTTGATACGGTTTTGGCTTTAACATTTTCTGTTCCAGCTTCATGTTTACTCTGGTTTTTAAGCATTTGTGTCAGTGTGTACATAATTTGAAATTATTTTGCTATGCGGTGTTTCTCATGATATCTTTGAAATATAGTATTAATCTAGTAAGAAGTTTTACTAAAGTTTCAAACTCATCTACTCTGAAAAACAAATGCTAAAATTATAAAAGAAGTATCTTTAATTAATGCATGTTCTAATTATGTTAAATGTGGTGTAAGATGAATATACAGATGAAGTAATTTAGACAGCTCAATTGTATGCCAAGGAAAGTGCTTTGGCACAAGTCATACTACCTCTGACAAATTCAGAGTTGCCTGTGTGGGAAAAGTTTGTGTTGCTCTTTTAACAGAAGACCACAGTCTGTGTAGCTTTTTGTTTTGTTTTAAGGACTACCACAGCTTTATGAAGATTGAAAACAATATTGGATAGTGTTTTGTGAAGTAGACTAAACCACTAGCTAGTATGGCATTTGATGGCACTAAAGCAGGGATTTTGAAGAGAGTGAAGCTTGTTTGTATGGCTACAAAGCATTTCTACTGCTTTTAATTTCCCTATATGACACTTCTGTATTAATTTGAATGGTTTTGCTTTATCTTTATTTTGGCTTCACATAAAGTATCTAATTACACTTTAAATTCTTATTCCCTGTTTATTTTTAGCTTTATTCAACTCAGCTTATGTAGTCGACTCCATTTGTGTGCTACCCATTTGTCTGGTCTGACTTAGCAGTTGAGTTATAGGTAAAGCTAAGGTGACTTATTTTTTCTTTCAATCCTGTTACTTTGGCGCTTGTGTAATATCCTACTAACTTGTCATTGCAGCCGATCAGATGATGATTCTGGGTCAGCATCAGCTTCTGGATCTGGTTCAAGCTCTGGAAGCAGTAGTGACGGAAGCAGCAGCCAGTCAGGCAGCAGTGACTCTGACTCTGGTTCAGAGTCAGGCACTCAGTCAGAATCAGAGTCTGACACATCTAGAGAGAAGAAACAAATTCAGTCTAAACCACCAAAAGTTGATGGATCTGAGGTAAACAAAATACATAAATGAATTCTTTGTCAATGAAATGGCAAAGAAAATACTAAAAAGGTGGCAAGGAAATAGTAAAAAAATATTTTTAAATTATTTTAAAGAGCAGTGCTCATTAAAAAAAAAGAGGTAATGAAATGTTCTTAATCAGATTTTAACTTGATTGGGTTAGTGAAAGCATGTACTTTGCTGCCTTAAACATTGGGCAGGTTTCTCATATGAGTGTTTAAATTTGTGCTTTTAAAATTCTCACATTTGTAAGTATTTTCAGTTAAAAGGCTACCTAAATTTCATCACACAGAAGCATGTGCTGATTTACTGGAACTTCTGTAAGAGAAAGATAACATATACTGTTGTTCCTGAATTCTGTTTTTACATTGTTTCTCAAATGCTTGGTTTCATTGTATGTGTAAATAAATGTGTAAAAATTTCAAGCTTACATATGGTTAGCTTTCTTTATCAATAAGTCTGGAAGAGCAGGAAAAAAGTGGTGTTGAGAAATCTCTTCAATCCAGTGGGTCAGAATTACATGCACTCTCCCATGTTTATGGAGTGGTATACCGTATTTATGAAGGTAGCTATGGATGAGTTACACCAAGAACTGAAGACTGTTAAGGATTCTCTGTTAAATTTTTTTCCATATGTTTAACTATGACTGTATGAAACAAAATCATAGCAGCTGAGCAATCTGAAACTATTTATTTGTGTGAATTTAAAAATGTACTTTATAAAGTTTTGCTTTAACAATTATCTACACAACTATGGTTGAAGATGTTTCAGTAATTATCCTAGTGATTAGCATATAACATTCTGTTTTGTAGAAATCTTATGACTCTAAAAAGCTGTCTGATATTGTTAGTTAATGTTAGTGTTTTGTAGTGAATTTTTTTGTAGTGAAATGTTTTAATTGATAAAATTAACATGCTACTTAGGAAAAGTAAATATGTGGTAAACTGGAGATTTTCAGTATGTTTAACTGACTCTTGTATGTCTATTTCTGTTTAGTTTTGGAAGTCTAGTCCAAGTATACTTGCTGTGCAAAGATCAGGAGTACCCAAGAAGCAGCAACAACAAAAGGCAGCCTCATCAGACAGTGTTTCAGAAGAGGTGATTAATGTAATTTTTAAAATGTACACATTGCAATAAAATTACATTGAGCGAATTTATGTTCTCTGAGTGAGCATAGAAGCCTGGGGTTAGTCTATAAAATTAACATTCAAATAATTGACATTTTTATGCAGAAAAGTAAAGATACCTCTGGATACTTGTTTCCAAATGAGTTGCCCCAAAATTATAGCAGTGCTATTCTGTGCTTTTTTTAGGTAGCGATTCTGTGTTGTCTAGACAAAATTTTCAAGCCGCACAGTACTGACTTACATTGTATTTCTGGCTTCTTGAGTTTATTGTAAAGGCAAATAAAAATGCTAAATTATTTTTTCAATGTATTTTTGGAAAAGATGTCTGCTATAGTTTTCAGAAATTACGTATGAAGTAGAAAACTAATTTTTACAAGTCTTGTAATAGTTACTACAGAAGAATTCTTGTATTTTAAGTGTGAGGCCTGTATTCCAGGTATACCAAAACCTAAATCATAGGCTAAAGAAATACTGGCTTTTTGCAGTAGGAGTATTTTTTAAGAACACTGTTCGGAACTATGAAATGTAATTTATTTGTAAAGCTGTCTTTTTGTCCTGTATTACAAAGACTTTGCACTGTAGTCACACTCATTTGGTTGAATTTCTGGTTTTGTCTGATTTAGGAGCTCATCTTTTAGTCATGTATCATTAAAATTTTGATTTACACCTGTTAAGCACTCTCTTCCAGATAGATACTTTTCAGGATAAAAGTTATTCTAAACTAAGTTTAAGACAACAAGACTGGCCTTAAGAAAGCCTAGCTTTAAGGGGGTTCTTGTTTTTACTTTTATTGTAAAGAAAGAAGGGATATGCTATTCTCAATTCTTTTTTCAAAATTTTCTTAAACTGGTGTTTTAATGTGAATGGATGTGAAAAGTGAAAAAGCTCTTGAGGGTAGGAGATTTCATTAGGGTTTTTATAGAGACATCATCTTGAGTAATGTGGAGCAGCTTACACCATGACTGTTTTTATGTGGGCACTATGTTGATTTTTTAAGATGGGAGTTTTATGTAGTGTTCTCCAGAGCGGTATTGGCATAGTGTATTCATAGATGGATAAGTACAAAAACAATACCAGTATTCAAACAGCTAAATTGGAAGGCATGAAGAGGGTAAAATTTGACAGTGGAAATTGATACATCTTTTCAAAATCTACTTGTTGGAAGATTTTTTACATAATTGTTTTTGTAAAAATGAGTTGTCTTTGGTTTATTTCCTTTGGCTTTGGTTTATTTCCTTCCTCTGCAGGACTCCTCAAGTAGTGAAGATTCAGCAGATGACTCATCCAATGAAACCAAGAAAAAAACACATAAAGAGTAAGATATTTTCCTAAGTAATAGCACACATTTTTTATCATAGATAGAGATGCTTATTCTTGATTTCCTCACTCTTGAAATGCTTAAGTTCTCTTCTTAATTTGTCTTGATCTTTCATTTCTAATTTTGTAATTTTAAAATGAACTGTCAAATGATCATCTCTATCACACTAGTTTCTCAGCAAAAGAGTCTGCACTATGTTTGAAAACAATAATCAATGCTTTTATTTCTAAAATACTTTGTTGCAGTTTGCTTTCGTGGCAGTTTAATAACAACTTAACTCTATTCATTGTTATTTAAGGTATTAAGATTGAATTTTCCTGTATAAATTCAGAGTTTGAATCAAGATATTGTACATCATCTTTCCTGTCACAAAGTAAAAAATTTCAGTTAAGCCAGGGAATCCTGCTACTCAGAGTTCTGGGTTGAAAGCAAAACCAGTGAGAGACTCCAAGTCAGAAATACAGTTTATTAGGAAAAGGGAATAAAACTAAATACATGCAGCAGTGCAAAAGAAAAAAACCACTGACAGAGTCCGAATACAACCTGACACCCTGCTTGTTAGGGTGGTGGTAGCAGTAACAATGTCCCTCCTGGTTTAGGCAGCTCTTGAGGATGGGAATATAATACATCTTTGTACTGTAACCTAGGACACTCAGTCACAAGTGTCTTACTCATAGTACCTTGCCTGGCTGTGAAGCACTGATTTGAGAGTTTAGTGGAAGCTTTTGGGAGCCAGTGCCACTCACTAGTTGCTGCAGTTCAGCTTTTCAGGTTTTTCTGCATTTCTCAAATCTGCCTCTGTTATTTTTCCTTTCTTGTGCCAAAGTTGCTGATTCTTCACATGGGCCACAGAGACCATAGGCATTAGACAATATGAGACTCTCCAGAATACAGTATGGTAGAACTTTATGGTTTGAATATGTCTAACTTCTGATGAATATGTTTCTTACCAGGTAGACTTGTTTCCTTAATGGCACGTTAACTCATTTCTTCATGCTGAAATTTATATAGAAATCCAGATTTTTGTTGTTATTTTAGATTTTGAATCTACCTCTTAGTCCAAATCCCTTTGATGCCATTGGAAATTTTTTTAACTTACCTAGTATTCACTGAGGACAAATTTCTGTCTCATCATTGAAATAACTGTTACAAGATTTTTATTTCTGTGAAGAGTCTTGAATTAACAGCAGATCCCTCATGGGTGAATAACTGTTCTAAAAAATGCAACAATATGAAATTACTGTTTTGTCTTTAATCATGTACAGTGAAGACTGGCAAATGTCAGGATCAGGGTCAATGTCGGGAACAGGTTCAGATTCTGAATCGGAGGAAGACAGGGAGAAAAGCAGCTGTGAGGAGAGTGAATCTGACTATGAGCCAAAAAACAAGGTCAAAAGCCGTAAACCTCCAACCAGGTAAGAAGTTGAGCATTTGAATGCTCTATTCTAAACTATTTCTAAGAAACAATTGAGTATTTACTACTACAATGCATGCGACTGAAAATGGTAGTACTTACTGAGAAAAAAAAAGGGTTTTTTTAAATATACATAATATGATAATATATTAATGCTTTCCAGTAACTACCTTTTCCTGTCTGCTTTAAATGAGAGTAATTGAACATTCATTAAATACTTGTATTCAGTAAGCAATGCAGAAAATTAATTGTTGCCTCCATTGAAACATCATTGTTGTGTCATACATTATTGTCTTGAAGAATTAAGCCAAAAAGTGGGAAAAAGAATGCAGGACCAAAAAAAAGGCAACTTGATTCTTCAGAGGATGATGATGATGAAGAGGATGATGATGATTATGATAAGAGGGGATCTCGTCGTCAGGCGACAGTCAACATTAGTTACAAGGAAGCTGAAGAAACCAAGACAGATTCTGATGATTTGCTAGAAGTTTGTGGAGAAGACGTTCCACAACCTGAAGAAGATGAATTTGAAACTATAGAGAAATTTATGGATAGTCGAGTTGGCCGTAAAGGAGGTATATTTTTAAAGCGTTTTTAAAATCCTTGTTAAGATCATGGTGCAACTTCAACGCATGTTTTCGTCTATAGGTTAAAAAGCAATCATTTTAAAGTTACAAAGAAGTCATACTCTTGCACCTTTTATATTCGTAAGAGTGCTTCTATTCCTTTCTAAGTATTGTAGAATACAGAAAAATTGCATACCTAAGTAGAATATAAAAATCAGGTAGAAGATAACTCTGTATTGCATGAATGCACACCATGTTGTTATGACACTGTTTATGCAGTTCAATGGTTTTGTACAGTACAAATTATGTATGTGGAGAAAGTAGACTACATGGGAGAGCTGACTAGTAGTCTGAACATTGAAAGACAGTGTTGGTAAGGCTGAACCACTTAAATAATGATTTCAGATACTGCAGTGCAAATACAGAACAATGTGTGGAATGACTACAAAAAATGCATCTAAAATTGCAATGGTATCTAGAATTCTGCTTTGTATTTGAGTCTGCAAGTTAAAATCATAGACTCATAGAATGGCTTTGGTTGGAAGGGACCTTAAAGATCAGCTAATTCCAACTCCTCTGCCATTGGTAGGTATATGTTTCACTACACCAGTTTGGTCAAAGACTCATCCAACCGGGTGTTGAACACTTTACTTCCTGGCATGGTGAATGAACAGCTTCTCTGGGTGTAGCCAGGCAACCAGTTATGGTGCCTCAACCCCCTCTTAGCAAAGAATTTTTCCTAATACCTAATCTAAGTCTCCTTCAGTTTAAAGTCATTACCTCTTGTCCTACTACTATGTGCCCTTGTCTGAAGTCCCTCTCCAGCCTTCTTATAGCCTCCTTCAGGTACTAGAAGGTGCTGCAAGGTCTCCCCAGAGGCTTCTCTTCTCCTGGCATAACAGCCTCAACTGTCAGCCTGTTTTCATACCATAGCTGTTCCAGCCCACTTTACCGTGTTGGTGGCCTCCTCTGGATGTATTCCAGAAAGCCCACATCCTTGTTATGGTGGGGACCCCAGAGCCTGGGGTCTTCCTTTTTTCTCTTTTTCGAAAATGAAGTTTATATTTCTCCTTTTCCAGTTAGTGTGAACTTCCCTGGACCACCATGATGTCAAAGATTATGGTTGTGGCTTAGCTATTTCATCTGCCAGTTCCCTCGGGACCTGTAGATGTATCTTATCTGGTCCCATGGACTTGAAACTTTCAGTTTCCTTAATTGGTCTCAAACCTGATCTTTTCCTGGAGTGGGTGATTCCTCCTTCTCCCATTCCCTCCCTGCCTTTGCTTTCTCTGGTGTGGCTGAATCACTTGCCTAGTGAAGACTGAGGCAGAGCAGTTGTTGTGTATCTCAGCCTGCTCCTTGTCCCAAGTAACCAGTTCTCCCATACTACTCTTAAATATCTAAACAAACACATGAAAAAACCCCACCCAAATGCTGAGCCCCTTGCACTGCAGGGCTACCTTTCTCCATTAGTTATACGTACTGTCTTAAATGATTGACCCTTGTCAGAACTAGTACTCTTCTCTCAAATTCCCTCTCCCATGCTATCCTATATCCTGCTCCAGTGTATGGTGTTACTGCTGTAGTCAAAGCCTTAGGAATGAAGCTTCTTTCATTCTTCCTGCACAGATAATGTTGCTACTTTTTTGGCATTGCCTCTCTGGACAGAGTTTATCTGCCCTAGCAGCTTGCTGGTCTCATTTCCTTATCAACACCACTGAGATTAGCTCACTTGGTTAGAGCTGGATGGTAATAATGCCATGGTTATGAGTTTGATCCCTATACAGGTTGAAGAGCTGGACTCCATGATCCTTGTGGGTCCCTCCCAGTTCAGAATATTCTGTGATTCTATACCCTGTGCTCACCAAAATGAGCCTGTTACGTGCTGCTAGTGTGCTGCAGCTAAAATACAGTCTGTGCTTAATCTGTACTTTATAATTTTTACCTTGTAAGATAACAGAGGCAGGACAAGCAACAAACTTGTTTAGGAAGAAGGGCATTTATAGTGTCCCTGTTAGTAGGTTTTTCATGTCTTGAGGCTGATCAGACATAACATCAGATGTCTTTTTTTATGCTCAGAGATAAGACTAGTGTAACAGAAGATGACAAGCATTGTTAGTGTGGAGCATTCCCTAGTGACTGCTTTAAAAACCAGGAATACAAATAAAATTTTCATGAGGAAAGATAAGATATTGCAGGGTAGGTGTAGAAGTTTTGGTAGCTCTTTTATTCTCTTGACTACTTGTGCATGTCTTAATATATCTACATCATAATTTTTCAAATAATAGTAATGACATGAGTGCAATAGACACTGGTCAAGTATATGCTCATCTAAAATTACCACCAATTACTTTGCTACATTTTTAACTGATTAACTTATGACAATGCACACTTACTCAAGGCATATGATGTGGTTTCTTTCTCAGCCACAGGTGCTGCAACCACAATATATGCAGTTGAGGCCGATGGTGACCCAAATGCTGGGTTTGAAAAATCAAAGGAGCCAGCAGAAGTACAGTATCTTATTAAATGGAAAGGTTGGTCACACATCCACAACACTTGGGAAACTGAGGAAACACTGAAGCAACAAAATGTTAAAGGAATGAAGAAACTAGACAATTACAAGAAAAAGGATCAGGAAACAAAACGCTGGTGAATATATATTTTTAATTATACTTATTTTGAAACACTGTAGGTATTCTATTGTGTTTCTGAGACCTGTTACCTGGTTTTGAGAAGGTAACAGGTTTTTGTCTTTTTGGGAAGACAAAAACTATGAAAGCCAAAGCCCCTTTAACATGTTCCAATAACATAATTTTCTGAATCTGGTGTGTGGGTGTGTGTGGGTGTGTGTGTCTGTATGGTATAAATGGACTTTTAACAAGATGGGTAGTATTTAAAAATGAATAATAAATTGTAGCTTTTGGTAATTTTTCCATTATACTTTGATTGGAGTTCTTCAAGAATTGCTTCAAGGATCAGTGTTTTCTTGGTGCATTAACCATTTCAGGTGACTTTGCAGAATTCAGTTTTCTTTGCTGAAACCTGAGGTTGAAGCTTGAGAATAAAAACCATGAAGAAATACATGCATTTTAAAGTCATCTATTTGGTGTCCAGTTTTATTAATATGTTTAATATAGTCAAGGAATGCTGGTGGGATTTTTAGCAACTATTCATTAGATGGATTCTTACAGAGTGAGCCACCCTGAGTACTATTCTGTGAAAATAACCTGTAAAGTGTACTGCCTATCTGGAGGCATAGCTACTACAGCTATCAGTTGTACTAGTCAAGCAGCTAATGGAGAATACTAATTTTCAGCAATATGTATTTTCAGTCATTAGTGGTGAGGCGCTTAGGCCAGACACAGCCATTTTGTAGTAGGCATTTTTGAGTTGTTCCTTCAAAAAAACTTTCCAGTCAAAATTCATGGGATGATTACATTCAGAGCTGTAGAGTTGCTGAATTTTCTTAGTTTTAGAAGTATGTGGTATAATAAGTGTTGTGAATTAATTCCTGCTCCAGGCTGAAAAACGCTTCTCCAGAAGATGTGGAATATTACAACTGCCAGCAGGAGCTTACAGATGATCTACATAAACAATACCAGATAGTGGAAAGAATAATTGGTATGTTACAAACTTTTGAACAGAATCAATGTCAGGGATTCTGTATGTTCTCAATGCTCTTGTATTTATAGCTAAGAAATGTAAAATATTGGTACCACAAAATTTTAATCCAAAACAAAACTTAAGGTAAAGAGAAGAGCTGTCAGGCTGTCTGTATGGGTCTAGCTTCTGTTGTATTATTATGTAAAATGAATGTTTTCCTACAGTACAGAAGTAAAATGCTGATCAGAATTCTGATGCATTTTTGCAGCTCATTCAAATCAGAAATCAGCTGCTGGTTATCCAGACTACTATTGTAAGTGGCAGGGTCTGCCTTATTCTGAATGTAGCTGGGAAGATGGAGCTCTCATTGCCAAAAAGTTTCAAGCACGCATTGATGAGTACTTCAGCAGAAATCAATCCAAGACCACTCCCTTTAAAGATTGCAAGGTGAGTAGGTAACTTGCAATGGATTTATAATCAGTTGTACTGGTTCTGACTAGGATAGGGTTCATTTTCTTCACAGCAGCCTCTGCAGTATATGGGGTTTTTTGTGACCTGAATGGTTTTGGTAACACATATTGGCTGTTACTGAACAGTGCCTTCACTGTTTGCACTGTTTGCACAGTGCCTTCTCTGTCCTGTGTACTCATTCCCCACCATGAGTAGGTTAGGAGGGAGCACACCAGTAACAGCTGAACCACCTGCTGACCAAAGAGGTTGGTGTCGTTTAATGTCTTACTCAGCAATAAATTAGGTGGGCTGAGCAGGGGCTGCCTGTTGCCTGGAGATTTGTTGGTCATCAGTCTGCTGGTGAATTGATGTGTGACTCATTCTGTCCCTTGTGGGATATTTTTTCTATGTGTTTTTTGTTTTGATTGGGTGGGTGTTTTTCCTTCACCCAGTAGACTCCTTATTTTGACCCACAATTTTTTTCTCACTTTTTACCTTTTCATTTCTCTCTCTTGTCCCTCCAGGGTGGTAAGTGAGTAAGCAGTTGGGTGTCAGCTTGGCTCCTGGCCAAGTTCAAGCTACCACATCAGTTGCAATAGTAAAAATGTGATTTTTTTTAAATCTACATATCAAATACCCATTATGAGTTTTTTTGAAAGTTTTTCCAGAATACCAGTAATGATGTATAGTAGGATGTCTGTACAATAGCACTACTGAGAATAGGTTTTGTAGATGCCAGTCCCCTGCATTTTTACTAGCATTCAGAAATGGATTTGTTTAGTATTGTAGTTTATTTTAAAAGAAAACTTAGAGTGAGTTAATATCATTCATGTTGTGACATTAGGTTGGCAATCAAACTAGTTTCAATTTGCTAGTTGGTGTTTTTATATGGCCTGGCTTACATTGATAGATAAAAACTAGAGTTGATGAGCTAGTAAATACCTCCTGTTACTTTTTCTGTAGGAAGATCTTTTGGTAATTTCAGTTACAGTTCAATCATTGACCGATGATCAATTTGCTTTTCACAGGTTCTAAAACAAAGGCCACGATTTGTTGCACTAAAAAAACAACCATCTTACATTGGAGGACACGAAAGTTTAGAGTTAAGAGATTATCAGTTAAATGGGTTGAATTGGCTTGCTCACTCATGGTGCAAGTAAGGACTCTCAATTTTGTTTGTAAATTTCAAGCATTTGTAACATATTGAAATGGTTTTTTCTGTTGGGTGCATTTTTTTTTTTAAATTGGAAACTTTCATACTGTAAGCTCAAAACAGATCTGAAGGGACTGGTTTTGCTCTAATTAGTACCAAAATTATAATTTTATGGCCATTCTCAACAAAAAGCAGCTGTGTCATTACTTTGCTTTTAGTTTCAATGGAATAAGTAATATTTTTAAAACAACCAACAGACCTGAAACAATAAAATGAGAAAAGCCAAACAAACATTTATGGAATGTCAATATTACTAGACTCAGGAGAACTACTTGCAACCTTTTTGTTAATTCAGCGGGGTAGGAGGGATTGGAAATATTTGGATGGAAAAACAATGTAAATAAATGTCTTCAAAATGTGTAGTAGTAAAATCTTGAAAACAGTTATGATTGGATTTTATATTCAAAAGATAATGATTTCTTTTAATCCAAACCTTCCCCATCTCCACATATCCCCTCAATAGTTTTGTTTACTTTTTTTTTCTTCTTTTTTTTTTAGAGGGAATAGCTGTATTCTCGCAGATGAAATGGGTCTAGGTAAAACAATACAAACAATTTCTTTTCTGAACTATCTGTTTCACGAACATCAATTGTATGGGCCTTTCTTGTTGGTTGTGCCACTTTCTACCTTGACGTCTTGGCAAAGAGAGATTCAAACCTGGGCTCCTCAGATGAATGCTGTAGTTTACTTAGGAGATATAACTAGTAGAAATATGGTGAGTATTTCTCCTTGTCTTTGGAAAGTCTTGTTCATAAACAAGACATACTTAATATTTTTATCATCTGCATATCTCAGATTTTTTGGTTGGAACTGAGGAAATATTTGCTGAAGCCCTGTCTTTAAAATGTGAATTGAAGACTTGGATTTTGATCTCATGTAAATGTGTGTGAGAAGTTTTCTTTCTACTTAATAGTGGACAGAGTTAAGAATTTTGCATTTGAAAACCAGTTATCTTCTCTCATGTGATTATTTAGGTGGATAGAGTGAAAATAAGTATATAAGAAAGCCAGTCATGGTCTTACTTTATTTCGTGAAAGGTTGTTTTTTGTTAATGTTATTAATCTTACCCGTTAAAGTAAAAAGCTCTTGTCTGTTATAAACTTGTATGTGCGTGTGTATATATATATAGTGTGCATATGCGTGTGTACATATTTATGTATAAAATGTATATATATTTATATCTTATATACATATTATATATATGTGTGTTTTCCTTCTGTTCCATTATTATATTGTTTTATGCTAGTAAATAGCTACATTGTTGCAGTATTTCAGTTGATTCCAGTCAGCAAGACCTTTTTTCTGCAGCTTATAGTTTACTTGTTTCTTTTTGTAGATAAGAACTCATGAATGGATGCATCCACAGACCAAACGATTGAAATTTAACATACTCTTAACAACATACGAAATTTTGCTAAAGGATAAGGTAATTGCCCTTCTTTGGGGAGACAAAAATAATTCCCCCAGTATAGAATAACTCTGTTTAGACTTGCATATATTTGATTTATGGCCCATTAAATTCACTGAGAGTCTGATAGTTGTGCTACAACAATGTGTAGTTTGGGGTTTTGGTTTTTATTGCTTGGGGGTCTTTTCTTATTTTAAGCACTTGTGGATTTTACATACATGTGGTGAGGCTTTCAGCCTTTTCCCATTTTATGAGGCGGGTAACACTTAATTTTCTTCAGTTTGCTTGAGAGTCTCATTGCTGTAATGATCTCCTCTCAGCTTCTTGATCTGCTTCTTTGCAGACCACCATCAAGGAACTGAAGCAGAACCTAACAGAACCTTAATCCCAAATTTGATACAAAACTAGGAAATCTCAAATAATTTTCTGTGATATTCTGCATATGTATGTGCACATGTATTAATACTGTCTCTGAAGTGATAGCATGCAGAGTTATTGTTAATACTTCTAACAGTATGTGGAAATTGATACAGTTATTCAAGAAGCACTTGACTTTGTTTACTTCTTTGTTTGTATGGGAAGAAGTCAATAATGATTGTTTTTTCCTGCCATGTAAAAAAATGTCAGTCAGAGTTCTGGGCATTTTTTTAAAATAAGCAATTGAATTTATGTTTTCTTAGGATGACTACACAGCTTTTCATTGAACCTGAAAATGTAAAAGCCATAATTAGTACTAAAAACATATAGCTGTTATTTTATTGAAATAAACCAAGAAGTGATGGGGTTGATAGCTTGTTTATATTATGTGGAAAATAATGTAATTTGTTGATTTCAATAATGTTTTCCCCCTTCTCCATTTCCTTTTCAAGTCATTCCTTGGTGGTCTGAATTGGGCATTCATAGGAGTTGATGAAGCTCATCGTTTAAAAAATGATGACTCTCTTCTGTACAAAACCTTAATAGACTTTAAGTCTAACCATCGTCTTCTTATTACTGGAACGCCTCTGCAAAACTCTCTCAAAGAGCTTTGGTCTTTACTCCACTTCATCATGCCAGAGAAGTAAGAAAGATTTTTTTGGTTTTTATTGTGAAGTAGTGTAGTGATGTGAGAATTGGTAGAAATAGAGAACTCTACTGAGAGATAGCTTAAATATCCTACATGAAGTATCCTTTGATGCTGCTTTAGGTAAGTAATGCTGGTAGCAGATGTTACCTTTTCCCATTTTAGCAGTGTGCAAAAATGATGGATTGATGTATGGGTCAGAACCTGGATAAAAGGCTTCATCTTCGCCTAAGAGAAAAACCATATAGATTTGCTCTGGGAGAAGAAGAACAAAATTTTTCATATGTTAATACTATTGATGAAAACAAATTTGTGTCAAGATGCCAAATATACTGTAATTCAATCAGGTAGCTGGCTTTCCCATGTGTTTTGAATACAGTAAACTTAGTGCATTGACCTGATTGTGTACTGACTTGTTTAAACCTAAGGTAAACTAGAGGTTGTGTATGAAAGCGCATGTTCCTGTCAGACATCTTGTAAATCCCAAGCACCATAGCTCTGTTTAAATTGAGCTATGGATTATACAGAGCATTACAAGCAAAGACACTGAGATTGGGTAGCCATTATTCATTTGTTTGTTCACAAACTCCATTCTCCAAGTCTATTAGTACCGACAATAGCTACACATTAGCTAGACCATACAAGCTGCAAGACATATTTTAAGTCTGTTCTTACTCTCTTGCACACCCTCTGGACGTGGAGCTGGCTTTTTATGCTGTCGTGATAAAATATAATAATGGACTTTTCTGCAACCATCTAGACAAGTGTCCTTGCAGAATAACATTGCATTTCCATTGTGGAATCAGAAGTTTTCATTCTGTAGACATTTTTTTGGAAAATTCTATTCTTCTATTTACAGGCACAGTATCTGGCATTTCTTGGGAGATGAAAATTCAGAATTGGGATGAAACAGAAGGGAGTGGGGAAGAAATCTGAATGTATATGTGTTTTTGTGGTATATGTTCTGTGTCTGTGTTACCTTTCTTCCTGAATTTTGCTTCATCAGGGTGTTCACAGTATGTAATTATTTTGTGCTTATACTTTTTTATGTTGAAGGTTTTCTTCATGGGAAGATTTTGAAGAGGAGCATGGCAAAGGGAGAGAGTGCGGTTATGCAAGTCTTCACAAAGAACTTGAACCATTTCTGCTGAGAAGAGTTAAAAAAGATGTAGAAAAGTCCTTACCTGCTAAAGTTGAGCAAATTCTGAGGATGGAAATGAGTGCATTGCAGAAGCAATACTACAAGTATGTACCACCTCTTTGTATATTCTGCTGTTTCAGTGATTATGTCTATATACAATTACCTGAATTACAGTGATTTGTATACTGTATGGAAGCTGGGGCTTTGATAGAGTTTCACAGCAATAAAATTCTGTGAAGCAAGGGCTCAGGAATTGCATTGGTCTAATGTCTATTTATGTAGTTTCTTTTGTTCGGCATATTGATATGCTCTTTTGGGAGATGCTTTTTATCTTTAGCTTGTTCATATTTTGACAGCTACATCTGTCTTACTTCCACATACGGTTAGAAGTGACTAATATGGTACGTTTTATTTCATAGGTGGATTTTAACCAGGAATTATAAAGCCCTTAGCAAAGGTTCAAAAGGCAGTACCTCAGGCTTTTTGAACATCATGATGGAACTCAAGAAGTGTTGCAACCATTGCTACCTCATTAAACCACCAGATGACAATGAATTCTATAATAAACAGGAGGCCTTACAGGTAGTGTCACTTTTTAATTAAAAAAAGTAAAGAGTGATTTTACATCTGTAGTTTTCACAGAATTTTGTAGTTTCTTGGCAGTTCATTACTTCTTATTGAAGTATATTAAGGAAAAGCAGGTTTTCCATTAAATGTGCATCCTGTGCTTTTACATTGGAGTATTTTTTGATTTAATTGGAATTGAAGAATTGACAGAGAATTGAGTAAATAAATATGCCCACATTTAATTACATACTATTGTATGGGTATTTTAAATTGTAAAAATCTTCATGAATGTCATAAATTGCCTTTTATTTTTCTGCCCACAGTAATAGAAAGAAAGGCAAACTTCAGATGGATGTCCAACATACCCCAGTGTGTATTAGTGTTGAGATTAATTTATTTTGCAATGTGCGTTTCTTGGTTTTTGTAGCATTTAATACGTAGCAGTGGGAAGCTAATCCTTCTTGACAAGCTACTGATTCGTCTGCGAGAACGTGGCAACAGAGTCCTGATTTTTTCACAGATGGTAAGGATGCTGGACATCCTGGCAGAATATCTGAAATATCGCCAATTTCCATTTCAGGTAAGAAACTTGCTGATAATAGCAGCTAAGAAGCTTGATCTTGAATATTAAATTTTTTTTCCCCTTTACTGTGAGGGTGTCAAAGCACTTGTACAGGTTTTCCAGAGGTTATGAAATTTCTGATTCTTGTTGAGGTACAAAAGCTACTTGGACATAACCTTGGGCAGCATGTTTTAGCTGTCCCTGCCTGAGTAGGAGATTTAGACAAGGTGACTCTCAGCAGTCCCTTTGAGCTTTGTTTGTGATTATGTAGCCTTTACCCTTTTGATTAAAAAAAAAATGAAAATGTCTTCTTTTTTCAGGAGGGGACTGGCTCTATGATGAATGTTATTTTGAAGTGAAACAGATTAATTAAAAATTATGTGACCTGTGTATTTACTTTTTTTTCCCATTCATGTAATAGTTGGGCAGCTGGCAGTTGAAATTGCTCTGATGTTGAGTACAATATAAAATTACTTTTTAACTGTAGTTCTCAATATCTCTAGAGACTTGATGGATCAATAAAAGGGGAATTGAGGAAACAAGCACTGGATCATTTTAATGCAGAAGGATCAGAGGTAAAGTTGGTTTTTTTTTTCCCTGGGGAGTCTGTCTTATTTTTTCCCAAGTACCAAAAAACATAGCACAAAAAAGGAGAGAAGAAAAAAGTGAGGAATATACCAGTAAGGTTGGAAATTCATTGCTACTGCCTAGAGTATAAGGTTTATGTAATATTTTTTTTAAGATGTTAAGTAGATAACACATAAATTAGGAAAGATTGCTCTATAAATGCTGAAAAATTGGAACCACAGCTTTGTTCTTCTGTAGAAATTAGTAATATTTACAAAAGTACTGAACTTAAGCAGTTAGTATCCAAAAGTCCTTTGGCAGTGGGCACAAGTAACTTCATATATCCTTGCATATACAATCATATTTTACTTGATTCAAATGTGATTCCTGTTGTCTTCATTTGTTGACACCTATTACATGCCATGGAAGAAACAGTAAAGTACTGATTTCTAGCAATTCTTTGTGAATCTATGAGTAGATAGGTATCTGTCACGATTCTTTAGATTCTGAACTGGAATATTTGTACCTTATTTAACACTCCTATTAGGCATGTCATTCCATATCGTTGGATTGGTTTAAATCTTTTGTCCTACACTCTCAGATTTGAGGGAGAGGAGGTTGGTTGGTCACTGATTTTGGTTTAGTTTAAATTGTATTTGAAGACAGCATTTCTTAGTTGCTGCTGAGCTTGTTTCTGCTTTGTGTAGGGAGAAGGACCAAACTCCATGTTAAATACAAAAGCTAACTCTCCTTCAAATTTCTTTCATAGACGTTGCCATTTTCTGAAATCTTAGCAGTAACACTGTGCATTTTTTGAGATGAAGAAGAATTTATGCATTTCTAAAATTGAGGCAAACTCTCCGTTTGTGCAGCAAGAAAAAGAAGAATGCTCTCAGTTTTATTTTTTATTTCCTAAAATTTCATAATATTTTTGGGTAGATTTTGTAGAGTTTTTGTGTTACTGAGCTACAGGCTACCTGAAAATCTTGAACACAATTCTCAGGACTCTGCTTACTGTAATGGTTGCTGTTGCCTGTAACTGTACTGAAAATTTGGTTTGGTTGGGGTTTTTTAACCTGCTTTACTTGAGCTTGGATTTCGTATCTTATTTTTTGCATGTCTCAATATCCTTCAACAGGATCATTCTTCTCAATAAGTTTATATTGCCTACAGGATTTTTTTCTTTACTGCTTACCCATTTTCATATTGTTCATTAATATGCTGAACAGCATTGAACTTGGGAGAAGATTTTTGCTTCTGTCTCTTAATCAGTTATGTGTAGGCTCAAGTGCTTTCCCTGCTCTGAGGTGACTATTTAGTCTTCCAGGGCTTGGTGCAGGGAGGGTGGGAGAGGGTTTTTGTAGCATTAAAGGCTTTGACAGTAAGATTTGGTAATTTTTTGGCCAGTCTGGTTTGGTTGGGATATCTTGCTCAGTGATCATCATCTAGGACACTGCTTCCTTTAAACTGAGTTGAGAAGTCAGTAACTTTATTAAAGAAATTGGTAATCAGCATTTGCTTTATATTTAAAGATGCTTTAAGCACAGAACAAGTATGGATTTGGTAGCACCACATACTGCATAAGGTATATTATGAAGTATGTTGCCTCCTTTAGGAATATTACTAGTATTGTATATCAAACTATTTCCTACTTTATGATTTCAGGACTTCTGCTTTTTACTGTCTACCAGAGCTGGAGGATTAGGTATTAACTTGGCATCTGCTGATACAGTGGTTATATTTGATTCTGACTGGAATCCTCAGAACGATCTGCAAGCACAGGCTAGAGCACATAGAATTGGACAGAAGAAACAGGTAAACACACTCAGTTTAAGCTCCAGACCTGAAAGACAGTTCTGTACATTAGCTGTCCACCCTCTGTCTGCACCTTCAGGCCTCATGTATTTTTGAGAATAACTAATACTTTCTGCATATCTCCAGAAATGTTAGTAATGCTAATTTCTCTTTTCCTAAGTCTCCATACCGGAAGAAATAATATGGCAGCTGTGGTATTTGGGTAGGAGAGGGAGAACAGTTGTCAACTTGTCTGTCTTACATTCATTGATATGATGTCATTCTACAAAATAACTGCTACCAGGCACATCCCCAATGCTTAAATATTCTAGTTCTCAAGATGAGTCTTTCCTTCTTACTGAAGACATACAGTAACAATTAGAAATATGACATTATTGCCTCTGGCAAAGTTTGTGCCAAGTCACTGAAATTTATAAAGAAAGGTCTAAGATGATTTAATATAAAACATTTCTGTAAAGACTGTGATAAGTGATTAAATTAGTATTTCATATTTTAAAAGCCATGAAAAAGTTCAGAAAGCATGTAATGAAGACTGAGATTTCTGCTTTTAAATTTTTTTATTTTTTAAATACATGTAGGTTAATATTTATCGACTAGTCACAAAAGGATCAGTAGAAGAAGATATTCTTGAACGAGCCAAGAAAAAGATGGTGTTAGATCATTTAGTAATTCAGAGAATGGACACTACAGGGAAAACTGTGTTACATACAGGCTCTACTCCTTCAAGGTACCTTTATGTTTGTTTCTCTACCAACTTACCTTAAGAATATTCCAGTTGTAAATGAAAGGCAAAACAGAAGACACAAAGTCTCTGTAGATTTTTATTTGCATAATAAATGCATATCACAAATATATGAAGAGTTTATATTTAACAGTAAGAAGAATGCTTAATTGACTCATGATTATAGAAAACTTTTCCAAGTTTATAAGTTGAAATGTTTTTTCTGAAACATCATTTATTTCAGCTCAACACCTTTTAATAAGGAGGAGTTGTCGGCAATTTTAAAGTTTGGTGCTGAGGAACTTTTTAAAGAACCTGAAGGGGAAGAACAGGAGCCTCAAGTAAGTAGTGCTTCTGGACTAGGTAGATAAAACAGCCCAAAATATGTATGGATTATTTAATTGTAAAGAGAAATTTCTTTTTTTTACCCTCAGGAAATGGATATAGATGAAATATTGAAGAGGGCTGAAACTCGGGAAAATGAGCCAGGTCCATTAACTGTAGGAGATGAGTTGCTTTCACAGTTCAAGGTATGGCTCTGTTCCCTCCTTCCTATCATAATTATACTTTCCTTTTTAAACAGTACTATTTCTCTTCTACGTATGCATCTCTTGATTCTTCAGAAATAGATGCCTCAATAAGTCAACTCTGTATCACTTCCTAGTAAAATGGTTTCTTGCCTCTACATGATATCTTACCATCAGTATAAACAATAGAAATAAATTATGTATTTTGATAATAAAATGAAATGTATTTATGAATGTATTAATGCTTAGAATTTATGTTTTATTTACTGTCTTTGTTATTAAGCAGCTATAGTATCAATAAATGCAATGTGTTCTTTGTGTTTCTTAACTGATCATTTCTCCAAGTTGCTTTTAGCCCCAAAGTAAACTTGGAATGTCACATATTTTTAAGTGTTATCAGTTACACATATTATGTGTGCAAGAAAATAATGCAGAGCATAATAGGTTTGTTTAGTTCAGGAGATTATTAAATAGCTCTCCTGCTAATCACTCATTCACAACATATTTTTATATCAGCATTGTATTAATGTTTGATTAATTTTATATTATTATAATTTCACATTAAATCAGGCATTTAAATGCTGTTAGCCCTATTTTGATGGAAGTTAAACAACAATCATACAGGTGTGAGTGGTGTGATTCTCCTTGTGTCTCTTCTTAGCCCATGCTGAAAGGAGTTGGTCTTTCCTAAGTGATTAAAAGTACTTTCATTAGAGTCTGTTTCATGAAACATTTTGAATTTGTAAATTTAATATATATCTTATAAAACCATAACATATATATATATAGATAAAATATGTAAATGTTATGTGTATAAATGCATAAAATATGGGATCTGTAACCTTGTTTTCCTTAAATAGTAGTTGATTAGGGTTTTTTTAATTGTGTCATGTATTGACTTGATGAGAACATATATGTTTTGATGTACAAGGTGGCCAACTTCTCCAATATGGATGAAGATGATATTGAGTTGGAGCCAGAAAGAAATTCAAGAAATTGGGAAGAAATCATTCCAGAGGTGCAGAGGCGAAGAATAGAAGAGGAGGAAAGACAAAAAGAACTTGAAGAAATATACATGCTTCCAAGAATGAGAAACTGTGCAAAACAGGTATCTCTTGGTTATGACTGAATTATAGTTCTGTGTTGCTTTTGGTGTAGTTGGTTGCTTTTGGGGTTTGGGGTTTTTTTTCTTTTTCTGAACACTATTTTTTGACAGAACAGGTAAAACTTGCTTATGTTTGTTACTTACATAACTTGCTTGCTCTGGAATTCCAGATTAGCTTCAATGGCAGTGAAGGGAGACGCAGTAGGAGTAGAAGATACTCTGGATCTGATAGTGACTCCATCTCAGAAAGAAAAAGGCCAAAAAAACGGGGAAGACCACGAACTATTCCTCGAGAAAATATTAAAGGATTTAGTGATGCAGAGATAAGGCGGTAAGATATGGGAGGACATTCATATTTAAAGGATCAAGAAATTACAATTATTTTTATTAATATTATTATCAGTCTGGAAACTACAGCTGGTAATCTGTTTTTGCTGAAGTTGTTTGAAATCTTTTTATTCTAGGCATTTATTGTTTTTACCTCGTGGTGCTGACATAGTGAACTGTTATAGAAAGAATCTGAACCCATTTTAATGAGGTGTAAAATTAGATTTTAAAAATATGTATGATTGGTTTAAATTTTTTAGTTCCTGCAGCCTATGAAGACAGTAATTTCACTGAATAATTCCTGACAGTGATTTTACAAGGGGTGCTTCCCTTTAAAAATAAACAAGCAAAATAATCTGGTTTCCACCAATTTATCTAAAACTTGCAGTGTTCAAAGACTATGTTCCATCTCTTTGGTGACAACTGAAACAATTTGATTGGATTTTGCTTTTATTTTAAACTTCTTGGCACTATAATTGAATCGTTACATCCTGCTTTTTTTAAACTAAGAAAATATAAAATCCTATTTGAAACTTGTATTATCATTGATCCCTTCTGTATATGCTAAATATTTGCTGAAGTATTGTTTTGGTAGGAGGAGGAGGAATTCTTTTGGTTAGCATTTTTGGGTTTGTGAAATGCTACTTTGCTTCTGAAATTGAAGTATGTATGTTTCCCTAAATTGCTATAAAATCTTCAGAGTATTTTTTTTAGAGGAGTAAGTTCAAAGATCCTTTTTGACTTTCTATCTCATCTAACAGCGAGGCAAATTGGTACTTTTTTAAGGCTATGCTTGTGTGTGAACAACCAGTTTCATTGTTGAGGAAGTTTTCTTTCTTCTTCTTTTTTTTTAAATTTTTAAAAATTATTTCTGTTTAATTTCCTTTCTCCTCCAAGTATCTCCAGTTTCTTTCCATTGCTTAGATATTTAAACAGAGAGTATCTTTCATGTCATTTTTCTAAATCTTCCAGTTACCTGTTGGAGTTTGCTCCTTTTAATAACCATATACAACATAATGTCTGAAATCTTCATTTACTGTAAATCCACATTCAGTTTTCATTTTTAGATACGTACAGCTGCGTAATCCTCAGTCTTGTGAAATTAATAAAGTGATTTCTGAAATAAATTATATCTTCTATTGTTTTATTTATATCAGTTCTTAAACTCATAAAACTGATTTTGAGTTATCTGAAAATATTTAGCTGCTCTACATTTTTTCCCCCCATTGTCCACATAGCATTATACTAAGATTAACAATTGTATCAATGCAACTTTAAAACAAATTAAGCATATATTTAAATGGTAACATTATTTTCTGTTACTAGGTTTATCAAGAGTTACAAGAAATTTGGTGGCCCTCTTGAGAGGTAAAGTTGTTTGATTATTATTTGTGCGGCAGCTTGGAGTCTCTTTTTTTATAGACATTACAATGTACCATGCAACTTTAGGCAGTAGGGGAAATACATCATCTTGAATATAGAGTGACTTTAGTGTGGTATCTTCCTTTTCTTCATGTATGGTATATGTGCAGACAGCCCCACAACAGACTCTGCCATTTGGAGGAGCACTTCCTTTATATGTATCTGCTGACTTGTTTACTCTTCATTGGTGATAATCATTCACTTGTCATGTTTGATAAGCCTGTTGAAAGCCTATCAGTTATCCACTCTGTCAAAGTTAGTTTTGCATTTTACATATTGTCAATTGTCATTTTTAAGCTTCTTTCATTATTCCTATTTTAAGAAAAACTTCCCATCCTTAAAAATATTAATCCTTTGCAATATTTATAGTGCATATGATCGTATGATACATATATGTACATATGATTTAATAATTCATTGTCTTTTCCAAAGAAATGTGCAATAATGAAACACAAGGGTTAGGGTTCTTTAAGTTCTTGTTTTATTGTCCTCATACCTCAGTAATATAGAGGTTTGTTTTCTTGGATCGAAATTGTACACCAAACAGAAACCACAGCCGACTGCTAACTTACGTGATCGTTTATTTTGTTTTGAAGTCTGAAGGAATCATTCACAGCTGCCAAATTTTCAGAGTTACAAAAATTGGTCTTTCTTTTTATTACAGGTTAGATGCTGTAGCTAGAGATGCTGAGCTAGTTGATAAATCAGAGACAGACCTCAGACGTTTGGGAGAGCTTGTACATAATGGATGCATTAAAGCCTTAAAGGACAATTCATCTGGACAAGAAAGAGCAGGTACAATATTCAGGGGGCTTGAGAGGACAGTAAAAATGACAAGAAAAATTAGTTACTCTTGCACTCTGATTATAACAGAAAACAGTTTTGTTGGGAAATACGAACAAAAATGTTAGGGTGCCTACTGGATGATTTAAATAAATCCAGAGTTACAGTAAGGTGACTTTTTCCCCTTTCTGTGTGACTTACCACTGAAAAATGAAATAGATTTTTGTTTTGCTGTGAAATTTAGATGTACTCCTGTTACGTAGGGACTTTTCAGTTCTGAAGCATTTAATTCAAACATTTGGTCAAGAAAAGGTGATGTGATATAATTGTTTTCTGTACATTTTTCTGATGTTATTTGTAAAGGTAGATATTTTAATAGCATTGTCATTTATTTTAAGGAGGTAGACTTGGGAAGGTTAAAGGCCCAACATTCCGAATCTCAGGAGTGCAAGTAAATGCAAAGTTGGTCATCTCTCATGAAGAAGAGTTGGCACCATTGCACAAATCCATTCCTTCAGATCCAGAAGAAAGAAAAAGGTACTAATCTTTGCATATTTTTAAGGGAGTGGTAATGCAGAAAACTTCTCAAGTTGTTTTTGGGGGGTTTTTTTGCAACTTTGATTCAAACACTCTATTAAAAGCATTGTCCCTCTATTCCCTTGAAGAACTGGCAGCAGTAACCTGCTCCACAGCTGTACTTTGTTTTTTCTTCCTTTGCCACAGAAGCCAGTAAGAGCTTTAACTTGTCAATTGTATTCACTATGAACTGTGTTCAGTTAATAATTAGGACTAGAATTCAGCTTCAGGAGGAGCTAAATGTGTCACCTCTGCTTGAGAGGAGTTTCAAAGTGCAGCAGTAGTTCTTCCTACCCTCTAAGCTTGCCACCTTATGTATTGCAGTTCCTAAACTATCTACTTAGTTAGAACACTTGGATGTTAATTTTTGCTTTTATTTGTGGCTAGCCAATCTTATCACAAAGCTCATGCCTACAGACAGATATCTGTTCTTCATATTTTAGTTTTAATCTGCTTTAAAACACATTCCAGTGCTGATTTCAATAACTGTTTTATAGAAATACTAAGAAAATATTATTATAAATATTTGGATTAATTTCTTAAATTTACCAGCATCTCAGCAGAGAAAATAAATCTAGTTACATTACATTCAGTATGTTCTCTTTCCCCTCGCTAAGTTTCAGATGTAAAAATCATGTATTTTTCTTTCTAATATATTTCTTCTAGATATGTCATCCCATGCCACACTAAGGCTGCTCATTTTGATATAGACTGGGGTAAGGAAGATGACTCCAATTTGCTGATAGGCATCTATGAATATGGTTATGGCAGCTGGGAAATGATAAAAATGGATCCTGATCTCAGTTTGACACAGAAGGTATGTTGTCTACAATAGTTTATCAAGGACTGTTTTCCTAGGTATTGATGCTGCTAAGTAGTGTTACTGAAAGAACTTATTCTATGATTAATGAAATTGCAAAAATATTATATGTCAGTTGTACTTCATAATTCATATCCTTCTCATAGTATAGTACTAGATTTTGGGATCTTGAGTATTTATTTTGAAGCATGCATTCTTGCAGTCAATGTGTGTTTTCATATTCTCATGTGGTTGGTTCTATGTAATTTGATTTTTTTCAGTCTTTTCTTTCTTTACTTCAGATGTTCTGGTTTTGTTTCTCCATCCCTGCTTAATCCCCAGGTTCTTCAGTTGAAGCTGTCTTCCACTCCCAACATTGAGAGTGGCTATACCAGAATTAGTGCAGTAACTTCTTAGCAATAGTGAGCGGCAGATACTGAGGAAAAGCCTGGGGTGAAGTAAACTTTGTGACAGTGATGACAACCTATAGCTTTGGGGTTTGAGAAGACAGGTTTATGTCCAAATTTGCTTAGTAATGATTCCTACACCTGCTTTTCATTAATTTGTCTGGCTTTTGAAACCATGTATGTGTGTTCTTGGCAGCTGCATTTAGAAGATGAATGAGACAGAGCCAGGAGTTCTGTGACTGACTGGTACAGGTGCCCGTAATTTCTTAGATGAAACGTCAAGAGTGGAGACAGAAATACAAGGCTGGTTTCTTGAGCTGGTTTAAACTCTGAGGCAATTTCCAAGACTCTGCATTGGTTGCTTGCATTGGTTTCATTGGAGAGAAATGAAAACTTACATGAAATTCTCCTTTGCTTTAAACATTCTGATCTATTTACTGGGTATAGTTGGAATGGATTGTTTACCATGTCCTTTTCCACAGCTTTTTCTGTTCTGTGTGCTCCAGGCTACCATCTGAGGTTGATAATCTGTACTCACAGCTGTGATGCTACCATTTTCTCCTCAGATTTTGCCTGATGATCCAGATAAGAAACCCCAGGCAAAGCAGTTACAGACCCGTGCAGACTACCTCATTAAATTACTGAATAAAGACCTTGCGAGGAAGGAAGCACAAAGGCTTGCTGGAGCAGTAAGTAAAATGTGGCATTCATTAATAAGGTAAAACAAAATGCTTATTGGCATGTCACCTGATCCTTTTCATTTTTCAATTCCACACTTTTTATTTGTGTAGTATTACTCTATTCCTAATTTTAGAACATAAGACAAACTCAGGATATTAATTGCAAGTTTCATATCGTATTAGTCTCTTATTATTTGTGTGTATTCTCTGCTGTTAAACTAAGCTCTGTCTCCAGTCCTGAGTGAAGTGGTGGTCATTAGTGGCAATAAATAAAATAAAAGGAGCCCTCTCTTTGATGTAAACCCAAATCTTACTTTGCAAATATAGTGCAAGGATGCCTGTCAGTTGACATGATTAAAGAGATCAATTTACATTCAGGGCAATTCAAAGAGGAGGAAAACAAGAACTAAGAAGAATAAGGCGCTAAAGGCTGCAAAATTAAAAGAAGAAATAAAAAGTGATTCTTCACCACAACCCTCAGAAAAATCTGATGAAGATGATGATGAGAATAACAAGGTGAGTATCTTTCACAGGGTAAAGGTACTTACCGTACATTCAGTTCTTCCTGTTAGTATCAATTCGTATTTCATCTTCTGCTTGGCTTAATAAAACTAAAACACCTGAATGTCATTCTTTTCCCGTGGCCACTACAACTGATGTTGCATCAGTACAAGCACATGGAAGACTGTATCTATTTCAGTTTAATGATAAATAAATAAATAAGGAATTATGAGTTTTCCAAATAGTTATTAAAATATTATAGTCTAAATACTAGTGACATTGCTCAGTTTCAACTTTTTTTTTAAGCATTAGCCCTGTATTTGCAAGAATTGCAAATCACAGTTGTAAAACTACTGGATTTTGCTCATGTGTTACTGCTACTGGTAATGATTCTTGAGGTAAAGGCTTTTTTATTGAGGCTGAGAAAAATGTTACCAAGCTCAATTAGAATGCGCAGAATAAAAAATTGTATTTCAAGGCTTGCAAATGAAAGCTCGTGTATACATCATGGCTCTTATTTTTCAGAAAAACTAACATTGTTGGGTTTTTTTACTTATGGTTATTAATCTTGGTATGATTTTTTTGTTGTGTCTTTTTAGTTTTGTTGTTTATCGCATAGCAAAATCACTAGACATAAAAATTTGGATAAAATTTAGGGTCATGTCACAGCTAATTTGAAAGCAGTTGAATTAAGTCACTGCAATTCTGTAATTAATAAAATACTCTACTTTGTTTAAAGCAAACAGTTACAAGCCATTGTAATTGTCAGCTTGTTCTAAAAGAAAAGCTACTTACGGAAATACATAGTTAAAATTAACATTAGAAAAACCATTATAAATCTATGAAAAAATAGTAATTTTTAATCACTCTGTCAGTGTGTGTATTTAAATGGTACTATAAAGAATAAAATGTGAAGCCAGCAATAAAAAAAATCAATGTAGACTGCCCTGTATTTATAGCTAGAATAATCTGCTGGGAATGTAAGACTAAGACCTGCAAATGTTGCCACAGTTCCCAGTACATTATTGTGGACAACTGGACCCTAAAACTAAGCAAATTAATTGTTCAGACTACTTTAAAAATGAGTGTTAGTCTTCATCTCCACTCAAAATAAAAGACACTGCCATCAGCTGATGGACTTAACTTTGTTTTGGGAAACTGCCTAGAATGCTGTCCTCTGTTAACAACAGGTACTCATCACTTCAGTACTTCTGGGCACTGAATAACAATTCCATTTCTGAATACTGGACTGTATACTACAACCTTCCTAAACTACTGGCTTTAGCTACCTAGATTCCATACTGCGTGCAGTATCTAAAACTTAACCTATTTTACTACTAGAATTAACAGGAAAGTTTTTAAATCATTGTATTTTTGCTAGAAAGTTTCCATGATACCTAAACACTAAAACCTAGTTGAGCTCAACCTGGTTGAGCTCGTAACTTCATACTTGTTCTAAGAAACTTGTTGAGTTCAAGTACTAGACAGTCTTTCATCTTTTCATGCAACAGATAAGCAGTTTCTGTATGTGCCTTTCTGGTATGTTCAAATAAATTCAAACATGATAATGATTCTTCTATCTGTGTTATAATGATACTTTATTTATACTATTTTTCTGTGTCTGAAAGGATATTAGTTTTTATCTCAGACCTTCACAGTGAATATTATAAAGAGCAGTGAGTATTACTTTTTTCACCTCCAAACAGTTAAATGGGCACATAAGAGAGAGTCTGTAATTAAAGATTGTTTTAAAGCCTAGTAAAATGAACAGTTCTGGAAAAGAGAAAGTTAGGATTCTGTTACCTTCTCCTGTGAGTGTTTAATATGGGATTGAGACAAAGCTAATTAGATCAGAGGTCTTCTAACATCTCCCATCACTTGACTGTCTTGACCGACCAGGTCAGTTTCGCAAAACCATAGTTCATTTTAGATCTCAATTCTTCAGTCTAACAGCCTTTAAAGGGATAAAATTCAAACTTTATTCCAAGTTAACTGGATGCAGGTTCTCATGCCCACTGCCTCCACCAATCAGTACTTGCTTTGTCACATCAAGGAAGTGAGTGCATAGCTCTCATATTTCTTGACCAACTGCATTCAGTTCTATTTAGAGGTGATTTGATAAATCTATGTCCAGAATTAAAAATTCAGAGATAAAAAGTGTTTTAATCTTATGGCTGGAAAATTTGTATAGATAGGAACCCAGTTTGATGTGACATATATGCTTGCATATTGCAGGATGAGATTGTTTCAGTGAAACATCTGCATAAAAAATTTAAAGCAGAAAAAGAAAATGAAGAAAAGCCTGAGCCAGATACTGGTATAAAGAAGGAAGCTGAAGAAAAAAGAGAGACAAAAGAAAAGGAAAATAAGAGGGATTTGAAAAGGGAGAAAAAAGAAAAAGAGGATAAGAAAGAATTAAAAGAAAAGGATATTAAAGAAAAGAGAGAAAACAAAGTAAAAGAATCCACACAGAAAGAAAAAGAAGTAAAGGAAGAGAAGGTAACTAGGTTTACTTATCTTACATAGTGCTAGAGAAGGCTGCCAGGTTTATGTAAATGATTTTGAGATGAAAAAGTGTTGTGGATCTGATTGGTTGTCATTTCAATAAAGAATTTTATGCTGTTTGAAGCTTTACTTTTACTACCTGAAATTATTAGGACAGGCATTTGAAATGGGGAAGTACATCTTCAATGATACAGCTGTTAATTGGACTGAATGTGTGCAAAAAATTCTATTTTTCCATTTTCCTTTTCCATTTCACAGAGAAAGTAAAATGTACTGTCATTGAATGTCAGCATAGGTTTTATATATTGAAGATAATGCAGTGGTTATGGGTATTGTCATCTGTTATAATTGCAGAACCAAAGTAAAATGTAGTTAAATATTTTTGTATCTTGTTCTTAGGTAAATGAAATCAAATCCGAAAATAAGGAAAAAACTAAAAAAATTCCATTGCTGGATACTCCAGTTCATATTACTGCATCTAGTGAACCAGTTCCTATATCAGAAGAATCTGAAGAGCTAGATCAGAAAACTTTTAGTGTGGTAAGTCACCTTTGAATAATTTAGTGTGTAAACTTAATAGTCTAAATGAGGACAATTACTGATATTCTTGATACTGTTACTTGGCATAGTAACACAGGTGATCTTTTGCTATGTCTCTGATCAATGAATGTTATTGACAGTGTACAAAGTGATTTTTGACTCTGTTCTAGCAGTTTTATTTTGGATTTTTGTGGTATATATGCAAGATAATAGAAAAACTTACCCAACAGTTTGTAGGATTAATAGGTTGAGAATATAAACTAAAGATTTGTCTGTGAGAATCACTTGTATATCCTGCTTCTTAAGAGCAGATGTGAATGAATGTTATTGGAATTGATGGAGTCTTTGGCTTCACCATATAATATAAGCTTTTCTTCTTTGTAAGATGGCAAGAAAAACTAGGATTCAGCACTTCTCCTCTGAAGTATTGCAAACTTTAGTTAGTAAACACAGGAAGAAACAATGCTAAAGCACTTAGAAATGCCTTGCTGAGGTAATGTCTCTGACACCAAAAGAATTCTGTTTAATCACTTACTGCTTACAAGAATATAATTAACTTTTAGAAAAATGTATATGCACAATTTATATGAAGTTTTATAGGTTGGCTGAGGCCCATGGAAAAGTATCAGTGAGTTACTTTGAACAGCTGTGTTTGTTTTGTCATTCAGATTTCAACAGCTGTGTTTTTGCCAGCTAGGTCTGTTTGGTGTATTGTGGGTACTGGCTGTGAGAACACCAGTAGGATTCTTATGAGTGTGGCAGTTACTGTCCATGGGTTTATTCTTAACTCGCCTGTGATTTTCGGCATAGGCCTTGAGTGATTCAAGTGGATATGTCAGTGTGGCAAATGACAGAAAATAATTTGATTTCCATGTGCAGTTATATATTTCTGATCACTTCTCTATTTAAGAATTGCACTCTATAAGCTGTCTTTTAAAAAGCTACTTTAATCTGTGGCAAGTGTAATATGTAAACCAGATGCTTAATTCCTTAGTGGCATGAGATGGCAATGGAACAGCTTCCCCAGTTTTCCTGGGTTGTCCCTAGATGCTTACATGGTAATGGTGATATTCCATTTCATTCCATTCCAGGTGTTTGTTTGGTTTTTCTAGGTGTGGTAGCATATAGTGGGGAATAATTGGGGGAAGGAGGTGATTGGTGTTTATCATTATGCCATGGTCAGGTGCAGTCTAAACATACTAGTTAAATGCACTTTCAAATGCAAATGTTGTTCAGGCTTAACTGACAGTGACCTTGATGACAAGGAGGATATTCTGGTCATGGGTACCATGCTGTTGGAGTTTGATGTATGATTAAGCAAGTGTCTGCAATTTAAACCATGCCAACTGGATTTGTCTGGATTTATTAGTAAAACACTGTGGATTCAAAATATGAACATTCAATAATGCACAGCCTTTATCTGTGGCTAGTCTAAGCATTCCCTGTGGCCACATCTCAAGTGCTGTGTTCAGTTCTGGGCCCCTCAGTTCAAAAAGGACATTTTGGTGCTGAAGCAAGTCCGGGGAAGGGTCTGGAGCACAAGTCTTATGAGGAGTGGCTGAGAGAGCTGGAGTTTTTGAGCCCAAAGGAGAATCAGGGGAGACTTTACCACACCCTACAGCTGCCTGATAGCAGGTTGTAGCCAGGTGAGGATCAGGTTTTCTCGCAGGGAACCGGTGACAGGACAAGGAGAAATGGCCACAAGCTATTTCAGGGAAGGTTTATGTTGGATGTATGGAAAGAGTTCTTCAGTGAAAGAGTGGTTGAGCAGTAAACAGTCTGCTCAAGGAGGAGATATAATCACTATGCCTGGAAGTGTTCAAAAGAACAAGTGATGTGAGACTTGATATAGTTCAGTTGGGATGGTGGTGTTCAGTCAAAGGTTGGATTTAATGATCTTGGAGGTTGTTTCCAACCTTTATGGTGCTATACCCAAACTAGCTTTCTTCTAGGTAGCTTAACTTCTGCTAATATCTGCAAAGGAGTGTGGTTTAAAAAATGCTCAGAGAAGCAATTTTGATCCTTTGTTGAATGCCAAGTGTAATGGTGGCAGAAAGTATTTGTTTGAAATGTACTGAACACTCTCATATTTAATTTTGACATTGAGTTTGTATAGCTTTGTAGGTGGTAAGTCTTGCCCTACATGATTATGCTCAGAGTTGTAATTGCAAAATACAGTTGTAGTAAGTCCTTTTCCTCAGAAATCCTATATATTAAATTAGTGCTTTCTCATATCCTAGTGGTGTCCTACCCTTAAGGGGAAGACATCACCTTGGATTCGTGGAAGCTTGCAAGAGAAAGGAACTTCAAAAATGAGTGGGTCTGCAAAAGCTTTGAAGGTTTTATTAGTAGATTACACACTTTGAATGCAAATCAGTATGTTAGGCCCTGACCTGCCATATAAGCCCACAGCAGTGAGTTTTAAACAGAAAAAAATGTGGCTTCACAGCTATCTGGCTGCTGATGTTTGAGATATACACATTAGCACCTTCTACAGCTTGATATATGTATTTTATACAATCTGATGCTTTCATAGAGAAGTGAATTGCCAATTGGATTGATAATCTTCCAAAGGAAACATGTAAAACATTTTTTAGACCTCTGAGACAGTCTTGTGTTTCATTTGACTTCTAACAAGCCTGTCTTCACCTGTGGTTATATATCACAGTAAAAAGTGAGTCATGTTTGAGAATGAATTTTTTTCTTTTGAATCGATCAATTCTTTTTTCCATTTTACAGTGCAAAGAAAGAATGAGACCTGTCAAGGCAGCATTGAAACAGCTTGATCGACCAGAGAAGGGCCTTTCTGAAAGAGAACAGCTGGAACATACTAGACAGTGTCTCATCAAAATTGGGGATCATATTACTGAGTGTCTAAAGGAGTACACAAATCCTGAACAAATTAAACAGTGGAGAAAGTAAGTTATTTTCTTGGATTTTACTTCTAAAAGGGAAATACACAATTGGTTCCTTTGAGAAGAGTAGGTTTTACTTGTTTCTCCTGTTTATTTTTCCCCTTTTCTTGTATCTTTCTGCTGTTTTAAATAGGAGTCTATTAAAAGGTGATTATAAATTGTTCTGACTTGTAGTGGATTGACTTTAAGCATTGATGCAGAGCCCTGTATTTTGTCCAGAGGGTGGAGACATCTCTCTCCTTAACACTGACAGCAAAAGCTGGGGACTGGTCACTGCCACTGTGTTCAGTGAAAACCATTCTTACCTTTAACAATCTGGTTTTTCAACTTCAGGTCATTTTAGTTTTTTAATAATCCATGTTGAAAATACACAGTTCTAAAATTGTGTTGAATGTATGATTCCAATTTGTAGAATTATTTCTTTTTTTAATGTACTCTAAAATGAAATTGCATATTATGTATTAAACATTACTTGATAACAAGTATTTATCATAATGTACTCAGATGCACTTCAAAAGCGAGGGAAGAGTTTGCATCTGTATCAGATGACAATATAAAAAGAACTAAGAAAAAATACTGGTCTTGTATTTCATTGACACGTTCTTAATGCAATTTGACTTACTTTCGTCAGAATGTTCAGTTAATGTCTCTGTGCTTGAAAATACATCCTGTGATTATATATATCAAATTATTAAGTCTTGCATTTTCTTGAAGAATTCTGTTAGTGTAGTTTGCTTCTGCTGATTTTACTTCCTTTACTTGAAAATAGTAAGGTGATCTGAGATACAAAAACAAGATCTGTGTCTTAGGTTTTGGTAATTCTTTTATTATTTTAAGTGGAAACTTGTAATAGAGTTGTTATTCAGAATAATGCTATGATGTTATGTGTAGAAAAATAAAATTATTTTAGCTACATTTGATAAGAAGTATTGTAGTTTATATTAAGTTAGAATGGTCTCATTAGACACAGCATTGACTGGCTGCGTACTTAGTCAAACTTGTGGACAGAAATTATCATGTTTAAATAATCACAGTGAGGGAGAATCCTGCTGCTTTGTGAACCTCCACACTTCAAATATTTTTGAACACTGTTATTCTGTAGACTTTTCTAAGCATTCCACCTGCAAATTTCACTAAAAAATGAGTATCTGTAAAAAAACTTTACCTGTAATTGTGGAATAAAAGGTTTCCTTCAGAATTTTGGCATCTTGACAGCAAAAAACTTAATTTGCTCTTCTTCGGTTCCTTCAAGCACAGATTTGGCACAGATTTATTACCCTATGACTTCTGTCCTCTTTCACATCTCTTACTTGGTTTCCAAAAACCTTGACTAGACTTTCAAAAGTTTGTGGAAAATTTCTCTTGCTGATGGTTTAATACAATAAGGTTTGTTGTGTCAAGCGTGTTATCCTGTAAGAAATTTTGCGTTTGAAAGAATTTTTACTTCCTTCTTTAGGTACTTAAATTTTTAATTTACAGACTGGTAAATACTCAGAATTTAAACAAATTTTTAGGAGAGAGATACATAAACTGATAGCTATGTTTTAAATAAGCATTTCACAAAAATTTAACAATTCTTATTAGTACTATTGTCCTTGCACTTCACACTCTGAAGTACTAGCAATAAATATTAAGAAGTGAAGAATTTTTAAAGGAATCAATCTTTCAAATATTTAATTTACAACTGCATAACATTTCTTGTGCAATTTGGCAGTATTGTGTAGCTTATATTATTAACCATTTCTGGTTTACTGAAGTAGTGTTCAAATAATTTCAGTCAAATCCATGTTCTGCTACATAATAAAGGGCAAAGAAATTTAAAGAAGACTTACAACTTTTCTTTTTTTCTTCCTCAGAAATTTGTGGATTTTTGTCTCCAAGTTTACGGAATTTGATGCCAGAAAGCTGCACAAACTGTATAAACATGCAATCAAAAAACGTCAAGAGTCTCAGGTAATATTTTTTAATTGTTTTGAAATACAAAAATATATATTTTAATTATTATAACTTTTATTAGATTTAGAGGATTATGAAGAATATGGAAATACACTTCAATTTGGTATTTGTGTTTGCAGTATAATAGTCTCTTTTGATAGGGTATTTTTCTAATGTATTGAAATGAACTTTGGGATTTACTAATAAGTACATTTACCAGTGTACTTGTCTTTTTTAGCAACACAACGATCAGAATATTAGCGGTCATGTGAATACACATGTAATTAGAAATCCAGGTAAGAAACTTTCAAGTATATTCTTGTGTTAAATACCTTAAGTATTCATGTTTATTTCATTTCGCATGTCTTCTGGTTCTGTTTTCAACATGATTAAGTACCACAGTAATAGACTAATTTGAAAACCTTCACTAATTTGCTCTTGAAATCCAGCAGAGTGCAGAGTGAAGCTGGTACTTACCAGGTTATTTGAGCATCCTTTGAAAAAAACCAATTTTTGTGTTAAATTTTGGAGAGGGCTGTAGCTGTCGCAGTATGACTATGATAAAAGAAAGGAGTTCATTAGTCACTCACAGTCTGACAGGGGCTGTCACAGTTGTTAGTTACAGGGGAGCTGTCTTTTATTGTTGTCAGTAACACTGACTTTTTTCCCCACATGTTCCCACACCTGGCTTTTTGTTTGTAGTGCTGTATTTAATCTTATGTTACTGAACTTCCAAGTATATTGTCATGGACTTGAAATCAACAATCATGAATTTTAGGAATACCACTGAAATTTTTTTGCTAACAAGATGTTTCTTTAAACTATTACTCATACTAAGTATATCCCTTCTTAGAGAGGAAGTTGCTGCCATTCTATCTAAAATTGCTCTACTGAAGGGTACCCTCTACTCACTGCCCATTTGGACACTCAGCTTCATAGATTGAATGGAGAGGTTGACAAGTTCTGTGCATCTACATTTCCAAGTCCTATGCATCTACATTCTAGCTTGAGTTCCTCTTAAATCTGAGATTTTCTTCTGTTCACTGGCATCAGTGCATTTAATTTTCAGCTATTTAGATCTTGTTTCTTTTAAATTATGTCCATTTCATACTGGTTTACAGCTGACAGATAGAAGTGCTGTTTGAATTAGGTGAAGTAAAAATGTTATGGTATTTCCTTTTAACCTCTGCTTTATTAAACAGATGTGGAAAGACTGAAGGAGAATACAAACCATGATGACAGTAGCAGGGACAGCTATTCCTCTGATAGACATCTGTCACAATACCATGATCATCATAAGGACAGGCATCAGGGAGATGCTTACAAGAAAAATGACTCCAGGAAAAGGCCTTATTCAGCCTTCAGCAATGGAAAAGATCACAGGGACTGGGATCACTACAAACAAGACAGCAGGTGAGTTTCTTTAGCAATTTTGAAATCTGGTCAGAATTCCCTTTGTGTTTTTGTAGTTATGCTTGTAGGAAGCGCCAAACAATCTTTTCTGAGTAACACAAAATTGCAACAATGATCTTTCTCTAATGGAGTTCTGTCAATTTTACATAATTGTGGCGCTTGATGTGTTACCAGTAACTAATACAAGTAAGTTCTTGTTTTTTAGGTACTACAGTGATAGTAAACATAGGAAGTTAGATGACTACAGGAGCAGAGACCACAGGTCAAGCCTGGAAGGGAGTCTAAAAGACAGCCGGGTTCATTTGGATCACCGTTCCCATTCAGACCACAGGATACATTCAGATCACCGTTCCTCTTCAGATTACAGCCATCATAAATCTCCCAGAGATTATAGGTACCACTCAGACTGGCAAATGGACCACAGAGCTTCAGGTAGTGGCCCAAGGTCACCTCTGGATCAGAGGTCTCCTTATGGTTCAAGATCTCCCCTCGGTCACAGATCTCCATTTGAACATTCATCAGATCACAAAAGTACACCTGAACATACATGGAGTAGCCGGAAAACATAACAAAGACTGATTTTTTCTGGACCTTCTTTTAGCCATATACAGTAAATTAACACAGTAATTGCCTTACATGACTTGAAAGATACAGATGGGATATTCTATCAGTAGCAGTATTGTTACTTCTTTCCAGGATGCAAGGTCTATTATCCCAACAGAAGAAAAATATTTTTGTATTTAAAGTTTATGCTGCACTGTGCTGCAAATGCTGTGGCACTTTTTTTTAAGAAATGGAAGATGTTTACTTTTACAGGGACCTCAACACTGCCCATTTCAGACTGGATCTTAGTATAACACTCTTCATGTCAAAGTGGTTTGAGGCTGATAATGTTTTAAGTTATGTTTGTAAATGAACTTTTAAACACTGACCTGTGCTCATATTTCAGGAGGGAATGGGGAGAATATTTTTTTTTTCTTAGTAAAGAATTCTCAAGGACTTTGTTCACTTTCCAAAGCTACTTGTTTACATTGTACACTGCGACCACCTTGCCGCTTTTCATCACAAGCTTGAATATTTAAATTCTGTACCTATAACTGTAAAATAGTCAGGATTTCTCCTGTTTGTGATCAGTTACAATGCCTTTTTACAAAACAAACAAAAAAAAATAAAAATAAAAGCAAAACACAAACTAATGGCTGTAAATTGTTGTAAATTTATTCAATGAGCTTTTTCCCCCCTCAGGCTTTTTTTGACTGTTCCTTTCCCCACCAACTCAGGACTTCTTGTCACAGTTATGAAACAAAATCAGTGTACGTTCATGTTTCAATAAAAAAATTTGATGGAGTCACTGTTCAGAATGTAAAAATGGGGAAAGGAAACTATTGCATTTAGTGCTCCCTTTTTTGATACTTTAGATACATGTTTTGTTTTGTGGTTTTGGGGGGTTTTTTGTTTGTTTTGTTTTGTTTGTTTTTGTTGGTTTGGGTTTTTTGTTGTTGGGATGGGTTTATTTTGGTGGGGTTTTTTTTGTTGTTTGTTTGGGGTCTTTTGGGGTTTTTTTTGGGGGGGGTCCTTTTTTCTGTATTAAGCTGTCAGTGTTGTGATTGTTTGTAATGAAATGGTAAGAAATATCTAGCTAAACTGTGCTCTGGAAAGCTTTTCAGGTGCATTGGTTTTAAAGGAGATGTGTCAAATACCTGAACAGTTCAGTATCCAAATCAATCAAAATTAATTGTAAATTCATATGTTCCCTCTTCAACATGGGCAATAATGTCAAATGTGCTATGCAGGTAGTTAATATTTTAGAAGATTTGAATTATGACTTTATTGACAGAATTGTTACAATGCACACTGATTGTACATAGATAACTTCTATCTGACAAATTAAATTTAAACTAAAAGGACATGTGGGTCTTGTAGTTTTCTGCTGTGTTTTTCTATACTGTGTTACTTTTCCCCAGGTTTACCATAAAAACATTAAAAGTACTGAATTTTATTCCTGGTGATAAATAGAGAAGGTACCTAGCCTGGCATCAGGTGGCAGGAGCTGCATCTGCTGCTGCAGTTTTTCTGTGCTCCTGCAATATGGAGTATTTTTTCCAATTAAGCAGGATTATATGGAAGCATTTCCATAGAACGACAGTCTGTCCATAGAGAATGTCTAAGGACCTTACTTAGGCACAGTTGCTGCACATTAAGTAGTTGCTGCTCACTTAGTATAGGCTGGCACTTGGTTAATTAATGCTGCTTCATTTCTTAACTTTTCATTTTGACAGGAGCTGAGGGGTTTGAGTGGTTCTGCTTTCAAGCTTGATTGTTGAACAGTGTTTGAGGCAGCAGAGTCTGATAAGGTTGTTCATGTGTATCATGCACATTCCATTTCCAAGGGTGGAAACGTAGAAGTAGGAACATCTCCAGACACGGACACAGTTCTTCCTGGCTAGGAAGCACACATTTGCATCCTATAGCATAGGCAGGGCATTCCCATGGAGCCTTCTTATCCATCAGTGATACAACACCGCGGCTTCACATGACATGGTTCATCTGTACATTTTCACCGAAGGTCCCTCAGGTCTCTGAAATACTTGATGGCTTTGATGATGTCAGTCTTCGGGAATTAGTCTCCTTATGCTTTGTAATTATAACTTTTACTCAGTCATATTTACAGATCACATTTCCAATAGTTTAATTTTTTTCCCCTCTGCTTTCCATTATATTTTAAGTATTTGAGGTTTGATGATGGAAATAATCTTCATTACTGGTAATGCCTCTTATGCTGTATCTTTTCAATTCCATATCCTCTGTAAATGATCCTTTTATCATTCAGTCTAAATGTAGGTTTGATCCTTCTTTTGCTCATTTTTAATGAAAAGTCTTCAAGGAATGTGTCCAGTTCTGAAGTATCCATCAGATACTAATGTTGTCTGTCTGTCAAAGATTTTAGGAAGTAAGAATTCTGAAGACTGCAAGTCCTCCTGTGGCTATTGATAGAAGCTTAGGTGTTTCGTCTACCATGCATGGAAATCTAAGACTTCCATCTTAATCCTGTTACATTTTTCTAGTCTACCATTCCCAGTACTACCCAAAAATGAGTAGATTGTTGTTAAGTGTGATATATAATAGAGATAATTCATCCTATATAAGTAGATATGTATGGGTATAAAATATTGTAGAAAATGCTTTCTAACCACTTCAGCCAGGAGCTGAGTTCCATTCAAAGTGTAAATCAGTTCCCAGCAGCGTCGAGATAATATCAAGTCTGTTAACATATGAATGGGACCATCCTGGACAATCAGAAACGATTTCCTTGCCACCCACACCCGGGAGATAACATCGGGGCCTTCCTGGCCCTGATTAATTGTAATGTCTCAAGAATTTCACGAGACCCAAGCCTGCCCTGATGCCCTGATCGAATTTGGGGTGCTCAGGAACTGGTATCAGCTTATTACATGTGAAAGCAAACTGCCTGGACACTCAGACATTTGTCTGAAACCCACACAGACGTGTCTTTGTCTATTTCAACATATATATAGAAATTGCTTTGCATTCGAAGAGGTGAATAGAAAGATGTGGTCATTTGTGCCTCGGGCAGAATAAACTGCATATAAGCTGGACGCTGGAAACTCCTGGGGAAACGCTGTCACTTGGTCAGTGGACCCGAGTTCACCCAGCACCTGTGTCCAGGGCTGACGCTCTCTTGACTGTGGTGGTTGCTCGAAATTCTATTTTTTTTTTTTTTTGTAATTGACCCAATAAATCGTTGTTAAATTTTTACAAATTTGGCTATCGATTTGATAATTTATAACATTAGGTATGAAAAAGCAGATTAAAAATCCCATTACTGCTCTTAAAGTTTTAGGGTCAGAGAAATGCATATTCTGGTTGCTGTTAGTTGTCAAGGGTGGTGATGTGATCATCACTTACATGATCACAGTTGCTCTATGTTTTCCCCTATTTTAACCCTCCATGCATATGTCGTGGTGTCTGATCAGCATTCAGACAGTTGCTGGTCTCTGAGAGTCTTTCACCACAATCAACAGGACTTGCAAAAGACTCGGCACCACTCACTGAAGGATTGGCAGTTCCTGCGTTGTTAACATGACACTCCTGCGAAAGGAGTGTGCCCTGACCTTCCTTTGAGACGCCGACTCCCTAGGATAAGTATCTTTGATGCCCTTTTGAAGCTTGATTGCTTGTTTTGTCCCTGTTAGATAGTTTGTCATCCACAGACATATCTTGCGAGTTTCATAGCACTAATTGTGTAGCTGCAGGGCTCCGCTTACAATATAAATCCCAGGGAAGTACTCTGGTGGCAAAGCAGTTTTAAAGGAGCTGTTTCCATCTCCAGTGTTGCGCCTAGTGTTGTGTTCAGTGACAACAGCTATTTTTGGTAGGAAATTACCATTACTTAGGAATTATACAGAAATCAATGTAGACAATTTCTTGTTTCTGTTAGAGAGTAGTAAATAATGTTAAAATAGTAATACCTGGTATGAGTTATCCATTTGTACCAAACAAGGTTTGTTTACTGAACTGTGTTGGGACAGGTGTGTGCTGGCACTTTATGTCTTCATTTTTCCAACAAACTAATGTGGCTGCAGCTGAATTTTCAGTTTTCTTCTTAAAATTTCACGCTGAATCTTTTATTTATGAAACAGTCCAGAAGCAGTAGCTAAGGAACACAATTTTGGGGGATGCTGATAGGAGCAGAATGAAGAGAAAGTTCATGGAATTAGTTGTTTGTTTCTTAAGCTTTTATTTTCCTCTCTATTCCATTTACTTATCTTAAGATATAAGTGGAGAACACCTGAGTAATGGTAAGTACCTTGTGGTCCACCTATCCTTAAACTCCCATGGTGTATTTGGATATGGCCAACACAAACCCAATATTTCTAGCATGTATTTTCCAGGCCCATAGCCCTACCAATTTATTGGTAGGTGGGTTTTTTTGTATTTTTAAAGCTTTTAACAAATGAAAATTTTGTCATAAAAGATGAAATTTAGTGATGATTGTTAATTTGCATAAAAATGTAATAATTGCTGTTTAATTGTCCTGATTAAAAGAAAATAACTATTTCTGAACCTTGCATGACAAAATAATTCTGATTTGTAAATTATTTTTAGCATCTTCATAAACCTATTCAAAAACTACTCTTGAGATCGAGGCATTACCACAGTTGATCCCATGTTTGCACTAACAACAAGGAGGGCGTTGCTGGAAGGCTGACAGTCTCAACTGTGTTAGGATGCCTGTGAGGCAGTCAGGTGAGTGCATGTTTCTTGTATGCCAGATAGGTGACTGTGGAGGAAATGGTGCCCCAGGGTGCTGCAAGTCCCTCTGATGCCTGCTATTCAAACTTGAAGTGTCCAAACCCAGCCTGATACTGAGTGAACCTATTTTTATACCCCAAATTCCCACCCCACTACTTCACCCTCAGTGTTTCTGGAAGACTTTGGAAATCGCAGCTGCAAGGCTTCTGAGACATTTTGACATATAAACTTGAGATCTATATTCTAGTTCAAGAACTAAGACTGAAGCCTGAATAACACACTTGAACATTACACATTATTTATTTCACACAGGTTTTTCACAGACAAGTCTGTCTTCTCTGAAACACACAGATATGGCAAAAATCATGTGACACTTGAGAATCATGAGAGAAAATAATCAGAGAGCTTTTATTACTGCAGTACTCTTAGACATCCACTGTGTTTTATTTGCATCAGAACTAGTATTTGCTGCAGTAACTGAAGCATTTGGAAAGTAATCTCATTCATCACTTAAAATTAGCTACCAGATTTGGGTTTCCCTAATTCTAGCATTGATAAGTGGCTACCAGTATTGTATAGACCAAATGACACTTTGACATTCTTTTTAATCACTAAGAAGCACGGCAAACTTCAAAGATTTGATTTGTGTAAGCATACTAGCTCATCATTCTTTTCCAGTCTTGGAACTGGAAATGAGAGCAATGTCTTAGTTTGAAAGACAGGTGTCCACTAGGGAAGGCAGGAGCCTTGAGATGGAGAATGTAAACCCTCTCCTCCAAATTATAATAATTTTGAAATTAAGGGGCTCTCAGGCAAATATATGAAGATAGTGTTATAAATGAGCAATCGAAAAGCCAGTTTATCAAAAATGAGAAAAGATTTTATTTTTCTTTTTCGGCGACAAAAATACGATCCTCAAAACCACCACAGCCAAAGAGACAGCGTCGAGCCCAGGATCGGCGCTGGGTGAACCTGGATCCGACCTCTATCGCATCGAATCCTCCCCGTTCGCGTGCACTCCTTTTTGCGGGGCTGTTTTATACAGTTTTTTATGCCTGAGACAGGGGAGTCCCAGTTTCTTTTGTAACTCTGCATATTCAAGACCGTTTCTTTCACCGTGCAGAGCTGGAAAATCGTTGTTTCCTGGTCAATAGCCAGTGTTAATCGCATCTGGGGAAGTCACGTATTCAGGAGTGTCCTTCTGGCAACTCCTACTATCTCACTCGCGATAGCGGTGATCATCGCACTGGCACATCTATTCATAAGTTAACTGAGTATTGTTCTCCTGCTGCCTCCAGGAATCTCAGAATTCAAGTAGACGTCTGTTTTTGGGCTGCTTGTGGTCAGACTCGTTTGGATTTCACAATCCTATAAAATACATTCTCTCTATAAGCATGGATTATTTCATAACATATATTACAACAGGAGTAACAGTTATTTACCAGTATGTGTCACAAGGCAAACAAACAGCAAACAGAACCAGGAAGCCCGTGACAGCCCTTCGGTCAAGACGGGAAGGGATGGAGGAGCGGCTTTGCTTCACTAAACCCTGCAGCAGTCAATTCTGGGCGCCCCTGCAGGACTCCGAGGTGCACCAGCCTGGAAAACAACAGAAATGAGCAAAAAAATCCCGGAGTGGTGGACGGCATGTATCAGAAGCTCGGCTGCGGTAGCTGGCACGGCAGGACGTTCTGGCAGGGCAGAAGGGTGCGAGCTACAGCACGGGGAAACCGAGAGCAGCACAGAATAAACAGCGGGGACAGCGCCGGCTCTGAGCAGGGCCGGGAGAGGTGAAGCTCAGGATTCCTGGGACACGCAAGCAGATGGTAATTTGTCCCTCAGGGTTGAACTCTAGCAGTGCCTGTGAATTCTCCCCACAGTAAGTGACAGCCTGACCGTCCTTCTCTGCATGCTAAAGAACGAGAGTGAGCAGCTGGCCCAGCCCCTCTCCTTTACCTGCCTCTATTCTCGAAGAGTCTCTCCAAGAGAAACTCCCCGAGAAAAAAGTAGCCAGATGCCACACTCTTCTCCCAACTTCAGCTACTTCTTTTGTCTTTAAGTACCCATAAGTACCCAGTAATTCGTTTCCTAGCAACTTATTGGAAAAAATTCTGTAAGTAAAAGAAAAAAGAAAGAAACCCAACCCCCAACAACATAAAACTACCATGGCACCAAGTATCCATAATAAAGTTGTTACACGTCCACAACCTTAAATGTCCTTTAGTTTTTTTTTTTTTTTTTTTTTTTCTGGAGCTTACAGTTCCATCTCTTTTTAGCGCTGCTTGCAAAGAAGCTGTTAATATGACAGCTTTCTAGTTTAAATTTTAACTAAATTTCACTTGGGATTATTATAGATGAGTAATGAGATGGTTGGCTCTCACAATTAAGGGGTAAACATTGCTCACGTTCAGAGTATGTTAAGAGCAGTTTTGTAGATGTGTAGGTATGCAATCTGCAATGTGCCCTCTGCTCCCCACATTGTTATCACAGGACGGCCTTGGTAGTCGGGGCACTTGGGGAGGGTTGGCTTGTTATTACAGTAACACCTGACCTCCAATCAAGATGTAAGAAAGCGATCTCCACCACTGGACTGACAAGACTCTAGGAGGGGCTAGAGTTATGAAAAGAGGAGCATCCACTTTGAAGAGGTGCACATGGCTGGTAGTCGCAGCGGCTCCTGGAGCTGCAATTTTCCCTTATCAAGTCCTTTTGGTTGTAGTTTTCGTTAAAGTTTAATAAATTTTTTTTAAGTGAGGAGTCATTTCTCATAGGAGGTGTTATAAATAAGAAGCTTGACCAGGCCAATATTCAAGCAGCAATCAATTTATTATTTAATATGGTAAAGTATGAGCAATACAGCACTGGGTACAGTGGGGGAAGTTTTCCCTCCAACTGCACACCGATAGTTGAGGGTTACAGGTATCTATAGGAGTACTCATCAGCTTTCTCAGCAGTTCCTATTCCCAATTTTTACTCATCAGCAATTTTTATTCCAAATTATTACCTCACAATTCTATACACTAATGTGATTTTTATTTTCTTCAGGATATATCTTAAAAGGAGCATCCCAGATGACAGTGACTTAATTTCTGAAAAAAGAAAGACAAATCCCCTCTGGTGGAGTCCAGCTCCCCAGATGTGGGTCCACCTGTTAATTGCAGAGACTATAAATCTCATTACAGTGATGTCCAGCTTCCCTTGGTCAAAACTATAAATCCTTGAGGTGATGTTCATCTTCCTTTCTCAAGGTGTTTTTCTCTGCTTCAATAAGCAGATGTGAGATATGCATATTTCCTTTATACATATTCCAAAGCTATAGTTTCAAGGATACAAGTAATATTCTAAAATTGTACTTCAGAAGGTTATTATTGCAGAGCTCTTTAAGGATTAAATACAAGCAAAAAGCAACATCTTTAACGCTTTAATTCCAATGCTCCTGAATCAACCAGGGTTAATTGCAAACAAAAGATAGTTTCAAAGGCCTTCTTCCATGCTTTATTTTCCTCAGTTATTATTAGGATTCACATCTCTCCCATTGCCAGTGTCCACACATTTTGCATTCACAAATACACACGTCGCCTGTTTGTACCTGACACGAAACACAGCTTTGCATCTCACAGAGTGTTGATGATATTCCTTCTGTAATGAAATCTGCAGGTGAAACCTCTATCCAGAATACAATAATCAGGAGGTCAGTTTCGAAATACCAAGGCTACAAATTTGTAACTCTACCTTACAGAACTCTATCAAAGCTATAAAATCTGGAAGGGTAAGGTCTAATTCAGTTTTTTTTTCCTTGTCATGTCAGAAAACAGGGCTGGAGAACTACTTTCCAAGTGTTCAATAAGTCATGTCAAATTCCAAATAAACACATATGAAGATCAGTTAGGTTGGAGTTAAGCATTAACCATAATGCTGGAGGGAAACATGCACAGGACTATGCACCATGAGCTTTAATGAAAAAGAAAAAGCACATGAAGCACAACACTCTCTAGTTTGATGTTTTAAAGCTATTATTTCTTTTAAATGCCTTTGCTAATGACTGAACTACCACAACAAGTCATCTTCTAGCATTTTCTGGACAAGTTTTTAAAATACAGCTTCCATCTGATGCGTTACCTTTGACAGTGCAGCCTTCCTCATTTTGTTTTAATTAAATGAATATATTGTAAATTAATGGACTTTATCTTTGGGATAAATAGATATCTTTGGGATGAATGTTGGACCCCCAATTGCCTTCCTTAATGATTTTTCTAAATATTGAGGCAGATGGAATCACATGCATATTAAGCTCACTAATGGCACCTGGGTAAAGTGATCCTACCACATTTATCTCAGGGATTTTGAAGGCTGTAAAGCACTAGGGAGGGACAGTTTTCTGACTACCTATTTTATGAGTAAAACACATGTCCATGATAATCAGTGAAAGTGGTAACATCAGAATAGAACTTGAACCCTTTTTAGTGAATTCTGGTCCAAATCCAACCAAACAGCTTGGGATGTAATTGTAAATGGAAACCCCATTTGGGAGCTTGGAAATGGAAATATTGTGGCTCTTATGGTGGGGCAACTACTGTTGGAATACCGTTAGGCCCAGGAAACAAGCTACATTTTGACCCACCAGTTGTTGACAAAAAGTGGGAAGGCCTCTTTGCCAACAGAATATGGAACTTGAAAGGACATTACTGGATTTGTGGCCAACATCATCATCCCAAGTTACCTCCAAACTGGTCAGGGATATGTTATATATCCTATATTAGACTGCTGGAGTATTTTTGCTACCACAAATTCAGGGAAATCAGGGATCAAAGCATATGATGATTTAAGTAGAGAAAAGCAGTCAGTTGACACATCCCTGGCTGGAGGGATTGCCCCAAAGCATGGAAAAGGTGAATGGCCACCAGAACAGCACTGCAGACCAGCCACTTAGAATCCTAACAAGTTAGGTACCAGAGAACCCATCTATAACTGGAATTAGGTAGTTAGGTTACAAGCTGTCTTTTAAAGAATAATCAACCAGACAAGTACAGCTCTTGATCTTCTTGTTGATAAATCTACTCAGTTGATTAATGCAATATTTAAACATGGGATGGTGTTAGATTATTAGCAGAAAAAGGAAGAGTTTGTGGAAAGATAAGTGACTCAAACTACTGTTTTCAAATGGATGACAACAGAAAAGTTGTCAAACAGATAGCAAAGGAAATAAGACAATTAACTCATGTACCAGCCCAAACATTAAAAGGATGGTAATGGGACATTTTTCATGGTTACCTGGTGGGCTATGGGTTAAACAAATGCTATTTTTCCTTCTATGTGCTATAGCAACTCAAATCTTTTTTTACTCTGCATGATACCCTGCTTAGTGCAGCTCATTCAGCATGTAATCAAGGGCATGCAGGTGGTAGCTGCCCTTCCACCAAACCCTGGACCCTTCTCCTAGAACATTCTAATACCACCGCCCCCTTAACATAATGCAATTAATATAACATAATTAAATATAATATAATTAAGATAATATAATTGAACTATACCCTAATTTAACATAACTTTTACTTATAACAGTAGCCATGCCTACTGATCCAGAAATGACTAAAGGAAAGAAAATGATGTCACCATGAATAATTGCAAAACCAAAGAAGACCCAGGAAGAAAATATTAAATGAATGAGTGTCACAATTTTAGAGACAGAAAAACAACAAATGAACTTTGTGCTCATGCAGCAACAGCCAGTGTTTATTGAAGAGCAGCCCTTTTTATAGAGGCTTCAACCTTCCTACTCATACTGAGTTGATCAGACAAAGCTTTCAGCTGCACCCAGCTTACTGGCCAGTGATGTGGGTGCATCCCTGGCTCAAAGGAATTGACTGGAGTCCCCTTATTTGAGCTTGAATTCAGCCAATCTCTTTCATACTTGGGGACTTCTGTACTTCAGTAAGCTAAGGAGCTAACTGGTTGAGTAAGTGACTGTCAAGGCCGAATTGTTTGTGTAGGTGTATACCAGCTATAGCTGTCACAAATTATAATTAAGGTTTGCAAAGAGAATTACTGAGAAAATTAAAAGAAGAGGGATTGAAATGAATAAGATGAATGTGTCTTTATAAACAGACCATGTGAATTGGCTTGTAGGTAGGGCCAGGAACTTACAGATAAGGAAGTAACAGAAGAAAGAAACTATCAGTTCTAAAAAATTTTACTAATTGACATGGACTGATGCTCAACCAAGACTGTGTTAAATTCCTGAACTTAGAGATAAATAACAGAGACATAATGGAATTATGAATAATGGTTTTTTACAAAATTTAAAAAAGGGGGGTGCATATTAGAAGGGGTCACAGAGTAGGCAAAAGGAGGATGGTGATGTGCCTGAGAACTTCCAATAATAAAGGAGTTGCTTTCCCCAACAATTTCAGAGACTCCAGGGGAAATGCTCCATGGCCTCTCCCTTTATCTGAATAAAGTTACAGGACTCCTGTGTCTCCTCCTTGGACATAAAACTCTGGCATTTTGAATTTTTCTACACAGTTTCCTCTTTAAGATTATGTGATTGTGAAATCTTGGGAAGCTCTTTTATGGTTACAAGAAATGTACTTACAAATGTCTGCATGAACAGGCTTACGTAAAAACATATTGATTTCTATGAACTTGCTCGCAATTGTCAGTAATGCCAAAGAATACAGCACCCTGAAATATTTTAATATGGCTGACTTTTTTTCCCAGAGCACTGTTAATGTTCAACTATTTTTAATGTTAAATATGTAATAATTATCCATAATTTGTACTAATATTCATCTTAGTGAATAGTAAAATTTTCATGCTTCCTACAGTCTGTGTATTTCTCTCAAGCCTAATTCAAATGCAAAATATGTATGTTAGCTGTATTTTGAGCTCCAGAATGTAGCAACCTTCTTGCAGTTAATCCCAAAACTAAAACTTAGAGAACTAGATGGTTGGTATGTTCAGGTCTTTCCAGACTCTGAAGTGAGCCCACCAAAAGAGCAGATTCTAAAATAATAAAACTACAGCACAAATATAAAGGTATAATCATGCCTATTTCTGATGTACTTTATTGATTGAAATTAATATTTCAGGTAAAGTTTACAACATTATAAACAGATACAAGAGAGACAAGAAAAACAAAGCATCACACAGTCTTTGAACCGTCTAAAGACCTTTAGAACTGAAGTTCCAGTTGGTAGATAAAAGAATGTGAATCTTTCATCATGGGTTTGGATAACACCATGACAGACTTGCCAAACTCTTAGTGGGCATGAACAAGGGCAAAGCAGGCAAAGAGCAAAGGAGAGTGTTTCCAGCAATAGACTGATCTTAATTACATGCCGGAGTGGTCTTGTGAGGCTTGTTAACCTGTGCCTGGCCTTGTCTAATAATTTCTCCTGACAGCAACAAGGATGTGTCAGTTTGTCTGTCAGCCTGAACCACTTGGAGGCTGCACCTGGGGGCACAGGCAGAGTCTATGCGTGCATAGAGGTGCGGGAAATGAAGGGGCCAGGGACTGGAGGGTGTTCTGCCCCACTTGCAGGTCTGTACCTACAAAAGGGATTTAGTACCCCAACAACATATGAGGGGCTGGCACATCCCCCCATCTGGCAGGCCCTGAGTCACCCCAGGAAAAGCTGGGTGGGGTGGCAAGTGACATTGGAACTCCCTGTGGAGGGGCAGAGGTTCCCTTCTACCGTGCTGCCTGGCCTGGCTCAGGATAAAGGAGATGTGCTGCTTTACAGGGGCGCTGTGGGGAGGCTGATAAGGCTTCTCTAGTTCCTGGCCAACTTGAGAACCAGCCATACCTTAAGGTGAGGTGACTTTTGCTTTGATCCACAACTGAGCAAAGGAATTAGGTTCTAGACATATCTAAAAGTGATATTAAAACACAAATGAGATTAGATGTTTGGATTTAAAGTGATAACTCACTTATTCTTTCATGAAGGAAGGATAGAAAGGAAACAGAAAAATAGGAAATTTCCAAGAATAATGATGAAAACACAGGAAAGGGATTACCAGGGGTCCAGCACTGGCTTATAGAGTGCATGGGAAATATCTTCATCGGGCATGATGTGTCTTTCCCTGGTGAAGCTCCCCTGAGAGTGGCCAGCAATCCAGCAAGGGAGCTAAGCCAGGCAGCCAGACCAGCGGGGGGACAGGTGGTGGTGGAGGGAGCGGAGGGGAGGGACAAACAGCTTTGTAGGAGCAGCCAGAACAGTGAAGAACAGCAAAGACTCCATCACGTTGATAAGTTTTTAGACATGGGGGCAGGTTGGCCACATCCATCATAACTTTATTTGCTCCTTTGAGGTTGGCTGGTTCATTGGTGTTCAGAAGTTGGCCTGATGTTTCAAAGCTTATTACTTGCTCTGCTGATGTACCAACTACAAGCCCTTCTATTGACTTGAAACAGGATGCCTCATTTTCTAAAATAAACCAGTTTCTGAAGTTTTTGTTAGAGGCAGTTGAACACTTCAACTTTCAAACCTTTATTTTCTAAGAGGCAAATGAGAAACATTCCTTACTTTTTACTCATTCCCTACAGCAGGGGAGACCTGGAGCAAAGCAAGAATGAGTGTGAGGCCGTGCAAGTGAGGATCAGGGGTGCCAGGGCCCAGTGGTGCCCTGCCCTTTCACTTGCCAGTGAAAAGAGGAGCTTGAGGAGGAGTAGATAGATGGTGCAGGTCAACAACCACTGCTGCCGCTGATCTTGATTAAAACTTCAGCTTTTATGACCACAGGGCCATTTTGAAAGATGAAGGATGGGTAGTTGGTCCAACATGACTATGACAAAACAGCTTCTCATGTCTGTCAAGTCTGGGCAAGCAAGTGAGAAGAGTTTTGAACTAGAAACAGCAAGTGATGATCCACCCATGTAAGAGATAAAATGATGTTTTGCTTCAGCCATAAGAATGTATACTTATGTCTTTTAGGCAAAGATGTAGCTAGCATGGGCCCAGGCTGCTTGAGTGTGGGGTGGGGTGGGAAAAGGGGAGTTAACCAGTGCTTGGTACTTAGAGGTATAGAAAGTGTTGGGGGGAAGGGAGGTATCAGCTTGAGCACTGTGGGCATTCAGAAAGAATGTGAGGAATGTGAGTTCCTGAGTACCCAGCCAATGGGATAATGGGACAGGGACAACAGCAGCTGAGGAAGGGTATAAAGTTTGTGCATTTTAGAGAGATGTATGCCTCCTCAGTGAATTGCACCTGACTCAGATGACTTGTTATCAGTAAGTAAGTGATGCTTTGATGACTTTGTTCTCTTTCAACTTGTTATAGATGGATAATGAGATGATTGGCTCTCGCAATTGAGGGATGAATACTGTGTGAATATTAAGAGAAGCTTTATTAATGTATAGTTATGTTATTGTAGTTTAGATATCCTCTGTTCTCCCCATAGTTCCCTTTCCTCCTCTCCCCCTCTGTATTGTTGCCATCAGACAAGCCTGGGTTGTCTAAGACAGGTAGAAAGATGGGAGGCACATGTGCCCCTTCCATGGGGCAGTTGGGAATGGAAAAGCTTGTTTCTAAGGGCCATGACAACATGTGACCCTCCAATCAAGTGACAAGAAAGCAGTCTCCACCGATAAATGGCAAAGAAGAGCAGAATGACAGACCTGGGGAGGGTTGGCTGATGCAATCCCCAGGGGTATAAAAGACTGAGCATCCATCTTGAAGATGAACCAGCCACGTGGTAGGCAGCCATGAAGGCAGTTCCCAGCACTGCAAATTTTCCTTATTTAGTCCTTTTGTCGTATTTTTGTTAAGGTTTAATAAACTTTAAAAAATTTTTAAGTAAGCAGTTGTCTCTCACAAACTTTATCAAAAGTAAGAGAGTATTCCTCACAAGCATCAAGAGAGAAGGTTGTGACCTGGACTGACGTGCAAAGGGCTCAGGCTGATGCGGACAGGAGAAACCTTGTGCCAGTAAAACAGGGCAGAAGGGGGCCCAGCTCACAGGAACAAGGATGTGCAAAGAGCACTTTGTGCATTATGGTGAAAGTTATCACACCTTTTACACAGGATCATCGTAATGGGTGCATCTCTACATGCATGGAGCATATAGTCATTATAGACTTCACCTGACAGCCATGGCTTTTCAAATACAAAGGATGAGATGCAGCTCACTAGGTCCTAGGATTTTTGGATATTCAAAATTAAAGTTCTTTTGCAAAAACTGGAGTTTATTAATTTGATGGGATAACAGGATTTTGCAAGGCTATTCTTGACATAATCCCAGAAATGGGTTTACCTGTGTGTAGAAGGTTATGTTGTGGATTTTTTCTGTCTAGGTAAAAAATCAATATGAGAAGAAATGTGAGAACACAAGGCTCTGTTAATTTCACACGTGAAATTTTTCTTGTAGGATGCTTATTTGCTTGTTAAAATTACATTTGTGGGTGCAGACTGCTGGATACTAGAGATGAAATGGTAATTTCAACTCAGCTGCTCCTTGGTAGTATAAGACAATCAGTGTAAGGAAGTGACAAGCATTGTTTTGTCCCTTTGTAGAAAAATGCAGCTAACTGTGAGTGCTATGAGTTTGGAAAAAAGTTTTGGAAGTTACATGCAGGGGAAAGAGTCTGTCTGAGATTCCAGGATGCAGTGCTTTAACCAAAGGTGATACACAATAATCCCTATATTCAAGTGATGTGTAAAGGTGAAAGAAATGAACAATGGAAGAATTTTATTCCCTCTTTAGGAATCCTGACTCTCTGTATAAGCAAGAGGTGAAAAGGCAAGATGAAGAAATTCCTAATTGTCTTAGTCTCTAAACCACGGAATACTCTGGCACAAAAGGAAACTGTATCTGGAATCTAAAAATCAAGGAGACTCTCTGTATACATAGTGGTCCACACACACATATAATAAAGAACCCCACTAAGGCAAAATTAGTGCTAAAAAATCCTGCTTAAATTGTTACCTTGGAAAGCTTCATTAATGACTGTCAATGTAATGTAATGTAATGTAATGTAATGTAATGTAATATGATCCTACTGTGCACAATTACACTGCAGTTAATAGCCTTTAATTTAAAGCCTCCACCAGAGGCCAATATATTGCCATTTAACTACTGGCACTTTATTCAGAGGATATTTTTACTGGCTAGTTAAAGTTGAAATTGGGAAGGTTGTTTTGGTCATTAGACTAATGAACTGCTTTTAGATTGCAGGGTTCTGGTTGTTATTTTTTTATCCAGAGATATTACACAGAATATTGATTTTAAAGGTTTGCATTATAATTACCAGACAACTGACCTTTCCTTAATATTGAAAGAGCTGGTGAGATTTTCAGTTTTGAAGAGAACCTCCTTTTTTCATCCTCCCTCTTACCCTGCTTTTGATTCACATCTCTAACTGGATGAAATGGATCCTGGTAGAACTAAATGGAAAGAAATGTTTAGAAGATTTTGTAATGTATTCCAGCTGCTGACAGCTGTTTGCTTTGTTTGAGATAGTGTAGAAGAAACTAAAGAGCAAAATCGCCTCAACTGTGCAGAACTAAAGACTTCCCTACACATTTTGCTGTCAGCAGACAATGTAGGAACAACACATTTATGAAAAGAACTCTATTTGGCTTCGTTTCTATGATTGTGAAATTTGGATTTTTATCTGAGTCTAAACCCTGAAGTAGAAAGTGTTCCCACTTTTAAGGGCCTTCTATTTCTGTCCGCAAAACAGCAACATCAGGATTGTCAGATTTTATGATCAGAGGAAAACAATACAAAAAATGCGTCCAGAGGAAGTAAAAAAAAAAGCCTCTCCCAAACTCCAGCAGAATGCTCATCACCACTACACTCTAAACAACTCCACCATCACCTGCCAAACGTGAGTGAACAAATCAAACCTGCCCGAAAGGTCCTGCAAGTAAACCAGGCAAATGACCAACATGTAACTCTGGCTGGGATGTAGGTACAACTCTGAAGACTGCTTTCATTTTCTCTGCTCAGCAGCAAAACACAGATTCTTTAAAGGGGCTCAATGGACTAAGAAAGAATTAGAGATCCCAGAGAAACATCTGGGTTCAAGATGAAAAGGCTTTACTGTGTGTCTCACTTTTGGATTTAGATACTTCACACACTAACTAGATATACAGAACTTCTGTAGATCCAGCCCTCAGCACATGCTAAATCAATGACATGTACATATTTTGTGTACATAAATAGTCTTCTATGATTACAGTGTAGACAGACATGTACATTAAGCTTTAAAATAACTGTAAAATAATTTAATAATGTAACTGTAAAATAAGTGTAAAATAATTCCTATAAATAAGGTATTGGCACGCCTCATATGATATACCTTTTTATACCTAGTTAATGAGTTCTTATATATACCCCGCCACAAATACTGTAATCAATCTTACTGTTCACAATTAATTTAGTAATAGCAGCTTTTAATGTCAACAAAGTTCAGTTACAAACATAAAGAATTCTGAATCAGATCAGATGCAGTTTTGCATGAAACTGAGAGCATGCACAGAGCATGAAAATTTCAGTGCAAAAGACAACAGCTGTACCTACACGAAGAAAATAATGCAAGATTTTAAACTGTGTTCTGTGTCTCTTCTCAGAACAGAAGAAAGCCATAATGCTCCTAGGCTTTTTTTCAAAACATGTCCAGTAATGAAACTTTCATTAGGCAGTACAAAGCTTGCAGAATTGCTTGCTTCACTTTGGAGTATATGTAAGTAAACAGACACTTGCACAGCCTCAAAACTCATAGAACAAAGGCATAGTAGTCATAATGTTGAAGTAGGAGAATGTAAATAATTGGTATCCTATTTTCTGACAGTACAGCAGTAGTCTGAAAGGAAATGCAATACTGAAGGTCTGTAACTTGACCCATAAGAACAAAAGGTCTCCAGTTGTATTCCACTTAACAGATGCTCTATGCACATTTTTCTTCCAGATAGGTTTTCCAGGAAGAAAAAAAAAATTTTTGGTTTGACAGGTAATTGAGCCTACTATTTCTTTTTATAATACCCTTGTTTAGGAGCCTTCTGTACACACAAAATAAAGGATTAGGCATACAGTCTCTGCCAGTCCTGCAATGTCCTTACTAAGGAAGTTGTCAGACTCCACAACTACAGAGAACTATCATCACCTGTTGTTAGAAGCTCTGTTAGCATATGATTAGGAGAGTTCTAGAAGATACTCAAAAACCCTTCTGAGTGATAATATCCAAGGGTAGCTTAAGACAATGCCCAGCAAACAGACAGCATCAGTATGGCTGACTGGTTGTTGCATTAAAATACCAATGGATGATCACATTACATAGCCTTCTCCAGAGCTTGTGGTGTTAGACTGACACCTGTGAGTAAGCTCCTACAGACAGGACAGCTGCCTTCTGTGTACAGTAAACATGTACATATTTAAAGCTCCTTTTGCCTTCTATGGGACTTTCCACAACTCGTTTGACTCATTCATCTTCCAGATAAGATTATTTCTCACACACCTCAATCTCCAGTTGTAATACAAGCTTAGTGAAGCAACATTCACAGTTGCGATTAGGTTTATTAGGTCTGTATTTCTTTGTATGTATCTGACATAACTTCTTTTAAGTTTTGGCACTTCCAATTTACCTTCACACTATGTGATTAGCCTTGCAGCTGAAATACTCCATATATATTTAACAGATCATCTTGTTACACTAAGTTCTGTAATCTTGTTGACTTTTCTGTATAATTTATCCAAATTTCCCCACCTCTTCTTTAATTTTATAGAAAATAATTTTCTGTTCTGGGGTTCTTCTGGTCTCAGAGTTCTCCAATAACTTGAAAAGAGGATTTTTTTGTCTCTCACAGGAGGGATGCAGAAGTAACACAGATCCCCGTGTTAAAATTCTTGTAAGTATCTCTGCAAACACTAAAAAGTAACTGTACAACTGGGAGTTGTTAATCTTGAGGGAATGGTTCCTCATCTTAGTTTCCTCATCTCTTTCAATAAACTCATCTTTTTCAATAAACTGGTTTGTTTTGCAGCTGCTGGCCATAAATTTACATATCTTATATAGCAGAGGGAAACAAGCATCTGCAAGAAGTATAACAACTGTATTCGGCACATAGCTATCCAATATCCTATCCATCCTGTTTGGCTAGGAGACAAACTGAGAACTTCTTTATAGATTACCTGCCCAGTACGTGGTCTATATATCCAATTTCTGTGCACCCCACCAGGGGTCACTTATACCACCTTACTGACATTCCTCAGCAGGGGCAGGGACGGGACACAACTGTTCTTCTATTATAACAGAAGAAATTTAAAATATTTACACACTACACAGCCACTCTATTACACACGCACAAATACTTACTGGTATACTAATGAATCACACCTACAACATTTTGCAAAGATCGATACGTTGTGGGGTTTCCAAGCTTGAAAAAACCATGAATCTGTAGCCTTCTACAATACAGACAACTGGAGGGCCTGTGGAGAAAAAAAAAAAAAAAAAAAAAAAGGTGCTCCCTTTAAGTTTCTTTCCAGAGACCATTCACTAGTTTCAAAAGATACATGTTTGGCATTAAGTAAAGGTCTCTTGGGAAAACAGTTTAAAAAATGTGTTAAACCGAGTAGTACTTAGAGAAAAGAGAGCACTGTGTAACATATAGTTACTGAGGTACACACATATATTTAATGTGTGAAAAATAAAGTGCTTTTTATCAGGTCTCAATGCAGGGACACTATAAGACTTTTCAACAACTGTAAAACAAATAGATACACAGAATACTGAATCAAATATACATGAAAACAGTGAACATCCTATCTGACTGATGCCACAAGACAAAACATTCCTTCATATACATGGTATATACACATATATTCCTCTTTACTCAATATATTATGACAATATATATTTCAAAATTTTGTTAGAGTCTAAAAAAAAATCTACAAATATGGAACAAGGATCAAGCATAGAAGTCCAAGACTGCCAAAGAATTTGCTATCCCTGCCCACACCACCATCTCCACTTCTGGGAAAGATATGCCAGTGCTCTTTGCTGGGGTGCAGCGCCTCCACATCCTGCAAGGCACTATGAGCAGCAGCTGTGAAGTTGTCATCGCCAGTGGTGAGCAGATCAAATACACACGAGTAAAAATAGATGTCCTTCACAGGCATCTTCTCCTGGCATTTGGTGGTGGCTGTTTCCAGTGTGTACCCTGACTGGGGATGAGAGGCAGCACCCCAAGGAAGCAGCTTTCCCATCACAGGCAATGGCAAGGAGCCACTCCGATCAATACGTTCACTGGAAGGGCAGCCGTTCAGACACAGCTGCAGATCCTGGCTCTCCTCAAAGGCCATGACCAACTCCTGAGGCATGCGAATGGCCAGAGTCAGGTAGTGCCCAAGCTGGCGGATATACACTGTGGTTCCGATGTACCTTGCATGCATCTCAATGTATTTGCCACTGACTTTCTCCACAATGTGCAAGCTCCTGGAGTTCTCATCTCCTCCACCTGTACCATCAACAAAAGCTGCAGGCAAGTCATCAGTCATCGCTTGATATACTTTCTGATCTGTACAGTCTTGGTATGATTTGAAGATAATAGTTATCTGTGGGGGAGGGGGATAAAAAGGGCAAAGTTAGTGTAAAGAAATCATCATCTCAATCCCTTTTCCATTTTGTAACTGAATAGGTCTGGAAGTGCCCACTACCTTAAAACCTGACAGTTGCCCACAACTCTCGCCTAAGGAAAGCAGCAGTACACATGCTTAAAGCAGTATTTTACTGGATGGCAAATGTTAAATTTTTTTTTTGTTGGTCTGGAAGTAAGACTATTAGCATGTGGCAACAGCCTCAAGGAAAACACTTTATATTTAATTAAGCATAACAACTACCTCTTTCGTCACACTTTCTTAACACTTTGGAATGCATGCTGCAATGACAGAGAAGCAAAAGGACCGAGTAATTCCCACAATGCTGGCAACTATGGCAAAACCAGAATGAGACCATGCAAAATCAGGGAAAGGTATATTCAGGACCAAGAACAACAACTAGTCAAATAACAGCTTAGGGATCCTGGATACATTAGTCCTAGGAACTGGGAGATTTGACATTTGAGTCCACTGTGCTAGAAAATGCTGCCACGAGAGAAACAATGCAAGACTGAAAGACACCCAAAGATGAGCCTTTGAAGAGCGAGTGGACATTCAACAACAAAATTATTAGCATAAAGCAATTATTTTTTTTTTAAGACTAGAACTAGCCTTTTAAACCTTTCTATTTATTGGAGTAGGTCACAACAAAAGAAAAGCAGGTCCTCCAGTCTTACTTGAAGGGAATAACTAGGCTACATGGCAGACCAAGTTTGGAGTGTCTAGCAGCTTTTCTAAAACAAAAATTAGAATTAGAATTCACATCCAAGTATTACAAACAGATATGCTACTGCCTTTAGAGGAAGAATGACTAGAGGGGAATGACATCTTGAAAAGGTCAAAAGACATTTTGCACCAAGAATAGATATTTTAATGTGGGAACTCAGCTCACCTCATGGTTGCTTTGAGTAGAGGCTGACCGAGTTGGGGCTTGAAAGTCCTGGAATGTAGTGAGGAGTTCTTGGTGGCTTGATTTTGATCCCTTAAAGGATGTGCCGCCCTTGAGTGTGAGGGTTTGCAACTCAAGGGTGTGAATGGTGGAGGGATAGCTTTTTTTAGGGTAGAAATGAGTTTCTCTAGTTTTGGAACCCCAAAACAATGGAGGCAAAAGATGGAGGATGCAGGCCTGGCCACATGGCCTTTCTCCTTCTTCTTGGCATCCATCAGAGACGCTGAAACACTTTTAGATTGGTTCAAGGTGGTGGTGGCTTCCCAACATAGGTGTGGGGTATTGGGGAAAACTGCAAATATAGTATACGTAGTTATCAATATAAAAATGCAACGGCTGCCCCCAGGGGCGGTCTGTGATTCATCCTGTCCGTGCTGGTCTGGGAGACCCGGCTGGGCAGAGCTGATCATTTTGAGATAACCAACAATAAACTAAGGAGAAAAAACCTGCCCTGTTTATAGTCCAGTTCCATCATTTAAGGAAGAATGTCCAGAACCATGACATCTTGAAAAGGTCAAAAGACATTTTGCACCAAGAATAGATATTTTAATAATTATTTTCATCATTGATTGATTATATCAAATTATTTAAAGTCTATGATTTAAGTAGTTTGCTATGAGACTCACATTACTTCAAAACCTATCAGAAGGGATTTTTAAACTAAGGTTAAACTTAAAATCTGTTCCACAGCAACCTCACATTTTAATTTCAATTAACCATCACACTTCTTATAATTTTTATTTCCGCCTCTCTGTTTTAAAGTAAGAGCAAGAGGTTAAATCAAGAGCCAGTTACAAACAATTTGAGTAAAACCCCTGCCCTCCATAGCCTCACCTCTCTACACCACTTTTATAAGACACAAGTATTCCCACCTCTCTCCTTCCATTGCAACTATTTCTTCTTCAGAGTATGCAGACGTATCCTAAGCAATATTACATTTATTTCCAAAATTTGGTTCATATCAGGTGGTTGATGCTTTGTCAGTGTTTAGCTCACAACATGGCTACTACTTACTATTTTGACTTCATATATTCTCACTAGTGCTGATTGGATTTTTCTAATAGTTCTTCCTTGCATTAATCAGTTATACAGTATAAGATGTATCAGCTATATACCTTGAGACCATCTGCAGTCAAGTAATTTGGTAAACTGATTATTGTGAACCACAGCTGAGCTGGAATGCTTCCGTCCAAAATCCAGAAATCACACAAGAGCCCCTGTTGTTGTAAAGATGATCTCACAGCTTTGTACTTAGTAAAGTAAGCTCAGCAACCTACAGAAGAGAAACCTGAGGTCTCTCAAATGATTAATATTTCTGCATAAAATCCAGGCCATAATGCAGTAAAAGGCCTTTTATTTTGTGTAACACAGTTTGGATGAAACAGACTTCTATATCAGCCTGCTCAGACAAAGCAGCATTGCTATTTCCTTGAGCACATTTGCATTGTTCTGCCAGGAAAGAATAATTTACACACCTACAGAAGTAAAGCTCTAAGTCTTCTTAGCACTGAACAAGCCTGGAGCCAAAAAGAAGTCTCATTGTTTTTAATGAGACACTGAACTGGCTACTTGATTAAATATTTAAGCAAGGCACCTGGCAAAATTTATCAGGAAGCAGCTATCAAATTGCTCTCTCCAGAACTCCCTCATTTACAAGAATGAAATGCACACAATTTCAGAACACAGAGAAGGAACAAGAAGCCTTCATCCTAATTTAAGATTAGCAATAACAATGGATGCTGAATGAGAGCTTTAATACTATTAAATGAATAAAGGCCTCCATGTCCATTGCAAGGGCTCTCTAAACAGAGACTCAACAAAGACCATTAAGATTTTCCAAGGACATAATTATATTTAAACATTGCAGCTCAAGACACTGATTTTTAGTATGTTTTTGTCTGTTGGGTGGCATCCATCTAATCCATAGGCCAGATCAGTAAAACCAGAGTGCTGCATGGGCTTTGCCTTATCACACATTCCTATCTCAGTATCATGCCCTGGTACTGATAGATACTTTAGAACCTGTTGCAAAGGGAGATGAAGCAAAATGTCATTGCAGAGCTTTCTCTCTTTAAATTCCCAAGGTATCAGAGAGCATTAAAAAGTGAAAATGGTTATTTCTAACAAACTCGTTTTATATATATTTATGTACCTACAGTACTTTTCATATTCTGTCTGGTTCCCAAGAACACCTTCACAAAGCTGCTTATGCAGTACTGTTTACAGACTAGATTAGCTGCCCTTTCTAAACTTAGGACGGAAAAAATCCAAATGCCAAAATCTTCACATGAATAAAGATCTTTGAAACTATCAGTGTATATCAGCCTTGTTCTTTGGGCACATACAGAGGTCTTCTGCAGTGAGGCACCCTGAAAAATGAAAGTAAAGGTTTCCAGAGGCTTATCTGAGAATACAATAAACAAACATCAGCTACAGTAAGATTACTAAACCAAAGAAATCCCACACATAAAATTTACACATTTCATTTTGGACTTCATTGTCCCACCCCTACTGATGCCAGTACTGATGAGTACATTGCTCAAAAAGCTTTCTTAAATTCCACTGCACATACAAAACCTTTCAAAGATGGTGTTAACTGAGCTGTAAAACTATCATTTCTGGAGAAGACCCTAATGTGTTTGTAGAAGGTTTAAGGCTTGCATGCCTTAAACAAAAACAACACTTTCAACTCTTGAGTTCTTGTACTTATCTTCCTGTGGGAATCAGACATGGAAGGGTTTGATCTGTAGCCTTAGAAGCTTAGATTGATGAAAAAATACAATACACAGATACTAAGGAGAAAAATCATAAACATTATTTCTACAGTTGTAGGTGAGAATATGCCTTAAGTAAGTGAGAAACTGTACTGGTAAGATGGTGAAGGGTTTATAATGTAGGGGTGTGGTTGTATGGAATAAACTGAGAGTTTAGAAATTATAATAGAAGCATATGTGTGCCTGTGAGCTAGAAGACCATTGGATAAAAGTATCCACAGTGCAGCAGAAGTAAGTAAAGGTGATAGGTTAGAAAAGTAAAATAAATTCTGTGGTAACTGTCTATTGGTTTAGAAAGTTATGTATAGCCTTCTAACAAAGAAACTTGTGACTACTTTGTGCTACAGCCGACTGCCTGCTCCTCTAAAATCTCACAGCCTCTGAGACTGATGAGCAATTAATTGTTCTTAGCCTGATGGTAGTCCCATCCCTACATTTCTAGTGGCAACAGTGACATCTTCCCTAGTGCCACAATTCAATTACAATGATGAAGGCATCCCTATGTTGTTATTTTACTATACATTTCACACAATTCTAGAATTGTTTGGGTAGAAAAAAACCTCTTACATCATTAACTTCAACCTTTATTATAAAACTGCCAAGCCTGGGGAGGAGTGAGTGAAGAAGTGCCTAGTGGAAAAGGACCTAAGGACGCTGGTTGTTCAGCTGGCTGAACAAGTCAGAGTGGGCCTAGGGGCCAAGAAGACCAAGGACATCGTGCCTTGGGTGCCAAAGTGCAGCGATATGGACCAGGGCAGGACTGTACCTGGTACTCAGCACTGCTGAGGTGACACCTCAAATCCTGTGTTGAGTTTTGCACCTCTCACCACCAAAAAAACACTGAGGTGCTGGAGCAAGTCCAGAGGAGGGAGAAAGAGCTGGAAAGGATCTGAAGCACAAGCGTGATGAATAGAGGCTGAGGGCACTGGGGGTGTTCAGCCTGGAGAAAAGGAAGCTCAAGGGAGACCTCACTGCTCTCTACAAGTCTCTGAAAAGAGGTTGTAGCCAGGTGAGAGTCAGTCTCTCCTTTCAAACAGCAAGTGACAGGATGAGAAGAAATGGCCTTAAGCTGTGCTGTGAAGATTTAGATTGAATATTAGAGAATTTCTTCACTGAAAGAGTTGTCAAGTACTGGAGCAGGCTTCTCAGCCTCTTGAATCATTATCCCCAAAAACGTTTTAAAGGCATGTAGACACAGCACTTACAGATCACATTTAGTGGTGGAATTGACAGTTTACAACTGGACTCAATGATCTTAAAGGTCTTTTCCAACCTAAATTATTCTATTGCAGCCTCCAATGAAACTGTAGTATAAAGCTACTTCTACGTAATAAGACAAATAATCTCTGTCTTAAGCAAAATGTCCATAAAGATGAAAAGAATAATGATGTGACAAGTTACCTGATCCTTCTACTTCTTAAAACATTTAGAACATTTATCTTTTAATTACCTTTTAATTCTTTTTCTATTATACTGTGCTCACTCTGCAATAATTTCCTGCAAAAATGAAACCATGCTACAAAAGAGATATTTAAAATGTTTTGACTCTGGGTAAAAGAACACTTATCCCCAGAATTCCTTTACCCTGCTGATAGCACCAATTCCCAGGTTCCAAGGTTTATACCCAATAAATCACTACAGTGAAAAGCTCTGTAGTTTTTTTCCTTCTCTGTGTCCTTAAATTCATTCTCTCACCCTCAATCTATCTATTATAAAACACCTGGACAGGAAAACCCCCATTTCCAATTAATGCAAACAAGAAGACACCTCCAAACAAGAAGGAAAGTTTTCCATAGGCAAGCCTAAGCATCCCTGCCTCAGTTCCTATTCAGGGACAATTACTTTAGTGATATCCAGAACACCTGTCACACGTGCAAAAGGCCATAAAGACTTTGTACTCCCCCAAATAAAGCACATAATAAATAAAAATTTTAAAACTTCAATGTACTATTTAATACATACAACATAATTACTATACAACACCCTTCCTACCTGCTCCCTGTAATAAACATTTATTCTCAGGGAATTCAAGACTTCCTCCAAGACAGGGAAGCTCTTTATCTACAGTTGCAGAAATCAAACAGGAATAATGCCAGTGACCTACTCAAAACACATGCAGGAAGTGTGTCAGAAAAAAAAAAATTAAAGAAGAGCTTAAACTTAAACTCAGTTTCCCTGTTACTTGCTGATGATCTCCCTTTTCCATCCGAAAGGCCCTAGGATCCTATGCCAAGGATAGGAGCACATCAGGCAAGCTAAAAAACTGGAGTTTCAAAGTTTCAGCTAGACCAGAGAACATAAAATAGCTCTGCTCATAAAAGAAAGACATATGTTACTATGAGTAACACAAATGTGCAAAATATCTATAAACAAATTGTCAAGAGCATTTTTCTAAGTACACAACTCTCACAAGATGTGCTCTTCCCATTAAGAGATTCAAGGGAAATTTTTCCTGCTTTTCATACTTTCAGGCCAGATGCAAGGTGAGGGGTAGGGGAGAAACAACATGCGTTTATTCCTCACATTCTTACTTGAAGTGTCCTCCTGGCATTCTCTTGTCCTTTATGAACTTCCTGGATAGTCCTCAGGCAGCGGGGGTTCCCATAGTCTCTTAGGTTTTGGAGAGAGAAGAAAACTTCACATATGAAGTTGCCTTCATTATCAACTCCCTCAAAGATTGGTACAGCAGAAAGCTGGGGTAAAAGTGAAAAGCACTAACTCCCTACAAGGGCAAGGAAAAGTTTGCACCTTTCAAAAGGACAATGGGCTGAAGATTAACCATTCTGTTTCTATGGCTTCTTAAACCACTTCCTGAAAAATGCATTCAGGAAAAACTAAATCTTCTACTCTTGTACTTCCTTTCATTAGACCTCTTTAGACGGCACTAATCAGGTTAGTATTTGCTTGGGCTTCTGTACAATTTAAACTCAGCATATACCTTTGTTTTTATTTCTCATTAAACATCTATTTCAAATATATGCAATGAAAAGGCAGCCAAACTAACAAAAAGGAATAGTCTGAAAACTTTTCATATGATGAAAGTAGATGACTTATTGGATGCTCTCAGCTAGAGATTACTCTATGTAGATAAATGTCACTGAAGTGCAGCTCTTTACAAGTCCTTTAAGCTATCCGGTGGCCAAAATAATTTAAGCACATCCAACAGCAGGTAGTCAACCACAGTTAAAATGGAATATTTGCAGAGGAAAATGTCACTGGAGTGAATGAAGCAGTGGCTTAACAGGCCTTCTCTATTTCATTATAGTAGTCTGCTCCTACTAGAAATAACAGAGTCAAGAGCATGCATTAAAGATATTAAAGATTATCTTCTAAGTCACTTGTACATTCAAACAACCTTCCTTGCCTACAACAGGTGGTAAATTCTGTTATCTGTCAAAAAAAAAAGGAAAAAAAATTAAGGACTAGGCAACTGTTGTGGTGTGGTTTTCACCTTTATTGTTTTAGTTCTGTGCTTCAACATGTTTGTAATGTCCTGTTCCATGTACTCCTACATTATTCCCTAGCTGGTTTCACTCTGCATTGTACCAACCCTCTCTATCAACCACCCTTGTTCCTGCCTCTTTTTCCAGACACTTTGATGTCAAGCCCTGTAATCCTGCTCCTACAGCCTGTCAACCTTGGTAATCCTCGCCCCTTTGTCTAGATTCTTCCACGTCAGTTATGTCATTTTCCTCCTCCCCTCTCCTATTCCATTGGTTATATGATAATTTAGTCCCTCCTTATACCCCTCCCCTGTTGTTGACCATTGATTGTTAGGCTGATCCCTCTTATCGAGAATAAATAAAGACAGAAGGCGCACTTTTTAAAATCATACTTTCCATCAGTATGTGCATACATTTACTCCTGGCGTTCTCCTCTTTATCTCTTTGAAAAAAACATATACCACCATAATGTGCTACCATAATCAATAATTTTCAGAATGGGGCTAAATTTGTGATCACCTATCTACTAAAACCACACCCTAGCCATCCACACAATTTGTACACAAGAATCTCAACTTTTTCCTCAACTACTATCAGGAACAAGGAAAGGAAGAAAATTCAGCAAGAGTTTAGCAAAACTAAGCATAAAAGCTTACTGCAGATTATGAAATGCAGCTTTTTCTTCCACTTTAGAAAAAGCCACTGGAGGAGACTGCAGGAGATAAAAGTCTCTTGCAAAGCACACTCATATTAATCTCATTCCTTATTTTATACACCTTCTGAACTCATTCACAATGAAGAGGTTTTTTGAAACTCTGTAAGTTAAGAAAGTGCAATTCTGAACTTTGGTCTAATCTCTGTTCATTCATCCAAGCATTGCCATTACTTCAATACTTCAGAACCCAGCACAAATTTAATAGTAAAACTGATTTTCCTATATTAATATTACTGCCCAGCCAACTCCACAGAAGATGTATAGGCTCTACCCTACTGTGACAGACAACTCCTGCTTGTGAGTCCAGGAATTAAGAAAACCTACCTCCAGGTTTAACAATACAGCGAAAATTCTCTAGTGTAAATGTCTTGAGGCTGTGTACACATAGCCTGATGTAGCTTAACAATATCAGAGCTACACTACCACAATTTTTAAAAAAGCCCTTTCCCTCCAAAAGAGGTATGTGACAATATCAGCTTCAAATGCATGATTAAGTAATTGATGGACACACTTGCTACCCACATCCAGCAGGAAGAAACAAGGACTTTTCTTAAGTTAAAGAAATAGCATCAGTTATTAAATACTAGCGGATATATTCCTACTCAAGACTCCTCAAAGTATCTGAGAGGCATGCAGTCGTAAGTCTTGCCTGTCTCAACAAGGGTTTAATATTCTTGGCACAATTTTAAGGCCATTGCTTGTTTAGTAAAGCTGAGGTACTAAGTCCTCATCACAAACATTTAGCTTGCTACCTCCTCTCAGTCCTCGTTTTGGCTCTGAATCATCAGTGTTTTGGTAACCAGTTTTGTTTTCGCTGTGAAGCTTAGAAAATTAATAAAAAGCAGACACATATATTCTTTCCATCTTTAAATTCCCTTCCAACCCAAAGCATTGTATGATTTTTTAAACTTCTAGTTAGTGCAGAGGCAGTCACAGATCTACAATAATCAGTAACTGTTTTAAGTGTTACATCACTATCATTACAGGCTTGTGTGGTGATACACACAGGTTTTCTTGTCTTAAGCAGGAGCAGAGGGAAGGAAAGAACCTGTTTTGTTTGCTCACTAAAGAAGATGCTAAGAGTTTTACTTTTTATACTACTGCATAGAAGATTCAGAAGCTAATACACTTCTTCACTGTTAAGAGCTAAATGACTTACTTAACTGTCTTGGCCTTTTACTTCTGCATGCATGCACAGTGCACAAAAATAATCTGTACCTTGTTTGTAGCAGTAGCGCTGGATCCTGGGACCACAGGCACATTGGTCACTTGCACTGATAAGTATTTATTGTCTATGAGGGGCCAAGCACCTTCCACTTTGCATGTCTGGAAGTGATCCTTAAAAGTCCTCAGATGAGGATCCCCAAACAAACCACAAAACAGGTAAGTAGGAGGAGGCGTCTTCTCTCCCCCCTGATGTTTTCTCTCTTCTGTGTGACCACTGTAACTGCAAAGATCATGGGTCATTTCAGAGTTGGTGGAAGACGTGGGTCCATTTTTGGTGCAGTTTCTCTGGGTCATGAGATCACCAATCCCGAGCACTGCAGAATGGTACACTAGGTTTCCACGGCATGCTTTGGAATTGCGATAGGTACACACAGAGTATGCCCGCAGGGCCTTGCAGAATTCCAAATCAAAGTCCTCAAGAGCTGCATTTAGATGCGAGGTAAAGGATACAAAATCAGTGGTGCACTTCTGGATTCCACAAGATGTCTGCAGCTCACAGTCACCTAAGCAGGAAATAGCAGAAAGACATAAAGCAAACCTCCTCGGTGGCAATACCCCTTTCCACTCCTAGAAGTACCATAGAAAACTACTTAAAAGAAACTTAAAAGTGCTCACCCATTAGGGAACCATTGCATTTTAGAAAAAAAAGGTTGAAAGATAGGAAGATAACAGAGACTATCTCAGGTGACAGGACTCATGATGTCTTAATCCACTACTTCATATTGTCTAGACAAAATTAAGAGCACTAAGTCCTAGAAAGTACAAGCCAAACATTTCTTTCTAGATACCAAGATGATGATGCAGTTCTGTGTAAATTAATCACTTAGTCAATAAGAAAGTCTCCATTTAGTCTTTAAGTGCTTTACACAATTTACTGAATTTTTATGTAGAATTCTGCCCCTCTGAAGAATGTGGTAAAGGCAACAAAGCAATGTTGTTTACACATTGTTTAAATGTTAGACGTCAAATGTCTAAAAATGTTTAGACAAAAACTAGACTGAATAAAGCAAAAACCAAGTTCTCTTTTAGAAAGGAAACCAGGGTGGGGAGAATGGGTAGGTAAGTGAACAAGCAGTTTGCTATATTTCCTTGGCACTGCCATAGCTAAAGCTCCACTGTTCATTTTTTGGGGACTAAAGCATGAAAAAACCCAGTTGTCTGAAGTGCAAGTTTTCAGCTAACACACCTATACAGTGCAGTACCTGTGTCTTTCAGAGCATAATTCAGTAGTAAGACATGTGAGAGAGAAACTCTCTCCCACAAAAGCCTGAAGTAATTATCAGATGTGAACAACTGCTACATAGTTCAGTTTACACGAACAAACCAGACAATTTTATCTGATTACCTGATTTCAATAAAAAAGCAGTAAACATCCTTGCAAGCAAACCAAAGTTTTACAGTTTTCTCCTCCACAGTTCTCACACATATGATCTGAAATCCTTCCACATTCTCATGGCAGTTAACAACAGCTTTCTGAATGTAACTTTTACCACAGAACTTACGAGGGGCAAAAACTAAATGAACAAGACACACTAAGGGCAACAGAACTCCACTTTTCACACAGGTTAAAACCAGCAGGACCCCAATCTAGGAGAGATGACATTTCCTGGCATCCAAAGAGAAAATGGACCTTCATAAAGAATAGGTGCATTACTTCATGCAACAGCCGTTCTAGCCTGCAAAACTATCTACTAAAATTTATCTGTGGGAACATTTAACTGAAATTTTTCACTGTCATAAAGCAGGTTTTGAATGCCACAAAGATACATAGAAAAGTTAAAAAAAAAAGGGAAAACAAAATGTATGATAAACTCCTGAGCCATGAGAAGTGGAAAATAGGCTGAATAACAACATTTTTCATTTTTAAATAGCTGTTTTCGGCAATGCACCCAGTGATAAGACGGTATCAGCAACTTTTTTGCCTGCCCCTTAGCTGACCTTCCTGAGTCAGTATTCACGTGACTTACTCTGAATACCCAAACCACGAATTTGTAAGAGCACTATGTTTTGCCAGTGATGCGTAGCTAACACAAATCTGTCAAAATCCGAAGGCAACACAAAGTCGAATGAGGAATCCCCCACCTACAGCTAAGTATGACCATGACTCGTGTAGGTAAGCCAAAAATTTATCTGTGCAAGCCATACATACCTCTACAGGATACGGGAAAAAAAACCCTAACGAGAATCAACGTCTGTGTCTTCAGATACACAAAAAAGACCCACGCCAAGCAAAATGACAGAGGGAATACTGTGTTTAGAGCTGGACTTTCAAAGCATCAAAACTTTTATTTCCTTTAGTTGTATTCATAATATTATTTTAATCACAAATAAATCAGGCTAGCTGAGCAAGTCTGTTATCAAACAGTCCAATAAATCACAGAATGACAGAATTTTTAAGGCTGGAAGGGACCTCTGGGGATCACCTAGTCCAATTCCCCTGCCAAGGCAGGATCACTTGGACCAGGTGACACAGGAACGTGTCCAGGTAGGGTTTGAATGTCTCGAGAGAGGGAAACTCCAGGACCTCCCTGCCAGCCTGTTCCAGTGCTCTGCTACCCTTGATGCAAAGAAGTTCTTCCTAATGTTGAGGTGAAGCTTTTTGTGTTTCAGTTTATAGCCATTGCTCCTGTCCCTCCCAGCCCCACATTCCCGGTACCTGCGCCCAGCAGCAGCAGCCCCAGTGCGGCGAGCAGCCGCCGCAGAGGGGCGAGCGGCGCCTCAGCCCTGGGGCCGCGGGAGGGCACAGCGCATCCCATGCCCGGCCATGCAGGTTCCCGGGCTGGCGGATGGACGGGGCCACGGCAAGAGGCGGCGGAGGCGCGGGCGGGCGGACGACGTTATCCACGGTGCTTCCCCCCTCCGCCGCCTCCTCCTTCACCTCCTCCTCCTCCTCCTCCTCCTCCTCCTCTAGCGGCGCGACCACAGCCACGGCAGCGGGGCGTAACGCGACGCGCACAAAGAGTCTCCCTATGGGGCGGGGGGGGGGGTGGGGGGTGGAGCGGCAGCGGCGCCTGCGCCCGCTCTGCGTCCGCCGCGCCCCTCCTCCTGCGCCGCCTCCTATTGGCTACCTGAGCTGTCCGTCACGGCTGCCCCCGGCGCTCCACGCCCCCTGGCGGCAACGAGCTGCCCGCCGCGGGCCCCGCCTCCGCGTCACTAACGGTCGAGTGCGCCCGCACAACGAGCCGCACCCCTGAGGCGGGACGGGTCGCGAGAGGCCGCCAGGGGGCATCGCCGGGACACGGCAGGGAACGGCGCCGGGATAGGAAAGGAAACACCCCGGACAGGGTGGGGAACCCCACCGGCGAGAGGGCGTCCCGCCGGAATAGGTTAGGAACACCGCTGGGATAAGAAAGGGGGCACCGGCAGGATAGGGAAGGGACATCTCAGGGATGGGACGGGGAAAACCTCCGGCGCAGACAGGGGACACGGCCGGAGAGAGCAAATGCTGGGTGCGCTGCTGGGAACAGGGCAGGGAGTACCAGTGGAACAGAGCAGATGGCAGCACAGGGACAAGGGTGGGTGACAGAACGCCGGGACAGAGCAGGGGACATCACCGAGGTGAGAATTAGGAAAAGAATCTGGAGGAAAAGATAAATGCCATCATGTCAGGATATTTTTTGAGAATCCAGAGGTAAATTTTCCTTTGAATATGTCATTAAGAAACTAACAGGAGGAACTACAGCGCATCTCAGGTGTAAGTACAAATACTGCTTTCAGGCTGTTTGTTTTTTCAATCTGTTTCTCCCTTCTAGCAAGCATATTGCATACTGCTGAGACAGGACTGGCTGAGGCCAGTGGGCCGAGGTTCAGTGAGGCCAGGTGCCGGGTCCTGCCATTGGGTTACAATGCCTGGAGTGCTGCTGGCTGGGGCAGTGGCTGGAAGGCTGCATGGGGAAAAGGGCCTGGGCATTCTGGCTGGCAGAGCTGAACATCAGCCAGCATGGACCCAGGAGGCTAATAAGGTCAATGGCATCCCGGCTTGGGTCGGCAATAGTGTGGCCAGCAGGACTGCCCCCCTGTACTCACGACTGGTGAGGTCACACTTCAAATCCTTTGTTTAGTTTTGCACTGTTCATATCCAGAAAGACATGGAGGTGCTGGAGGGAATCCAGACGAGAGAAACAGACCGTGGGGAAGGGTCTGAATCACAAGTCCTCTGAGAAGCGGCTGAGGGAGCTGGGGGTGTTCAGCCTGGAGGAAAGGAGGATGACTTTCTTGCTCTTTGCAACTCACTGAGAGGAGGTTGTAGCCAGGTGGGGATGGGTCTCCTGCTGTATCTCAAATGAAAGGACAACCCAAAATGGTGTTTAGTTGCACCAAGGAGCCAGCACTGGTGATTCTGTGATATGGTTCTTCAGGAAAAGCATGGACAATGTACAAAATACTGTACGCAAACAAGAAAACCACAAATACAAATCAGACAAACTGATTGCCTTGAATTTCTATCTATTAGAAAATTTCTGGAAAATAAATATCCAAGAAATTAACCATTCATTTTATGAACCACGTCTGAAAAAAACCAAACCAACCAACCAACCAAAATCCCCCAACCCCAAAAATCTGGCCTTCAATAGCTATTATAACTAATGTAAATTGCCACAACCTAGAAAGAAGCCCTTTGGCTTCTTCAGTAGGTCACATAGTATTCATTAATCTAGCTGGGGCTTTGAGAACCATCATCTATGTTTCTTTTCTTCAATGCTCTTAGAGAAATATTTCTGCTGTTCACCTCTACTAAGAGACAACACTCTTTCATTTAATTTCTTATTGTTCTAATTTAATTTTTATAATGTAGTTACAGCTACTTGCATTCCTTGAAGCTGTCTTTGACTGTGACATTGTCACAGCAAGGGTACATGTACATGCTTCTTTTGGGGGCTCATAGAGGCTCACCCTGTCTGTTCTTCCTCTGTTCCAGAAGTCAAATAGCTGTATTAGTGCAGTTGACTTCCTGTCTATCTTCTGTCTCAGAGGGGTTTATCCTACAAGATCCATGCCACAGCAACACCCCTGGCCACAGGCTTTGTTTGGGTTCTGGCTGAACTGTGGCCAGGTCTGAGCAGAGGCAGAATCTTCTTTCATGCTGAACTACATAGTATACAAAGTTCTACAGCCTTAGATGTTCATGATCCCGTTCTTACCACTTAGCTCTATAAATAGCTTACCTAAGAAGATACTTCATTACAGGTCATATGGCATATTTCTTTTCTCTTAGGATTGAATATTGTTACACTGCTATGGACTTTTTTTACTGGAGCAAAAAGTACAAAGAAAACAAGATAATTGACAGCATGATATATATAATTATGTTCCCTTAACTAATGCAGATTCATTCTACAAGCATAGCTATTGATTTCTGTAACCAGATTATTTATCCTAATCATGCTGCTTTATGTAAATCAGAACTAAAACTGAGTGCTTTTACCTTTATCAAGAAATTTTTCTCATGATCTATAATATTCCTAAAGATTTTTAAAGTATTCAAACACCCAGCTAATGCAGTAAAAATTCCCTAGGAGTAGGAGGATAGATAGCTTGTAAGGGGTTTTAGAAGCTGAGGCAAATCTCTATCTTCCTTGTCTGAAACTGTCTGAAAAGTGTTAAGGGCCATATTTTAAAAATAATTTCTCAGAGAGTGCACAAATCTACAAATACATTGTGGATCTCATTGTGGATTTCTCACACAAAGGATCTCTTGGACTCCAAAGTAATAACAGGTGTAAATATACCTGAAGAGTTGATACACTGTATGTGGGGTTAATTTATGTTCATGTGCTTGTTGTGTGAGAAAGTAGTGGTGGCCTGAAAGAAATAAAATATCATCTTGGATTGGGGGTTTCCTTCCCTTCCTCAAAGTTACACTTGGAATTGTAGCTTTCCTTAGCAGGCCCTTGCAGTGAGTTTTCCCTGAATGTGTGGCTCCACTGCCTATCCAAACCCTACAGTTTCTTTCCCTGCCTTTTTGGAACTGGGGGATCTGTGAGGCATGCCTGTGTATTTTCCCCAGTCCCTATCATGACCCATTGCCAAAATCCTCCTGGATCCTAAGGCGGACATCTTCTAATACCTTCAAATACCACAATTCAATATCCCATTCAGTTTAAAAGTTTCGTTGATTATACCATGCTTGCAGCCGTGGTGCTTATATACAATTATCAGTTTCATTTAAAAGCTTACTACAGATTGGTACAGATGTACTGACCATATATAAAGATAAAAATATCACTTTTAGTTCACACAATCAAATGTATTGCAGGTCACAAAGTAATGCCTACATATGTATATATACAAAGAGACAAATATCAATTGAACTGTCTAAATATCCACAAAGCAATAACTAAACTATCAGAATGAATCATGTGAGACTCTGTAGTGGTTTGAATTTATTTCATTGATTCCTTGTTAAGTAGTTAGTTCTGTTGCACCCCCACGTTCTCCCTGAGTTGGTTTATCCTTGGGTTTACCCCTCTCAAAGCTGTCCCTCATGCCATTCTCTGCCTCTTGCACCAGCTCTTTCCCTGCCTCCAAGGCAACCCAGCCCTTGATTCCTGAACTTTCTCTGCCCCTTAAACCTCGGGCCAATCCCTGTCTGCAACACCCCTTTGGAATTCCCCTGCTCCTAGAAGCTCCATTGACCAATATGACCATCCCCTCCACCCCCCTACCCCAATGGGCCCCAGACACTCATTCCTCCCCTGAGGATTCCCTATTGGTTACCTGTTTGTATCCACCCCCTGACTTGTATCTGTACAAAACCCCTTGGAAATACAGCTAGGGGCTTTTTATCCTGCTCCTTTCACCTGGTTTAAATGCTCATTGTGGAACCTCAAGACGGGGAGCCTCTTCCTTCCTCCTCTGCCTGGTCTCTGTCGTGGCCTGTGTGTGGCACTTTAGAACAAGTGGCTCTAAAGGTTCTGCCTCTGGTATATCCCCATACTGAGGCAGTTCTCCATTCCCGGTGTGGCGTTGGAGTTCTAAGAGCTAGCCTGGGTTCCAGCAGCCACCTCAAGACTCCATTTTTTATTTTTTTTTAATGCAGGAAAAAAGCCCATTCTTCATTCACACAACACATTTTATATAGTTTTTATAGACCTTGTGTGCAACTTTAATTGGTTAATAGCTTTCTTAACAATTACTCTACTGGTTAGTAAAAGGTATTTTACTTGTCCATCAAGTCTTTTATTTTTAAATTGTTTACCTATTTTCTTCACTAGCTCTCTGGGATAGATTTAATGTTAATGCAGGTGCTAGTTGTTTTGTCACCCAGGAATATATTGTTATGTTAATCAACTATTCATACCGAGATTATTTTCGCATGGGAACTTGCAAAGTACTAGGTGCACTTAGAAGAAATGACAGGCCAGCCATTGATCTAGCAGAGCAGGCCTGATTTTATGAGGCTTTTCTTCCATAATTTTTCTACCCGACTTCAACGCTAAACTGTACAACTCCACACAGCTTTACATAGAACTCTATATGTATATAAGCGTAACAATTTATGGTATATAAATATATTGGCATCTGTGTAAATATAACAGTTTACATGGTGAGCTTGTACATAAATATGCAAATACTAAAGTACCTATCTAAATCTCTGTATACTGTAACTAGGTAAGTATAATGGTTTATAATTTGAAATACAACTCTTGACATGTAAAAACGTAGGTATATATAGACAGAAACATAGATGAATATAGATATGGAGAGAACAAGATATAGACAGAACCCAGCTGGCACATTTCTCCATGATTCCCCTCAGTTGCTTCCTCCTGTCCAGAACAGTCCTTCTGGAAACAGAGCAGACAGAGATTTAAGAAGCAAAGGAAATACTGAGTCATCTCCACCAAGCCCTTAGTCTCGCCAGTCTCAGCACACATGCAGTTCCCCCAGTCCCTTCAGACCCTCCAGGCCCATCCGCCCCCACAGTGCTACATCCCCCTCAGTGTCCCCAGTGCCTGAGCCCCACCACCCCTCTCAGCCCATGCCATTTCTTCCTCCTCAGCTCCCCCAGACCCCTCGGTTTCACTGCTTCCTCTCAAGCCCCCACAGCCATACGATACTCTCAGTGCCACCATCACCACCCACAGCAGCACCATTCCTTCAGTGGTGCTGTCCCCTCTGACAGCCTCGTTATCCTTAGCTGTACTGGCCCTTTAGCAGCTCCCTGGTGGCTTGAACCCAGATAATCCCCAGGGGGCCGGTGCCTGGTGCCTCTGGTGGTTCCTTCCACTCCTGTCAGGGGTGGGCAGCAGGGACCTGGGGCTGAAACTGCTGCTCAGCCTGGCCTGCCTGCCAGTCCAGACCCCAGCGTGACAAGAGGGGACTGAGGCAGCAGAGTAGAGAAAGAGGTAAAAAAACCAGCATATAACTCTACAAATATCAATACCTAAATATCCATAGACATAGAACTCTAGAAATACAGGCCTCTAGAATTATAACCTCACCTTTCAGAGTGCTGATGTGAAGTGTAAATCAGATGGGGTTGTACTCTGCCACAGATTGCTACATAGCATGTAGCTCACACTCTGTCAACTTTCTGGAAGGTGGCTTCTGTTGTGAGTCTTTGCTGGTGCAGGATAGTCAGCAGCTCCTGCAGGAGACACAGGATGCAGGGACTTGTCTGAGGAGCTGCATTCAAACAGCAATGACCCACAGGTGTCTCTGAGTCCTCTGAGAATTCCCTCCACAATGTGCAGAAACATCCAGGTGCTCATGCCTCTAGTTGGAGGGGGGAGGAAGTGCATGATTTTAGTGCATGTACAAAATTGGGGACTATAAGTGCTAAACCATGAAAGTCAGAAGAGAAATGGATTAATGAATGCACTGAAAAGCCTCTGATGTTCTTTTACTGCAGAAAGAAAAGCTATTCATAGCCCAAGTGTACATCTTACGTACACAATTAGTAAGTAGAAGAATTTCAGAGTTGTGTTACACAAATCTGTTGTGCTGTTTGGCAACCCCACACTGTCTCAAGGACTCACCTACCTTGAAAATTCCCCAGCTTCCAGACACCTCTACCTCTATCCAGGGTCTGAAATCATGTGATTTACCTGCTGCCTTCTCCTCTCACCTGTGGCACTGGCATCAGTTTGTTCTTTTCAGTAGCACTTTATTTTGACATCTAGAATTTAATAACAGAGAAAAATTCTATACAAAACTGCACTTTCTACCAACAGCGCTTCCCTCTTCTGCTCCTTGCAAATGTCCACTGTAAAAATGGAAGTTGTGATCTCAGAAATTTATTCACCTTCTGTGGGCTGGATTTTAGAGTCCAGCAAATAATTTTAAAATGTGCTGCCATCCAGCACATACCCATCATGGATGGGACAGAGATTTAAAAGCAATCTGCTGAGAGATCTGATGCTGCAGATTCCCACAAGCCAAAGGGAATCTTCTTTTTGCAAAGGCACCAGGAGTCCAATGCTGGAGGTTGTTGGGGAAGATGAAACATAAAAGCCTTATAAATATGATTGCCTGGCAAAAGATTTTGAGAATATGTAAACTATAAGTGAGATTGAAATGAAAGCAAGCTTTGAGATACCAAGCCTTAGTTATTGAACAACTGGAATACAATGGTATGGCCGGCTGAAAGTTATCCCCTTTTGATTAAACAATACCCTCTGCTTGCAGACAGGTCCAAGGGTCAGAGCAGATCCTACTAGCTTGGCAGAAGGGGTCCAAAGAATAGTTTTTACGGTTTAAAATGTAACACAGTATGGTAATGTAATTATTCTTATAGGCTGTATGTAGATGCTATAGGATTTGTATCTCGTACTACATTGGTTAGTGAAAATTAGAATATTCAGTACAGAAGAAGATTTATTGTATTGTAATAGGAACTTCACTTTTTGCTCTCTTTTGTCTGATCTTATTCCTTTCTTTCATACTCTCTTTTCCTCTTGCTCTCTCTTACACTCTCTTTTGGGCTCCTCTTTGGAGCTACTCTTTTTGGCCTGCTGTGAGCTGCACCTGGCAGCTCCAAGCAGGACCCCTTCACCGACACCCTTTGCAATAAACCACAAGTTCCAAGACCTGGCTTCAGAGATCTCTTGTCTTCATCCATCCTGACTGTCCTGCCCACCCTCACTCCTACAGACAGGGAACTTTTTTTTGAGAAGGTCTGACTTTTGAGGCTGTAGGAAAAATGGTCAGAGTGGGGAGAATGGGCAGATACACCTACAGGTGAATCTGCATTCTGATGGCTGCTTCAAGGACACCTCCTGCTATGCACAGGACACAGGCACTTATAGGATGTGTCCCTGAGGTGTTGACAACACAAAAGCTATTCAAGTGTCAAGCTATGCAAACACATATGAGATGAATGTCTCCCTAGCCTCTACACTTGTCATGGGGACACTTCAAGCTTTTAGGCCTCCAAAATTCATGATTCAAAAAAAAAAAAAAAAAGGGAAAAGACAAGCAAGAAACCTGCTGCACATGCCAAACAAGAAACCTGCTCTTGCTGTGGTATGATACCTCCAATAAATATCTGTGGCCTGTGAAAACGTCTGAGAGTTTTCCTGGGCAGATCCATGAGCCGCAGAGATCTACCTATAATGGACAGAAGGAAGAAAGTTTGGAAGCATCTTTCACCCTCCTATCACTTTTAAGCCAGTTTTTCTCTCCCTCATAAAAGGACAATACTGAGGATCAATGTACCTGAGGAACTGCAAAGCTATTCCTCTGGTGCTGTGCTACAGACAGATTCAGCAGCATCACTTCACATGGATATCCACAAAGTGACCAAAAGTCACTGCATTTGTGCCCCTAAAATCTCAGAGGATCCAGATAGAAGAGACTTGCATGGTACCTGTTTGCTCTATTGACCCACTTCTGTTCAGCACAGCTTTTCATGACAAAGAATAATAACAAGGGGCAGCTCCCTGTCACCCACGCAGCTGAGGGATCTCTCTGGCCTCAAGAGTCAGGGCACTATAGGCACCCACTTTGTAAACAACTAGTTCTGCTCTCATGGCAGCCAACCACCAAAATCCGTGCTGACTTCAGTGGGAGTAGCAGCAGTTCCCATACCTTATGCATATGACTGAGTCTGGGCTGGACAAATGAGACAGACAGCAGTAAAAAGAGCTGTCTTTCAAAACAACCACCTACCACTGTTGCCTTCTATTTGCAGTAGTGTCTTATCAGCCCAAGGCACCCACCATCCTCAGTTCCAGCTTAGGTTTCAGGTGACAGGCCCTGGGCTCCTGGCCCTGCACCAAGCAGAGGTGGGGGCTCCCTCTCCAGACTGAGCAGGACAGCTCCAGGCAGCAGTTGTGCTCATCCCCATCCTTACTTCTCGGAGAATCAAAAATGACCATTTTATGACTGCTGAGCCCAAGACAGCATCCAACCCTCCTGTCATTCACCAGTCCTATGCTCACAAACAGCAGGCCCAGCATCACCATCCTTCACTCACTTGGTTACCAGATGTCAGAAGTTTTCTGTCACACACTCTAGGAACCTTCTGGATTGTTTGCTCTTCTCCGCGTTATATTGCCAGCAGACATCCCACATTGTTCTGTTCTGCTTGCAGAGCCTTGTACCTATTTATCCATGGACACTTAGAAGGGGGGGAGTCACAGAAGAGTCTCTGCCCTGCCCTGTCTCTGCTCTGTCTGGGCAGGATCTGAAACACTCTATAGTCACAGCTGAAAGCCTGTGTCTGTACAGGATATTTTGGTTACCCCACTCTTCCTTGGGTTTTTCTGGAAATGCAATTTCTTCCTCATCTAGAAGTATCCTGGCTTGGCAAAAGCTGGGCACTGGGCCCTATTCCAAAGCCAGCACAGAGCAGATGAAAGAAGGAGACCCCCAGTTCCAAACTATCCCTAAACCCCAAGAAACAGGACTTTCTGTCTCTAAGAAACAATGGACAATTCGGAAGAGCACATATGGCTCTTATACACAAAGTGACGAGAAATACAATCTGCCAACAGTATTGATGTTTTACAGAGTTTTACTGCAAGTCCCACTCAGGACAGTTGACAAAAGCCATTCTGAAATAGTCCTTGCCATTGCGTTGCAATGGTCAGAGATACCAGGCTGGACAGAGGAACAGCTGATTTTAAAAACAGACGCTGCTCAAAAAAAACAGAATGAACCATTCCTTTCCAAACTCATTGCTTCACAGGCTCAAGCAGGATTTCTCTGCTGCCTAGAAACACTGAAATAGGAGGAGGGGGCCATTTGCATTCCATCTTCATGATCTGGTTATGACAGGCAAATATGATCTGTAACCTCACTAATCCATTCGTCCTGAAGTCTTCAGTTTGCTGGAATTGTTACCCTGACTGCACTGTGGGAATTCTGCTTGCTGTCCCAGGGATTAGTTCCTTGCAGGAAACTCCAAAACTCACTCAGGTTCCTCTTTTCTATAGACAGGACTGATTTGAGTTGCCAAAAGTGAGGAAAAAAGCCATTGCTCAGGAACCTCCAAGACTCTAAGAAATGTTGATGCCGGTAGGATTTAGGCCTAGGTGCTGTTCTGAAGCCCACTAAGATACCTCTGGTGGTTTTCAGCACCAGGGCACGAGCAGGGAGGCAAGCAGTGGAGTGCCAATGGACTTGGCTGTGGTTTGCAGTGACTACCTTTCCATGCCCTGCCTTTCCTGTGCTGGATGGCACCTTCATTCCTGAGAGAACTGAGTGGCATATTCTGCAACTCCCTCTGTCACACAATGTGGCAGTAATTCTGAAACAGTTCTCCATGACTTGACCATGGCAGGCAGCAAATGGGTCTGGGACAAGTGACAGAATCACAGAATTAACTAGGTTGGAAAAGACCTTTGAGATCGTGTAGTCCTACCTTGTTGTATTGCACTAAATAGTTAATTTAGTAGTTGTTTTTGCACTGGGTGTTTGGTAACTTGCAATGGTCTGTCCCATTTCCCCTTTCTCCCCAAAAGCTCTTGTGGTAATGCTTTGTCCCAGGTTTACTTTTCCCCTCGCCCCTTTGTACCCCATTGGCTGTGGTCCTCTTCCTCCACCCCCCATTCCCCAGGGTTTAAAAGTCTCCCACTATCAGGCGTTCGCCCTCTTTTTCCCCTGGGACACTGCTCTCTTCCCCATCACAGACCCACTGGAATAATTCCACAATAAAGCTGTGGGATATTTTAGCCCAGAGGAGAAGAGCACTTCACATCTTTTACTTTTGTCCTTGTACAGGCTGCAAGGGGCCAAGGCTGGATCAGACCTGAACTGCCCCAGGAGAGATCAGCAATTTACACTGCCTAACACCTCCTCATCAACTAAAACATGGCACTGAGTGCCATGTAAAATCTTTTTTTAAACACAGCCAGGGACGGTGACTCCACCACCTCCCTGGGCAGATGATTCTAGCGTGGAATCACTCTTTCAGTGAAGCTTTTTTTTCTAATATCTAATCTAAACTTCCCTTGGTGCAGCTTAAGACTCTGCCTCTGGTTCTGTCAGTTGTTTCCTGGGAGAAGATCCCCACCTGACTGTAACCACCTCCTGGGTAGTTGTAGAGAGTGATAAGGTCACCCCTGAGTCTCCTTTTTTCCAGGCTAAACAACCCTACCATCCTCAGCCATTCTTCAGAGGACTTGTGTTCCAAGACTGTCACCAGCTTTGCTGCCCTCCTCTGGACCTGTTTGAGCATCTCAACATCCTTCCCAAACTGAGGGGTGCAGAACTGGACACAGTACTCAAGGTACTGCCTCGCCAGTGCTGAGTACAGGGGAAGAATTACTTCCCTGGTCTTGATACAGACCAGGATGCCATTGGCCTTTCTGGCCACCTGGCACACTGCTAGCTTATATTCACTTGGCTGTTGACCAGTACTCCCAGGTCCCTTTCTGCCTGGGCTCTGTCCAGCCTCTCTGTCCCCAGCCTGTAGCATTGCAGGGTCTGGTTGTGGCCAAAGTGGCAGGACCTGGCAGTTGGACTTATTAAACTTCATGTTATTGGACTCAGCCCATCTGTCCAGCCTGTCCAGGTTGCTTTGCAGAGCCATCCTAGCTTCCAACAGATTGACACACACTCCCAGCTTGGTGTCACCAGCAAATTTATTGATGGAGTCAATAAATTCAATCCCCTTATCCAGATCATCAGTGAAGATATTAAACAGGACTGGCTCCAGCACTTCCCCCTGGGGGACCCCCAACTGTGACTGGCCACAAACTGGCCAGATGCAGCACCGTTCACCACCGCTCTCTGGGCCTGGCCATCCAGCCGGTTCTTAACCCAGCACCGAGTGCACCTGCCCAAGCTGTGGGCTGCCAGCTTTTCCAGAAGTGTGCTGTGGGAGACAGTGTCAAAAGCTTTGCTGAAGTCCAGACAGACAACATCCACAGCCTTTCCTGCATCCACCAGGTGGATCACCTGGTCATAAAGGAGATCAGGTTGGCCAAGCATGACCTACTCCTCCTAAACCCATGCTGGCTGGGTCAGATACCCTTGCCATCCTGTAGGTGCCATGTGATGGCACTCAAGATGATGTGTTCCATAACCTTGCCAGATACTGAGGTCATGTTCACTGGCCTGTAGTTTCCTGAATCCTCCTTCTGGCCCTTCGTGTGGATGGGCATCACATTGGCCATCTTCCAGTCATCTGGGACCTCCCCAGTGAGCCAGGGTTGATGGTAAATGATGGAGAGTGGCTTTGCAAGCTCATCTGCAAGCTCCTTCATCATCCTAGGATGGATCCCATCTCATGGTCCCATAGATTTATGAAGATCTAAGTGGTTCAGCAGGTCTCTGACTGCTTCCTCCTGGATAATAGGTGGGCTGTTCTGCTCCCTGACACCATCTACCAGCCCAGGAGGACAGTTGTCCTGAGGACAACCTGTCTTTCTGTTGAAAACTGAGGCAAAGAAGGTGTTCAGTACCTCTGCTTTTTCCTCATCTTTAGTTACTAAATTCCCTCCCACATCTGATAGAGAATAGAGGTTGTATTTACCCTTCCTTTTTCCATTATTATATATATATAAATGTTTTTATTGTCCACAGAAGTTGCCAGTTTGAGTTCTAACTGGGCTTTTGCCTCTCTAATTTTTTTCCTACATGCCCTAGCAACCCCCTAAATATTTCTTACGATACCTGATTCTCCTTCCAAAGGTGATGCACCCTCTTTTCTTTCCTTAGCTCCTTCAAGAGCTCCTTGTCCATCCAGGCTGGTCATTTTCCTCTTCAACTTACCTGTTGACACATAGGGACAGTCTGTTCCTGTGCCTTCAAGATTTCAGTTTTGAAGCACACCCATCCTTCTGGGACTCCTTTGTTCTTAAGGGCTGCTTCCCAAAGAGCTCTCCAAATAAGTCTCTTGAATAGGCCTATGTCTGCCTTCCAGAAGTCCAGTGTGTCAGTTTTATTGGTGTCTCTCCTTGTTTCACCAAATATTGAAAACTCTATAATTTCATGATCACTGTGCCCTAGATGGCCTCCAACCACCACATCTCCTATCAGCCCATCTCTGTTTGCAAGCAGCAGGTCTAATGTAGTCCCTCCCCTGGTAGACTAACTCACAAGCTGTGACAAGAAGTTGCCCTCCACACACTCTAAGAACCTCCTAGACTGTCTCTTCTCTGCTGTGTTGAGTTCCCAGCAGATGTCTGGTAGGTTAAAGTCACCGACATGAACAAGGGCTGGTGATCTTGAAACATCCTCCAGCTGTTTGTAGAATAAGTTGTCCACTTCTTCTTCCTGGGTGGTCTATAACAAACTCCCACCGGGATGTTAGCCTTATTAGCCTTCCCCCTGATTCTTACCAATAGGCACTTGAATTTATTGTCGTTAGTTTCAATTTCCGTGGCATCAAGAACCTCCTTATATTATAGTCACCCAACCACCTCTTCTCTCTCACCTGTTTCTGTGCTGCAAGAGCTTGTAGCCATCCATTGCAGCACTCCAGTTATTTGTGTTGTCGGACCACATTTCTGTGATGATGACTCCATCATCCTCCACCATGGCTTCCAGCTCCTCTTGTTTGTTACGCGTGCTGCGTGCACTAGTGTACATGCACTTCAACTGGGCTGCTGGTTTTACCCGTGACTCTGGCTTACCATCCTTGGGCTTGTTTCTGGAGAGCCTAGCTGCACCCCCTGCCCCCTACGAACCTAGTTTAAGGCCCTCTCAATGAGTTTTGCCAATTCATGGGCTAGAATCCCCTTGACCTAACAGATAGATGGAGCCCATCTGGCTCTAGCAGGCCAGGTACCCTGAAAGTTGCCCCATGATCAAAGAACCCAAAATTCTGCCGCTGACACTGCCTTTAAGCCACTTGCTGATAATACGGGTTTTTCTGTTCCTTTCATGATATGTCTCTGTCACTGAAGGGACTGAGCAGAGCACCACCTGTGCTCCTGCCCCATCAACCCCTTGACCTAGAGCCCTGAAGTCCCTTTTAATTGCCCTGGTGCTCTTTTTTTCAATTTTATCACTGCCAGCCTAGAGTATCAGCTGTGGGTAATAATCAGAGGGTTGAATCAGCCCAGGGAGTCTCCTGGTGACATGCATTACCCACGCCCCAGGGAAGCAGCAGACCTCCCTGGGGGATGGGTTCAATTGACATACAGGCCCCTCTGTTCCCCTCAAAGGGGAGTCACCTACTACAAGTACCCTTCTTTTCTTTCTAATGCTAGAGGCAGTGATCCATCTGGCAAATGAAGTGTAATTTGGAGGTTTTTGAGGCAGATAATTTTTTTCAGTGTCATCTGGCTGACCCTGGATTCAGAGCCCTCTGGATTCAGGGCCTGGGTAGGTGATGGGGGTTCTGAGGAATTTTCATTACCTCCCTGAGGAGGGACCCATTTCCACTCCCCTTCATTAACTAGGTCTCCTCCTACTGCCTGATGGTAGGAGGCATGGGAGTCCTCTGATGCGTGGTGGGCTTCTCTCATGGAAGATGGAAGATGGAAGGGTGAAACTCCACCAGTCTATTTCCCTTTCATTGTCCCTAATACTCCTTAGTCTTTGTACTTCCTCCTTAAGCTCAGCCACCAGACAGAGATCATTCAGCCGTTCACACTGCAGGCGCGTGTCTTTTGCACCATCCCCTGGTGCTGCTCATAGGCTCAAACACACCATAGAGGATGGGGTCTGGACAGATGCATCCTTCTTAGAGTGTTCTGTTTGCCTTGGTCACTTTTACTAGCTATAGCTTTTGATCATTTGGAGACCATTGCTGAAGAAAAAAAACAACAACAAAAGCAAAACAAATCAACTGACCAAACAAAACACACCAACCAAAATCAAGCTAAATAAAATTAAAATGCCACTAGCAGGAGGATGCCTGCATTTCTGCCTGCTTGCTCTGCCTGTGTGAACTGCCAAGCAAATTGTTGTGCCATGACCTTAGAACCCTGCCACACTCCTGTTGGCTCGCTCCTGTTAGCTGTGCTCTCTAGACCCTTCTTTTAATTGCACCTCTGATGGCTGGAGGAAGCCTCGCCCTGTACCTGAATGGCTAGCGAGAGCATCCCACTCAGCTTTAATGTCATCCCACCTGCTTTAGTGTCAGAAATTTCTACAGTCAGGGCTTGGTGGCAGAAACCTGTAAGGGAGGGGCAGGAGAGATAAGCTGCATCCCCTCTGAAGTTCACAGTGAGTCCCCCACAGTGCCCTCCTTCCCACAGCCAATTGTCTGACTGCTTGGCTGGGACTGGTTTCAGTGGCCTCCTTCTGTGTTGTGGAATAAGGATTTCACAATTAATACTGTAAAGCAGGTATGTTTTATTCCAGCTGGGATGCATGAGGGATATTTCCACCATACATGAATACCTAGTCCAGACAGGTTTCAGGTTTAAGTATACATTGATCCCCCAAGCCCACAGCTCCCTGCCCCACCATTCCCAGCCCATTCTCCACCTCCTTGTGCTTCACTTTATAATTAGTCTTCTGTGGCCCCATGCCCCTGGAGGGTTGTCGCAGGGGTTCTTGTCATGAAATAAGATGTTTTCCTCAAGTATTTGCTACTTGACCTTGTCTCTGGGCAAGCACAGTGGATGTTTGCCTAACTCCCAGGTCAGTTTGTTCTGGCCAAAACCAGGAGCCTGTTCTTGCTGGTTTGGGTTCTGCTTTATGGATTTTAGCAATATCTAAGTCTTGCTTTACTGAGCTTAGACAATATATTTTTACCACTTTTACCTAGCAACTAAATTCCTCTTACAAATTGTTTCTACCTAGCAAATTACATTCCTGTTACAAGCTGTATTCTGTACTTCTGCAAAATTGGTAAATAAGCTATATATTTCTGCTTCCCTCCACCCAGTACATTATGCTTCTAAAATTCTGAATAATCATAAACATACATGTTTCCCATATCACTTAATGTATAGTTCAGGAGAAGTTTAGGAGCAGAACCCTCTGGAATTAATGTTTCGTCTAACAAAAAATGAGGCCCCAACAATCCCTCTCTGCCAATGAGAAAATGAAGATTAGTGGGTGAAAGTGAAAAAAACCCCAACCATTTATTGACAGAGTGTCAAAATGGTACAGGGAAAAATAATGAAAAATGGTGGATGCTGAATTGTCAGAACCTTACCCCCCCGCCCCGACCTCCTTTCACCAAATGCACACACACCCACACTAAAACAAAAAAAAACCACTCCAAAATACAAGGGAAAGAAAAAACCCAATGGCCAAGCACATCGCAAGGAGGAGGGGGAAATAAATGGTGATAGGTTTTGTCTCAGAAAGGAAAAAATGACCCAAAGTTTCACACACCAGTTCAGGAAAAAATCAGATGGGAAATCTGGTGGATCTCTGTTGTTGGTCTCCTCTTCACAGCCACCAGATGAAGCTGATGGTTTTAGGGTCTTTTCTTTCAGTGGGTCAGCTTTTCCGAGGTCTGGGACCAGGATGGAGTGGCTGCTTGAGTCCCCACCAGTCCCCTGCTTATCCCATCAATAGTCTTCTTGACCTCAGACCAAACCAAACAGTTCAGGAAAAAAAACAAAGGCTGCCAAAGGATTGTTGTCACAGTCTCCAAGGCCAGGAAAGGGGAAAAAAAATATTTTGCCTAAGCTAACAAAAAACTAAGCTAGCTAAGCAACAAATAGAGCCCAGTGCATGCATACTATGGACGCCTTTTGAAAAGGCTTTGAAAAGGCCTGCACATGAGTCCCAAGGTTCCCCCTTGCCCTGGGCCAATCTTAAAGTTACTGCAACCATTTCTATAGGGATAGAAAACCACCCCAAGATGCTCCACCACCATTTCAGTCCTCCTGCCCAACATCATTCTATTTCAATATTTTTACAACAAGGTAAAACTAAATGGATTCTCAAAGCACAAGACAGGAATGCAGAAGAGATCTGAGGATGGAGCAGCTGTCATCTGAAGAAAGGCCAAGAGAGCTTGTTCAGCATGCAAAAGAGCAGGCCCTGGGGAGAGCTTATTCCCACCCTTAAAGACAACATTGGACTGTGAGGGAAGCCACCTAGATAAGATAAAGGGGCACTTTTGTTCAATCATCTCAGGTTTAGGGAGAAGCAAACAAGGCAGAGGGAAAGGAATACATCCACAAAAAGCCAAGCACAGCAGAAAACCCTCCCTTGACTGGGTTTGAGGTGGGGGAGACCACAGCCAACAGAGGCCAGGTTTACAGAGTCTCCCCCTGAAATGCAGTGGGGGAGGAGGTTCCAAGTGTGTGGTGTAACCTCTGGTCAGAGGCACTGAACACCCATCCTCCCTTACAGAAACTGGCCCATCTGTGAAGCCCAAACCCTGGGAAGGCCACATCAGTGGGACGTTCACATGGGAAGCAGCGGATGGTGTGTAATAATCCATCAAAGCCCCCCCCCCCCACCCCACCAGTACTCCTCAGACTCATTCCTGAGGCCTTGCACCACAGCACTGCTCATGACTCATGAGGCAAAGTAATGTAACCAACCCAGAGTGTGCTGCAGGACAGTGTCAAACTGCACCCCTGCCCCCCCTCCACGGGAGGTACCTGGGCATTCCCATCTGGCCTGAGCATTTATTAATCTATTAGATTCTATGTTTTTCGGGGGACCTTCACCACCAAGAAGACCACCTGGAAAGGATCATCGGGATGCCAGTGAGGTACATGGCGTGGTGATATTTCCTTTAATCTGTCTCTGTCACTCTCTTTCTGTTCCCCCAGCCTCTCTTCTATTTTTCTCTCTCTCTTCCTCTTACTCTCCTTTTCTTGTTCTCTCTCATATCTATTACTAAATAAAACTTAAACTATTGATGTTAGCATATGGTTGCATTTGCATGTTAATTCAGGCAGAGGCATTTCTAATAACTTTAAAAACTGGACCATGACACTCTTGTGATGGATGTGAGTTCCAATGGCTTCAGTTTGACCAGGTTGAACAGCTTATAGAACTGCAATTTGGATGAGTTGTTACTATGAATGAAGATTTCTCTAAAGGTTATGGGCATTCCTGTATTAATTTGAACCTGGATAGTCAGAAAAATAAGAGGGACTGAGAACAGCATTCATTACCATAAAGAAATTGTGATGAAATCTGAAAAAGTGATAAGGTGTTAAGTAAGCTATTTCACCATGTTATCCTCTCTACCATGGTTAAAGTGTTTTTACTCAAATGAAAACTGGCTACATCCACTGTGACAGCAAATGGTGATTTTTGGTTTCAAGACTTTCAAAACTTGGTGCATTTGTCTATTACAACCTCTTTCAAGCATGTAAAAGCACACTCTGTATGCACCACTATTGATTTTCTGAACTAGAATAGGTGGGAGATTTATTATTAAAGTGGTGGTAGTTTCTTTGTCTTTTCAGAGATGCTGGTGTCTGATGCTCTAGGGAATCCATGGACCTCACTAGACAAAAATCAACAATTTTACTAGGGAAGACTTCTTCCCATAATGTTCCTATACTTACAATGCTCTCTATGAAGTAATTTATTTTGCATATTATGAAAGGTGCAGATTGTGCCCCAGTCCAGACTGACCAGTCTGTGCTATTCAGACAGTCAGCTACGTATTTTTAGAATAAGATGCTGACACAGCCTGTTTCTGTTAAATGACTCATACAATTTTTATCATATTAGAGATTGTCTCTAATTTTAATATATAATTACCTCTTCACAGATTAGTGAAGGCCAGTATCAAAGAAATTGAAGGAATGAGCCATTTTTCATCGTAATTTTGTTGTTTAGCAGAAGAACATAAGCTTTTAATTCATCTCTATTTAAATAGTTTGTAAGATAAGAGTAAGAAAACAATATAATGCTCTGTAATAGAATATTCACCATTATAAATGAAATATTAGTAAATTTTTTTTTTCTACCTGGAAAGCTATTTTTAAAAAATGGTTTGCAGATGGAGATTTTGTCAAAACTCTAAGATTTGAGAAGGGGCTGGGCATCAGTTAGTTAGTGGTGTGCAATTGTTTTTTGTGCATTGCTTCTTCATCTTCGGTTTGGTGTTGTTGTGGTTTTTTCCCCAATTATTACTTACCTTCAGCCACAGGTTTTGGACTTTTTGTCCTTGTGATTCTCTTGTCCATCCTTTTGGGTACAGTGATCAAGCTGCTCTGATGTTTATCAACAAAATGCTTTATCAGTGGGAGCTGTGACTGCCCATAAATATTGTATTTAAAAGGTCAGTGATCTTCTAAACCAAGAAAACATCAGGATTGGGCATAGTGAAAAAACATTTTCGGTTGACTGTTGTTATGATTAAAGGTAAGAAATATTAGGGATTGCTTTTAACATAGGCAATATAGGAATCACTACTCTCTGGAACTGTTGTTCCAGTTGAAGATACTGTTGTCTTGTTGCAAACTTGCATACTTAATAGAATGCAGTATTTTTTTAAATATAATTTTTTGTTTCTGTATATAATTACATATGTAGATTTAATGCAGTATCTTCTTCATATATTGGAAAATTTTATTTCCTTTTCAGTGAATTTGTCAGCTTATACCAAAAATACTGCAAAGGTGAAAATTTTGAGGTTTATATGTATAGGAGGTCCTATCTTCAAAATAAAATATGGCTCTAATAAAAATCTAACTTTCTGGCCAAAAAAAAAAAACAAATAATTTTTTCATGTTTCATTTAATTTTACTGTAAACTAAATAATACACAACTGGTACCTTTATACAAAACCTATTCATCAGTTAATTTCTTTCCTTGTTAAGAGACAAGAGCATGATATAAAAAAAAAAAAATGGGCCTTTTTTGTTAGCCAGAACATGGTGTCAAAGGAAGTACAACTGTGAGGGGAGTTCCAATTACTGTACTACTGTACTACTGTACTACCTACCGCACATTTTAATTTTGATACAGAATTTTTAATACCTCATCCATACCTCTGGCAATTTGCAGACTTTTGATGTAGCAGAATGGGCATGAAAGCTGAAAAATGGAAATACCATTACAGTTTCCACCACATCAGATTGGGTGAGAGATAGCCAAGTAAGACTAGGGATGCCATAAAGACTTCATCTTCAACAATATTTGAAATTGAACAAAGCACTGAACAGCCTCATTAACTTTGAGGCCCGTGCTGGTATTAGTGAGAGCAAGGCTTGATTAAGAGGTGTTCTCCCACCTCTTCTTGACTCTCACTAAAGCTGCTTGCAAGCACATTGAACACAGAAGAGCAATCTGCAATGAGTTTGTTGGTAAAAATGCAACATTTGAAAGAATGGTAGTGGGTTTTAAAACCAAGGTTAAAATACTGATCAGAAACTAAAATAGTCACAAAGGTGTTTTTTTTCTTTTATTCAGGAAGGCTACAAGTCCAAGTGTTTTATTCAGTCAATTATTTAGACAAAATCATTAGTTCTCTTTAGCTGTGAAATAGGAATGACAGTAATTTTCCCTCTTTTTGGTGAAACTGATCCATAAGGCAAATCCCAGGTAGAAAACATGGGATTTCTGTTTGTGCACTTAGTATGTGAGGTATCCAGTCAGTTGTGGATGGTTGCTTTTGGCTGGCAAGTCTGATTCTGTGCTCTACTCTGACTACATCTCATTTTCTACAAAATGATCTGACCTTTGGTGCTATGGCTTTGTCAGAAGAAATCTGGGTAGGTCTCTTACTACCAGCCAGCTTTAGTCCCAAGAGAGGAACATAGGACTGAGGCAGCACATATGAGACAGGAGTTGAGCAGCGAGAGCTAAATGAGCAACCAGGACAGCCATACTAAACTCTGTTTCTTACAAGTAATTACCTGCATGAGAAATCATTGCTTCACTTTAGTAGAAACAGTCTTTGTTTACTTAGTTCAGTAATTCTTATTTCATTCATCCAGTGTACTACAGAAGACTGAATCTTCCAGTTAAACACTGCCTTTTGATTTAATTTTGATTACAGGAGTTGAAAATGCTTTCTTAAATGTAAAAGTCAAAATGTCCCAGAGTTGAAGAAAAGCATTGCTTATTGGAAATAACATTTCCTTGTGACAAATGGTATAAATTGAAGGTATAATTGCTCGCAACAGCACAACACTCATTTGGAAGAAATAGGCATGTTCAAAGCAAGATATGCTCTGTGCCAGTAACTTTACCTCACCACTCTGCCTCAGGTAGGATTATGTGGTGCCAAGTACTAGGAGGAAAAGGAAAAAAAAAAAAAGGAGAGTGCTGAATATTAATAAATAAAGTTTGGAATATATTCTTATGCCTTGCTGTGTGTTACATTGTTTATTTTATCCACAAAATTATATAATTAAAAATTCTTAGATGTCTCTATTACATTTAATCCTTTTTTATTTAGAAGGAATTAAATAATTTGAACTTCTAATATTTTTAACTCCTATTCTAACAAGCCAGTTGTTTTAGAAGTCAGACTACAGAGGAGCCATTCTCTAAATGCAGAGGACTCATTCTTAAAGAAGTATAATAAAACAACCCTGGGAAAGCACTCACTTGCCTGAAGGAGAGTCCTGGTGTGTTCTGGCAAGAAGCTGCTGGCTGCATCACTGTGTCATGCTCCACAGACTTCTAACACCTTGTTAGACACTCTTAACACTCTCCTCTCTTACCTTCCTCCCAGAACATCTCTCCAAACTGTCTTTTATCTCTTATTGTTCAGGATGCTGAATTTTTTAACAGAATGAAGAAATACGAGGAAGAACTCGTTCTGATTAGACATAACCAATGTTTATAATGGGCAATAACAATTACTTATAATATTAGACACAATCATGATTTATAATATGCAATTATTTATCTGGGGTAATCTAAGGGCAAGAACAAGACCTTGCTTTATTTTGAATCTTCTTCTGTATTGCACTTTCTTTTTAAAGTTAGCTCATTCTTTCTTTAGTATATAATGTGCAGTTTTCAGCATAGCTGCAGGATTCTGTAGCCCTCACCTGCACTGCTCCACATAATATGATGGGGTTGGGGTGTTACCCCTAGTCCCACTAAATACTGAAATTTGGCCTTGTAGTGGTCAAGAAAAATGCACAGTTGAATAAATAGTTCCACATATAAAACCAGGTTTATTTGTGAGCTTAATTGGACAATAGTTCTGCAGTTAAGAGCTGTACCTGATAAATCACTACAACTGTGCATGCCAAAAACTCCTCCTAATTCTTAGGAATGAAACAAATGTGCCAGTTCAGGGGGATTGGGGTGAAATCTAAAGAGCTTTTCCTGAATGATTATTTAATGTATTTGTTTGGCCTTCATGTTTTTATATATATCCCATGTTGGTTTGCATCTGAAAACAACCTGAAATAATGTTGCATACTATGAATTGTAGAAATGTAGTGCTCTTTCTTTACAATCTTATCCTCATGGCTCTCCTCCTTCACTTACCTTCCCTGACAGGCTGCTCCAGGATAGACCAATGCCTGCAGTACCTCCCCATATCAAGCACTGTTAGGATGTACTGCCAGGAGACTGTGAAGTTATTGCAAGCACAAAGATTTCAATTGTTTTATTATCTTACAATGATTCCTTCTGAAAAATGCTCCTTGCCATGAGTAAACCTTTTCCTAGTGTTTGGAAATTCCTCTTTTAAAATAAAAGAAACATAGAATTGTTCAAGTTGGAAAAGACCACCAAGATCATAAAGTCCAGTCTTTGACCAAACAACACAATATCAGTTAAATCATAGCACTAAGTGCCACATCCAATCATTTCATAAACACCTCCAGGTATGGTGATTGATGTGTTCATAGAAAAAAATCGGATCTCTACCCATAAGTAACTGAGAAGGAAAAGATTGCATGTCCATATATTTTTCTTTTCCTTGTTTCTTTTTGTTCTCTTAAGTATCCAAAATAATATCAGGTGCTAAAACTGGGGGGAAATAATGTAAACTGGGTAAGCCACCAATTCCAGTTTTTTCCTTTAAAAAAAAGGAAATTTAACTGGAACTTTAAATTTCCAGTTATTTCTTCATACCAGATGGTCACTGAGATTGTGGGCCCTGTTGAGCCCAGGCAGACGCTGAGTGAAGCCGGAGCCAGCCGATTCCTTGTCTCACAGCGGCACCGGGTGGCTGTGCATCCTCAGTGTGGCTGCAAACACCAGGATCGAGCTTGGGATGCAGGACGGCTCCATGCTTTCCCATACCAACCAGTTTGGAAAAACAGGGCGCGAACGCTCTTTGATTTATGAAATATATTAAATTGGTGTCCGACTTCTTGCACATCCTAGCAGGGTGGAGGATTGTCTCTCACTTAGGGAAGCAGGGTTTTGAGGATAAAGGGGAGCCAAGAATCTTGACTCCATAATTAGAAGGCTTGATTTATTATATTATTTATATATATATTATATTAAGACTATACTACAGAGAGATAAAAGGAAGAAGTTCTCAGAAGGCTAGCTAAGAATAGAATAGAAAGAATGATAACAAAGGAGCTGGCTCCGACAGAGAGCGAGAGCCAGCTCTGCCATGACTGGTTAATAAATCCAAACACCCATAGAAGGCCAATCACAGATGCACCTGTTGCATTCCACAGCAGCAGATAATCATTGTTTACATTTGTGGCTGAAACTGCAGCTCTCAGAAGAAAGAAATCCTAAGAAAGGATTTTTCACAAAAGATGTCTGCGACAGTCTCTTGCGAGGCTTCTTGCAAATGGCCTCTTCAGTGGCATCAGGTCCTAGGGTAAGCACTGCTGGAAGCACTGGCTTCTGCATTCTCGAGGCTCAGGAAGGTGCTTGAGTCACCTTGCTGCAACTCAAGTGTCACCTCCCTAAGAAGGGTTCTATGTCAAGTAGCTGTCAACCAGAGCTTGTGGCATCACCTGGAGGGCACCCTGTTAGATGGCAGGGTCTCAATAGATTCAAAATGTGCCAAGCCATGGAACCATGACAAGGTAAGGGCTGATACAGAAGGTGCCTGGGAGACTGGGACCCTGTTCTTTCGTGAGCTCCAGCTCAGAGCAGTGGAGGAAGGACAGCATGTCCTCCAGCAGCTGCTCCCTCATGCAGTGACACAGCAGCTTTGTGGAGAGAAGGAATGATACTATACAGGTAAGCTTTCTTTGAGTGTTCATCTGCAGTTGGAAGGAGTGCCCACAGCAGGGATTTAGGGGCACCAGCAGGTGGTAGACAGAGACAGCACAGTCCTTACAAGGACAATGTCTTTCCTGTTGTGAGGAGCCCAAAAGAAGCCAGGATTTGAGCTGCAGCCCCACCAAGTGCGCTCTACAGGGGGACAATCACTTCCTTGGTGTTGCTGCTCACACTATTTTTGATACAGGCCTGGATGCCATTGGCCTTTCTGGACACCTGGGCAAATGCTGGCTCATTTTCCACTGGCTGTCAAGCAGCAGCGCCAGGTCCTTTTCCACTGGGCAGCCTTCCTGACATATTTCTCCACAACTTGAGCATTGCCTAGGGCTGCTATGGGTTGTGGCTGAGCACCTGATAGGGCAGGCAGGGGAACCATGCTTGTTCAGGTCTTCATGTTACTGGTGGTGGGAATGCTGACAGGATGTTAAATGGATTCTGGTCTTCAACATGCTTAGAACATCATGGGTGTCTCAGTGGCTGATAGGGCAGGTGCAGGAATCTCAGTTGTGTGGGTGCTTGTGATGTTACATGTGGCACAGTTCCTCATAGTGCATACAAGGGAGCTTGTGCTTGTGTTTAGATCACTGATGGATAAAACATTGATCAGGTACTGAATAGAACTTAGTCATGCTGGTGCTTGACAATATCACACTTGGCAGAGGAACTGATGGAGAAAGTAAGGGAACAGCTGCACTTCTTGCCATACTTCACTTTAGGCTCATTAAAGAGCAACAAACATCATGTCCTTACGGTGTACCTGTGAACTGGAAAACCCCATCTCACATTCAAGAGAGTGAAGGTGCCTTGAAAAATAGTTTGAAAAATGATTTTGAAACCCAAAAATGCAAGATAAACAAAGTACAGGACAAGACAACAGTACTAAAATGAAATCTATCTTGTCTGTACTAGTGATTAGCAGCCAACTACTTAATTCTAAAAATATCACCATCAGGACAAGCCCAGTCTGAGCTGTCCCCAAACCGCACCTGGTCTGTATGCCCACTCCACTGTCCCCTTGAGAGTGGAATGCCTCTTGAGTTTAGAAACACTTTACCTGAGATGGAGAGATTGTTCTTTATCTAAGGCAGAAAGATTCTTTACCCTTGACAAGTCCTCAATAAGTGACTAATAGCATGTTGGATAACTACTATGAAAAATTACTAATCCATTTAGCTACTCAAAACTATAATAAAGTTTGTATGGATAATTTCATCAAGCATAAATCATTGTCCAAATCTGAGATTGATTGCACCTAACTGCACCAAGGTTCCTTAAGGAGTTTAAAAAGCAAGAGGATCCACCATGACCAATAAGATTCCTTGTGACTCAATGGGAATTTACTCCTTACTCTTTTTGTCTGTGGTCTCTATGTGAATCATTCTAGCTCAATTCTAGTGACTGATTTTGAAGTTCCATACATCCTTATTTATTTAGCTAAACAACTTCAAAATCAGGTGCTTTGTCAACCCTTATTGAATTTCCCCACTTTACTCCAATTCATCATTTTTCATTCTGCTCACTCCAGGAATTTTAAAACTTCATCTCTTCATTGTCTCAAGGTGTTCCTCTCTGCTTCTGTACTATGATCCAATTTTAGGATGGCCATCTTTGTCTATGCTTCTGGATAGCATAGCCCATCTGCAGACAACTTTTGATAATGTTCCTGGATTCATATACACATCCAGAGCAGGCACCGATTCAAGCAATTGTTGGAAATCTGCCCAAGTTGGATCATACGGTCTGAGAATACCCCAGAATATCTACCCCAGAATGGACTACCTTTTTGCAGTCATCTCTGAGCCGAGGATTTGTTGTTGCCATAAAAATAAATCATTACAGCTAAAAGGTACAGGAACAGTTCTGAAAGTCAGATGTGGGAGTAAACAAAGTCTTGACACTGTGTGCTCATTGTTCAGCTGTAGTTCAAACAGTGTTGTGCTAGTGACACTGGTTTGGTCACAAATCCAAAACTTGGGTTGTGACCCAAAGGGAGGTCCTGCACTTCATCTTAATTGAACCTCATATGATTGACCTCGGCCCATCAATCCAGATCCCTCTGGAGACCCTTCATGCCCTCCAGCAGATCAACACTCCCACCCTTGTGGGATCTTCCAAATAAATGAAACTGGCAGAATCAGACCTGATTCTGATTCAGACACTGAAGTATCAGCCTATGGGAGGACACTTTAAAACTTTCCCCAACTGCTATTAAGAGAATCCTTAAGTAACTTGATTGCTTATTAATACATGTTTCTTTTGGGGCAATCCCAGCATAGAAACATTGTTCACAGTAAATGTGGGACTGTGAGTAGGGCTTCAACAAAAGATCCATCTCATCATACAGGTGGCACTTCTCACCTACTTGAGTGAGACCCATTGATCTCAGTGTCCTTCAGTCTCACAATTGCTCATTCCTCTTATGACTAGTATTGAATCTTTCTGCAGCCTGAGGTTTGGAGCAATTTTGAACAATAGAAATTTGCACTGTGACCAAAGATGTTCTGTAAATTTAATCCAAATATGTGAATATTTTCCATCAGCCTGAACCAACAAACTGTACAGAGCATTGAAAGACCAGCAATGGAAAAAAAAAAAAAATACAGCTTTATTGTCAAGCCACAGCTCTTCTGAACTAAAAAGACAAGTAAGTATACCTTGCTGGTACATGACAGTATAATTTTTCCAATTTATTAGGCTGACAGCAGCCACAGTCTGAGAATAGGTTACTTTTGTCAAATAAATAAAAACATTCAGTCGTGAAAGCCCTTGGAGACTATACACTAGGAGAGGTCATGACACAATACAATGCACACTTCCACAGTGCAGAAACACAGAACCTTTCTCCTAGAAATAAACTTCAACAGGAAACACGGAGGATTTTACTGCATTTTGGGTAGCCATATCAGACCAGTAGCTTGAAAAATATAAAATTATTGCCTATATTACTGTCTAGTGAATGAAAATTCTATCAAACCTAATGCATAATTTTTGATTCTGGTAAGACTGCTAACTATGGACACTTCAAAGAATTTTTTCCAGTTGAAAAGAAGGTAATGTATTAGCAGAGCAAAATATTAACAGTAGCTATTGAAGCAAACACAACAAGCTTGTATAAAAGCATTCTCAAACCCAAATAGAAAGTCTTCCATGGGTGTGGTTAACCAGTTGCTTTGGCTGCCATGCAGGAACCCATTTAAGCAGAGAAGATGAAAACATCTGTATGCATCTAGAGATGACTCTTGCTGGGGATTTATTGACTGTGTACTGGAGAATGACATGCAGATGTTTGTTATGTATATATAAAATACCCATAATTTGATATAATTGTGGGTTTATTTTTCTGCAGTATAATTTTGTTTGATTTTATTATTATTTTATTATGTTCAGTTAGGACTTGTACAAATTTCAGCATGTAGATAATATTTAAATAGATCACCCACATAGAAATAAAACCTATAAATCTTTGTGTTATTTGCAAGAGACATTGTTCCAGTCATTACTTCTCCAAAAAGCCCTTTGTATTTTCATCACATCCAAACAAAACACCAGAACTTAGAATACTAAGCATAAATGTCTTCAGTATCTTTACTGTTCCTTTCATATCAATGAATTTCCTCTTCATGCTAGAAACATAATTGAGGACCACAAATGGCATTTCTTTTCAGAAAAAAACATAGCAATAATGTTTATTTTGAAGGCAGCCTATGATGGTTGTAGAGTTTTCAGTCCAGACACACAAACAAAATGAAAATTGTCTGGTTACTCTAAAAAGGATACACTCAAGTCCTATGAAAGGACCATTAAAAATGGGTGGAATAAATGCTCCTTGGGGAACTAAAACCTGGGCTTTGAGAGCTGGAGAAATCTGTGTGCTAATGTGAAGTCTGAATACCTGTGAAATGACAAATCAAAACCCAAACAGAGAGTTAAATCCTAGTAAATAAAGGCCAGTCTGCTACCCTTATTTCTATAGAGAATATTTAAAGGAAAGGGAATTCAAATATCAGTATATGTGAAACAGAGAGCTTTTGCTTCTGGGTGGTTTAGATAAAGCCTAAGTGAGATCATTAGTCAGTGTAATTATCAGCATACTCTTTGAGAAGACATCTTCAAAGGCTTGAAAACAATTTTCTATTTAGGAATTTTAAGACCACCTTTTTTTTCTGAAATAAGTATATTACTTGAAGGACGGATATAGAATTTTGATTGGTAATGTGTGTAACCCTTCAATTTAATACAGCAATGACAATAAAATTGCTGTCCATTCAAACCTACGAGCTATTTCTAATATAAACGGTATAATTCATCATTCTGTGACATTCTATTCCCTTCATGGATGCTCATTTGAACATTTAAATGTATGTTCTTTGGGGAGAAAAAATAAAGAAATTGTTATTCCAGGCACATTTCCAACAACCATAGTCCATAAATAAACAAAGGTATATCAAACTTCCACCCCAAGCATCCTAACAAATGATATCCTTTTTTACAAAATGGCTAGCTGTGAACTAAAACCACACTAACTGCAATAATTTTGGAGCCTTAACACCAGGGCAGTTGTGCCAACTTGTTATGTAAGTCCCAGACCACCTGCCTTCTCAAATAAAAGACTACAAATTGTAATTGCCACATGCTGTCCTTCTCATTGAATAGCATGTGTGTAGCAGGTACATTACAGTTAGTGATAGAATGCACCAAGCCAGACATATCAGGTTTGTATTCTTCTAAATATGACTGCTGTGAACACAGAAATTCCCAAGGCAACCTCCACCAATATGTTCTGAGACAAAACCAATGGAGTCAAAAATATTGCATAACCACACAAGAGATTATGTGTTATTTAATAGAATTAAACAGAGGACAACACTGACTTTTTCTATCAAGGATATACAAGAGTCTTCTCTGTAATTATTTCCACCTTTAATAAGGTCACAGATAATAAGGAATGTCACTGGGAATAAAGAAGATGGCTATAGGCTGGCTTTAACACTGCTCCACTCAGCATGTTAGTGAGGATTACAGAACAGATCAGTCTGGAGGGGACCTCAAGAGATCACCTGGTCTAACCTTTCATGGAAAAGGATGAGATTGTCTAGCACCCTGTCTACATCTGAAAAACCTCTTGTGATGGAGACTCTTCTTACCTCCTTCTCCAACCCTTTGACACATCATGGCTTAGCTCATATGCACCAAGCAGCACAGCAAAGGCAAGCTTAGTCTATGTCACTATGGTGTCTGAAGGCAAGACAGTCCCACACCACAGATGTTCTATCAACTGAGATTCATATATTTGAAAATTAAATACAAGAAAACTGTTAGCTTTTATGGCTCTAGAGTTGTTTGTTACCCCATGGCTCTAGGAATTCTATTCAGTGTATGGATGTCCACAGGCAGCAAAATATCAGCGCAAATATTTTGGGCAGTAACTTTTAACAGTGAAAGCACACCCTACCTATCAACTGGTTGAGGTTTCAGAACAGGACAAGGGAAAACACAGGAATGCATTTCAGAGCTGTGTGCAGAAGATAAAATATTCATGTCCTGATTTTTATGAAATTTGTTGGATTATACCCTTTTATGACTTAGAGATGGGGTAACTGAGAGGTGTTTTAAAAACTTATTATATTTTCAGTCTCCTATGATGAGTGAGACAATACAAGCGTTATAATTCATGCTATTACAATTAGAAACTAACTCTTTTATTACAATACATTATAAGTGTTTCTTAACTTATCAGCTTTTACTACATTATACTGGAAATGTCTTAAAGCTAATAAGCTAAAATCATCCCTCATGAATCTTACTACAATGTATCTTTCATAGTTTTATTTTTCTAAAGTATTTAGTCTTATTTATAAAACCATTCTTTAAAACTTGTTTCTAGTTCCATTTCTCTTTCAATAATATCTTATTCCATAACATTTCTAAATTAACATTTCTTATCTCAAAGTTTATATACAAATACATACTATATAAGCCTTCTATCAAACTTCAAAAATTTTCCATAAATCCATTTCCCACAAAACTAAGCAGATATTTATGTATTCTTTGCAGTTTACTTTGGTAACTCAGCTCTTACCATGTGGGTGGATTCAATACTTACACTAGCATTGCTATGTTCACATAACTCTCAAAGTCCTATGGCACAGTGCAACTGTAATATCCAACATATCATCAGAAACCACATTATTTCCTCTTCTTACATAAATACCTAAACAGAAAAAGGTGCCTCTTCTTTTTTTTAAAAACTTTCTTGGTGTCTTGTGAGGGAATTCAAATGTTTCAAAAGGACTCAGAGCTGTCAATACTGAATTCAGATTTTAAGTCTTTCTCGCTCTTAAAAGCAGCTTTGTAAATTGGGAAAAATGAGATTTTCCTCTCCGTACATGAAACACAATAAACCAAAAAATATTTCTCAATTATTGCAACTTGTAACATCAGGAACTGAGGTTGTGAATATATACGTGTACATGTCAATGTATCTAACTTGAAAATTCTACTTAATTTGCAATTTACTAATAAAGCAAACTGCTGTGTACAGCAAACTGCTGTATTTGGATAACAAACATACATATAAAATGCTGTAATAATGTTTCATAGATGATAGATTTATCCGTTCTCAGGTAAATAAAAAGCAGTTATAACTTTTCTTCACTTAAAGACCACATTGACTTCCTTCTCAGGGTCGGTAATGAATGGAGCAATAAAAAAGAATAGAAAAATCTTTCTTTCTTTTTTTTTCCCTGAGGTTCTGACTGAATTCCAGATAGAATTAAATAAAGATGAAAAATACTACAAATTTTAAATATCTAGGTCCTTCAAACAAGAAAAACTATAGGTTGAGCACTGCAAATTTACTGGTTGAATGAATAGTAATTAAAAGCATCTCTGTTTGAACAGAAATAGTCTGTGATAATTTGTTCAGCTTATTTCCTTTTCCTGCCTTGAAAATAAATTCAACATCAACATTCATATTCATTTGGATTTTTCCCATTTTAGACAACAAATAATTTTGTGATTTTTAATGACAGTGCTAGTTTATAAAATGTACACTGTAGATTGGGGGTTTGACGTGGCTTTCAGGTCTTAGAATTAGATTTTTCCTAATTTTCCATTGCCTTTGCCTCTGTTCTTCAAATTTCTGACATTCAGTACTGAAAGACACTTATCTTTCATTGAGAAGCCATAATACTGCTAGTTGGAAAAACTTAAAGTATAAAATAAACTTAAGCGAATATAAAGTCTCATAAAGCTGAATCAGATGAATTTTCATGAAAGTTTAAAATTTTAAGTTATTAATTGTCCCTAGGTTAGCAAAATCAGGACGTTTTTGTAATATCCTTCAACTCTGACATGAGCACCTGTGGACCTTGCACAAAATTTAAATTGGATTACAATATAAAGTTTTGATCTAACTTTACATGGAATAAATTACTCCTTATCCTGAACATTTTCCTCTGTGCTATTTATATAGTTCTTGGGATGTATTTTTGTTTAGAGTTTTGAGGATTTTTGTGTGTGTTTTTTCTTTAAAATAATACATTGCTTTTAGCTCACCTTGGAGTAAGATAACTAATTTTACAAGCATCCGCTTGCAAAAGTAATGAACTTGCTTTGCAATTTATCCCTCCTCAGCATTAAGAAAATTACTTTGTTTCAGAAGAAATAAAGATTTGCTGAAATCTTCCACAAAAATATATTACTAGCAGCTGCCCCACACAAAGTGGATGGAATATTTTTCATTATTTAAAAACAATTAAATGGCACATCACTAAAAAAGAAATTGTCGGGCTCTACATAAAGTTTCCTCTTCTCTCCTATAGTAAGTGATTTTTCATTATTACTGATTGGACTGGGTCTGGCTGGGATGGAGATCATTATCTTCACAGCAACCCATAAAGTCATGTGCTATGGATTTCAGGCTAAAGGAGCTTTGATAGCAGATCAGTATCAACAGTGCTCACAGTGCACTCATGTTTTTTCTGTTTACCCCTCTGCCCCACAACAAACAAGCTGGGATGGGACACAGCCAGCACAGCTGACCCATTGTGACCAAAGTGATACCTCCCCACCACGACATCATGACAGCGTTAAAAAATGCTTTAGCTCAGGCAAGAGAGAATGCTTTTCTGAGATGGTTCCATGTCTGAAAACATTACTAATCCCAATCATCCGTTAGCCCTACTGATCCCCTTCAAACAAACATTTTGTAGAAAAGCAGAGGGTAGACATTTGAGCCTACCAATTATTTCACTAATTTGTTTTGCCAAATATGATCCAGACTACACTAAATAAACAAATATAAAGGGAGGAAGATAAAGACAGGCAGAGCTCTTACACTAAAAAATGTTGAGATGTGGAAAGTAATGCCTTTTAGAAGAATAAGATCAAGTTAACCACAAGAATTCACTTTTAGTTGGTGACTTTGATAGCTTCAGGAGTACCTTGAGAGGGATCCATAGAAGACAAATGTTGTGCAAGCAAAATCACTACAAGAGGCAGATTTTTTTGAGGTTAATAAATAAATAGTGGAAGCCAAAGCCTGAGAAGAAATGATTACTGAAATATTAGGAAAGTAATGGGTGTCTAAAGAAAGAGAACTTAATCTCAATAACTGCTGAATAACACTTCAGAGTGAAGAAAATGCCCAAAAGGTCAAGCACCATCCAATGAGCTTGTAGAATTTTTTCCCTACTTGATTACAGAAGATGATTCCAGAGATACTTACATTTGAAAGGGGGGATGGGGAAAAAAAGGTCGAATGAATCTGTAACTTGTTTTGTCAGAGCTGCATGCAGGCAGGGTATTTAAATGCCAAGGTGTTGCTTCCTGCCAGTCTTGTAAAATAAACAGTATTGTAAATCAGTATCAATGTGAATATAGAGTCACATGAATATCTGCTACATTCCAACTTAAGGCTTAATATCTGGTTTTGAAAGCAGAACCCAAACCACAGAATTGTAAGGAGCAATGACAGGCGAAACATCTCGCAGCCAGTCCCAGAAGCACTGCTATAGTAAGCCCAATGGGGTTTACTTGCCGTACTAAAAAAACCAAAAACCAAAAAAAAATCCAAAACCACAACTATCCCAAAGTCCTTATCCAAATAAATCTCTTATATAACTCAGAGTTTGGTTGAGTGGTAAAGTATTGATAAAGCAAATTTACAATAAGAATAGCGTCACAGAGAAGAAAGAAGTCTTTTGGTTGTTGGTTCAGGTTTTTTTTTTACTGTGTTATATTAGAGCTAGTCTAGAAATATTATTGATTCTTCCACAGAAAAAAAAATCAACAAGGTCTACAGGACTAGCAGATAGTTATGGCTCTGAAGAGTCACCCAGGCTGAAGAAGCAAAGGGGTAAATGAGTTATGCATATATGCTACAAATGTGCAAGGAAACAAGGTCAGATTTCATAGAATAGGTTGGGTTGAAGGGATCTTAAAGATGTTTTTTGTTCCAAGCCATATGTCATGATAAGGGGAACCTTCCACTAGGTGTGTACTTATTTCCAGTAAGTATGAAATAAATAAAATTTAATTCATACCATAATTCTACATTGTGAAAGACACTGAGTATGAGAGGCTGGATCTAACAGCATTGCTAAAAGTATGCAAGGCTGCATGTCAGTCTTGGAGCAAAGAAAACCACTTTCATTTTAGGAGAAGGTGAAACAGATCTTCAGAGACCAGGCTGCATACCTAAGGGATGTTAGTGTCTGCTTCTTGGCTTAGGTTCTTTTTAAAATATAACTGTTTCTATGTCTTTACAAAACAAGCAAAGGAAGGATTATTTGCTTTACATTTATTACTGTACTGTACACAGACAGCTCCTCAGTGACTAACAGACATTATTTGATTCAGCTTCACCCAGAGGAACATTTCCTCTTTTGCTGGAATATGACATTCCTCTGCTCAAGCAATCTCACAAAGCCTAAAACATAAAGTCTCAGAGACAGATGATCTGATGAGAAGAAGTATTCACAAATCTTATATATATAGTGAGTGCTAGTACTTGACAATGTCAATACATCTATGCATGTGGTGAACTCCCTTGATAAAATCTGAAGACAATTTAGGAATTTTAAGACCACCTTTTTTTCTGAAATAAGTATATTACTTGAAGGAGGGATATAGAATTTTGATTGGTAATGTGTGTAACCCTTCAGTTTAATACAGCAATGACAATAAAATTACTGTCCATTTAAACCCACGAGCTATTTCTAATTTAAACGGTATAATTCATCATTCTGTGACATTCTATTCCTTCGTGGATGCTCATTTGAACATTTAAATGTATGTTCTTTGGGAGAAAAAAATAAAGAAATTGTTATTCCAGGCACATTTCCAACAACCACAGTCCATAAATAAACAAAGGTATATCAAACTTCCACCCCAAGCACCCTAACAAATGATATCCTTTTTTACAAAATGGCTAGCTGTGAACTAAAACCACACTAACTGCAATAATTTTGGAGCCTTAACACCAGGGCAGTTGTGCCAACTTGTTATGTAAGTCCCAGACCACCTGCCTTCTCAAATAAAAGACTACAAATTGTAATTGCCACATGCTGTCCTTCTCATTGAATAGCATGTGTGTAGCAGGTACATTACAGTTAGTGATAGAATGCACCAAGCCAGACATATCAGGTTTGTATTCTTCTAAATATGACTGCTGTGAACACAGAAATTCCCAAGGCAACCTCCACCAATATGTTCTGAGACAAAACCAACAGAGTCAAAATATTGCATAACCACACAAGAGATTATGTGTTATTTAATAGAATTAAACAGAGGACAACACTGACTTTTTCTATCAAGGATATACAAGAGTCTTCTCTGTAATTATTTCCACCTTTAATAAGGTCACAGATAATAAGGAATGTCACTGGGAATAAAGAAGATGGCTATAGGCTGGCTTTAACACTACTCCACTCAGCATGTTAGTGAGGATTACAGAACAGATCCGTCTGGAGGGGACCTCAAGAGATCACCTGGTCTAACCTTTCATGGAAAAGGATGAGATTGTCTAGCACCCTGTCTACATCTGAAAAACCTCTTGTGATGGAGACTCTTCTTACCTCCTTCTCCAACCCTTTGACACATCATGGCTTAGCTCATATGCACCAAGCAGCACAGCAAAGGCAAGCTTAGTCTATGTCACTATGGTGTCTGAAGGCAAGACAGTCCCACACCACAGATGTTCTATCAACTGAGATTCATATATTTGAAAATTAAATACAAGAAAACTGTTAGCTTTTATGGCTCTAGAGTTGTTTGTTACCCCATGGCTCTAGGAATTCTATTCAGTGTATGGATGTCCACAGGCAGCAAAATATCAGCGCAAATATTTTGGGCAGTAACTTTTAACAGTGAAAGCACACCCTACCTATCAACTGGTTGAGGTTTCAGAACAGGACAAGGGAAAACACAGGAATGCATTTCAGAGCTGTGTGCAGAAGATAAAATATTCATGTCCTGATTTTTATGAAATTTGTTGGATTATACCCTTTTTATGACTTAGAGATGGGGTAACTGAGAGGTGTTTTAAAAACTTATTGTATTTTCAGTCTCCTATGATGAGTGAGACAATACAAGCGTTATAATTCATGCTATTACAATTAGAAACTAACTCTTTTATTACAATACATTATAAGTGTTTCTTAACTTATCAGCTTTTACTACATTATACTGGAAATGTCTTAAAGCTAATAAGCTAAAATCATCCTCATGAATCTTACTACAATGTATCTTTCATAGTTTTATTTTTCTAAAGTATTTAGTCTTATTTATAAAAACCATTCTTTAAAACTTGTTTCTAGTTCCATTTCTCTTTCAATAATATCTTATTCCATAACATTTCTAAATTAACATTTCTTATCTCAAAGTTTATATACAAATACATACTATATAAGCCTTCTATCAAACTTCAAAAATTTTCCATAAATCCATTTCCCACAAAACTAAGCAGATATTTATGTATTCTTTGCAGTTTACTTTGGTAACTCAGCTCTTACCATGTGGGTGGATTCAATACTTACACTAGCATTGCTATGTTCACATAACTCTCAAAGTCCTATGGCACAGTGCAACTGTAATATCCAACATATCATCAGAAACCACATTATTTCCTCTTCTTACATAAATACCTAAACAGAAAAGGTGCCTCTTATTTTTTAAAAACTTTCTTGGTGTCTTGTGAGGGAATTCAAATGTTTCCAAAAGGACTCAGAGCTGTCAATACTGAATTCAGATTTTAAGTCTTTCTCGCTCTTAAAAGCAGCTTTGTAAATTGGGAAAAATGAGATTTTCCTCTCCGTACATGAAACACAATAAACCAAAAAATATTTCTCAATTATTGCAACTTGTAACATCAGGAACTGAGGTTGTGAATATATACGTGTACATGTCAATGTATCTAACTTGAAAATTCTACTTAATTTGCAATTTACTAATAAAGCAAACTGCTGTGTACAGCAAACTGCTGTATTTGGATAACAAACATACATATAAAATGCTGTAATAATGTTTCATAGATGATAGATTTATCCGTTCTCAGGTAAATAAAAAGCAGTTATAACTTTTCTTCACTTAAAGACCACATTGACTTCCTTCTCAGGGTCGGTAATGAATGGAGCAATAAAAAAGAATAGAAAAATCTTTCTTTCTTTTTTTTTCCCTGAGGTTCTGACTGAATTCCAGATAGAATTAAATAAAGATGAAAAATACTACAAATTTTAAATATCTAGGTCCTTCAAACAAGAAAAACTATAGGTTGAGCACTGCAAATTTACTGGTTGAATGAATAGTAATAAAAAGCATCTCTGTTTGAACAGAAATAGTCTGTGATAATTTGTTCAGCTTATTTCCTTTTCCTGCCTTGAAAATAAATTCAACATCAACATTCATATTCATTTGGATTTTTCCCATTTTAGACAACAAATAATTTTGTGATTTTTAATGACAGTGCTAGTTTATAAAATGTACACTGTAGATTGGGGGTTTGACGTGGCTTTCAGGTCTTAGAATTAGATTTTTCCTAATTTTCCATTGCCTTTGCCTCTGTTCTTCAAATTTCTGACATTCAGTACTGAAAGACACTTATCTTTCATTGAGAAGCCATAATACTGCTAGTTGGAAAAACTTAAAGTATAAAATAACTTAAGCAAATATAAAGTCTCATAAAGCTGAATCAGATGAATTTTCATGAAAGTTTAAAATTTTAAGTTATTAATTGTCCCTAGGTTAGCAAAATCAGGACGTTTTTGTAATATCCTTCAACTCTGACATGAGCACCTGTGGACCTTGCACAAAATTTAAATTGGATTACAATATAAAGTTTTGATCTAACTTTACATGGAATAAATTACTCCTTATCCTGAACATTTTCCCTCTGTGCTATTTATATAGTTCTTGGGATGTATTTTTGTTTAGAGTTTTGAGGGATTTTGTGTGTGTTTTTTCTTTAAAATAATACATTGCTTTTAGCTCACCTTGGAGTAAGATAACTAATTTTACAAGCATCCGCTTGCAAAAGTAATGAACTTGCTTTGCAATTTATCCCTCCTCAGCATTAAGAAAATTACTTTGTTTCAGAAGAAATAAAGATTTGCTGAAATCTTCCACAAAAATATATTACTAGCAGCTGCCCCACACAAAGTGGATGGAATATTTTTCATTATTTAAAAACAATTAAATGGCACATCACTAAAAAAGAAATTGTCGGGCTCTACATAAAGTTTCCTCTTCTCTCCTATAGTAAGTGATTTTTCATTATTACTGATTGGACTGGGTCTGGCTGGGATGGAGATCATTATCTTCACAGCAACCCATAAAGTCATGTGCTATGGATTTCAGGCTAAAGGAGCTTTGATAGCAGATCAGTATCAACAGTGCTCACAGTGCACTCATGTTTTTTCTGTTTACCCCTCTGCCCCACAACAAACAAGCTGGGATGGGACACAGCCAGCACAGCTGACCCATTGTGACCAAAGTGATACCTCCCCACCACGACATCATGACAGCGTTAAAAATGCTTTAGCTCAGGCAAGAGAGAATGCTTTCTGAGATGGTTCCATGTCTGAAAACATTACTAATCCCAATCATCCGTTAGCCCTACTGATCCCCTTCAAACAAACATTTTGTAGAAAAGCAGAGGGTAGACATTTGAGCCTACCAATTATTTCACTAATTTGTTTTGCCAAATATGATCCAGACTACACTAAATAAACAAATATAAAGGGAGGAAGATAAAGACAGGCAGAGCTCTTACACTAAAAAATGTTGAGATGTGGAAAGTAATGCCTTTTAGAAGAATAAGATCAAGTTAACCACAAGAATTCACTTTTAGTTGGTGACTTTGATAGCTTCAGGAGTACCTTGAGAGGGATCCATAGAAGACAAATGTTGTGCAAAGCAAAATCACTACAAGAGGCAGATTTTTTGAGGTTAATAAATAAATAGTGGAAGCCAAAGCCTGAGAAGAAATGATTACTGAAATATTAGGAAAGTAATGGGTGTCTAAAGAAAGAGAACTTAATCTCAATAACTGCTGAATAACACTTCAGAGTGAAGAAAATGCCCAAAAGGTCAAGCACCATCCAATGAGCTTGTAGAATTTTTTTCCCTACTTGATTACAGAAGATGATTCCAGAGATACTTACATTTGAAAGGGGATGGGAAAAAAAAAGGTCGAATGAATCTGTAACTTGTTTTGTCAGAGCTGCATGCAGGCAGGGTATTTAAATGCCAAGGTGTTGCTTCCTGCCAGTCTTGTAAAATAAACAGTATTGTAAATCAGTATCAATGTGAATATAGAGTCACATGAATGTCTGCTACATTCCAACTTAAGGCTTAATATCTGGTTTTGAAAGCAGAACCCAAACCACAGAATTGTAAGGAGCAATGACAGGCGAAACATCTCGCAGCCAGTCCCAGAAGCACTGCTATAGTAAGCCCAATGGGGTTTACTTGCCGTACTAAAAAAACCAAAAACCAAAAAAAAATCCAAAACCACAACTATCCCAAAGTCCTTATCCAAATAAATCTCTTATATAACTCAGAGTTTGGTTGAGTGGTAAAGTATTGATAAAGCAAATTTACAATAAGAATAGCGTCACAGAGAAGAAAGAAGTCTTTTGGTTGTTGGTTCAGGTTTTTTTTTACTGTGTTATATTAGAGCTAGTCTAGAAATATTATTGATTCTTCCACAGAAAAAAAAATCAACAAGGTCTACAGGACTAGCAGATAGTTATGGCTCTGAAGAGTCACCCAGGCTGAAGAAGCAAAGGGGTAAATGAGTTATGCATATATGCTACAAATGTGCAAGGAAACAAGGTCAGATTTCATAGAATAGGTTGGGTTGAAGGGATCCTAAAGATGTTTTTTGTTCCAAGCCATATGTCATGATAAGGGGAACCTTCCACTAGGTGTGTACTTATTTCCAGTAAGTATGAAATAAATAAAATTTAATTCATACCATAATTCTACATTGTGAAAGACACTGAGTATGAGAGGCTGGATCTAACAGCATTACTAAAAGTATGCAAGGCTGCATGTCAGTCTTGGAGCAAAGAAAACCACTTTCATTTTAGGAGAAGGTGAAACAGATCTTCAGAGACCAGGCTGCATACCTAAGGGATGTTAGTGTCTGCTTCTTGGCTTTGGTTCTTTTTAAAATATAAGTGTTTCTATGTCTTTACAAAACAAGCAAAGGAAGGATTATTTGCTTTACATTTATTACTGTACTGTACACAGACAGCACCTCAGTGACTAACAGACATGATTTGATTCAGCTTCACCCAGAGGAACATTTCCTCTTTTGCTGGAATATGACATTCCTCTGCTCAAGCAATCTCACAAAGCCTAAAACATAAAGTCTCAGAGACAGATGATCTGATGAGAAGAAACATTCACAAATCTTGTATAGTGAGTGCTAGTACTTGACAATGTCAATACATCTATGCATGTGGTGAACTCTCTTGATAAAATCTGAAGACAAGATTCAAAGCCTGCTGAAGTCAATGTACATATTTCCTTTTTCTGCATTTTGTTTGAGTTATAAAATCCTAATTAATACTTAAAAAAATGTTGCTTTTTCTCTTTTCCTACCATCAACACATCTTGGCAATAAGTGGTTTAGTGCTTCTGAATGAAAACAAATGAAGTTCATATTAGAGCAAGCTAGAAGTTGACTTAGTTTACATTACAGTGGTGCCCCGTATTGTCACTAAATAATCTCCAAAGGATAATTCACCCCCTCTTTAACATCTATCTCATGACACACTGGAGGTCCTTATGAACCTCTATTGATTTTATAAAGAATTCCCCCAGCTGCAATGGACAGAATAACAGTCTTATTTTTTGTGTAATTTAATTACAGTATCATCTGTATACTTATATTTTAAATACATGTGTGATTACGATCTATGATCTTTCCTTCAGAGAACATAAGGGTGCAAAAGTCATATATATGCAAAATTTGCACATTCTGGTGTAGCATATGGGATGAACAAAACCTGGACACTCCTCACAACTAGTTTATGGGAATCTTACTCTGGCCACTCTGATGCATGTAGTTCTGCAGGTTATCTTGCAAGTTTTAAACTAATGATATACTTTTAAGTCTTCTAACATACACTGTGCATTTGAACATTGATGATTTAAAATATGTAAATAGAAACACCTGAATGAAAGCCACCAGAGAAACATCAACCATGAGAACTCTGTTGCATAAAAATTAAGTATATGAAGGGCATAGATTTTTTTACTATAAATGAAATCAGTTGCTTTGAACAAATACAAATAGGCAAGAGTAATTACAAAGTAATTAATTAAATAGTGGCTTAAAAGTGCAAGTCACATAGCACTACTGCACCTGACACTTTTCAACTAGCTGGAGACTAAAACAG